>JAKUBN010000010.1:0-316633 GCA_030563245.1 Wickerhamiella azymoides | reverse complement strand
CGTTGGGCAGTATGAGCCATGTATCAGGCGGCTTGGTCTTTTTCACTCGCGACCGAGCCTGGTTCGCTCGCCGGCGGGCCGGAGTGGGCACGTTCGTATTGTAATGCGCGTAGTGGAACTTGTCACTATAATCGAGCTGGAAGTTGCGCCGTTTCAGCCAGAGATCAATGTTCTTGAGCGCGGACTCCAGCCTGCGAGTGTTCTCTTGCGGGTTTGGGCCGTGGCAGTAAATGGTCAAATCGTCGGCGTAGCCAATGATGTTCAACTTGTAGCTGTCCTCAATCTCCCGGTACAGTGGCCCAATAGCGGCGTTGAATAGTAGCGGGGAAATCGGCGAACCTTGCGGAATACCGCACGTGCGCACCTGTGGGGGGTGGGTAGCACCGTCTAGCCTTACGCTGATCTCGCGCTCGGTCATAAAGTGCCACACCCAGCTGCAGGCGGCCGCAGGTACGCGGTACCGTTCCAGAGTCTCGCACAGGGGGCCGCGCTTGACGTTGTCGTATGCACCCTTGACGTCCACAAAGAGCGTCGAGGTCCACTCGTTCTTGGCTGAAGCTGCGTCAACATCGCTTGTAAAAACGGTGAGCGCATCTGCAGTGTTGTACCCTCGCCGGTTTCCGTACTGATGCGCGGGCAGTTTGCTGGAGAGGAGAAATGCCAGGCGCGCGTGCACAAGGCGCTCCAGCAGCTTGCTGAGCGTGTTTAGTAGTGAAATCGGTCTGTACGAGCCGGGGTCGGCCCATTTTCGGTCACCACCCTTGCGCAGCATGACCACAGTGGCTCTGCGCCAGGGGCGCGGGTGGTATCCTTTTTTCATGCAGGCATCGAGGAGCTGCACGAGTCTGGCTCGGAAGGGAGCGCTCGCCCATGCGGCACGAATAACTGCATCTGGGATCTTGTCGGGTCCTGGCGCCTTTTTCTTGGGCGCACTGCGGAAAAGGGTCGCTCGCACTTCGCGCTCTGCGAGGGGCGGCCATTTTTCGCTTGGCACTGGGTCTGGACAGGGGTCGTGTTGGCGCGCTGAGGGAAAGTGCCGGTTTAGAAGCACGTTCACCTTTTGCGCGGCGGTGAACGCCACTTGGCTGTTTCTGGGCGAAACGTCGAGGGGCGGTGTCACATAATTGTCGACCTTGCGCTCCATCTTTTTCTTGAGGTTCCAAATGTCGTTGCTGTCTGCACTGAGCAGCGCATTGGTGAAGTAGTCCTCAGCGGCCTTCTTGATGCCTTCTCTGTAGGCCTGTTGCTTGCGCGCGGCATCGTTGTTGTTCTCGAGTGTGTTTTCCTTTGTGGCCTTGTGACGGGCAATCTTGGCGTCGTGGTGCAAGGCCTTGACCTTGTCGGTCCAAGCTGGGTTCGAGACTCTGCCAACCTTTAGCGTGGGGACTGAACGTTCCACCGCCTTGTGGAGGAGCTCGGTGAGCAGCGTGGTGAACCGGTCGATGCGAAACTGGTTGAGGCCTTTGAATGTGAAGTCTACCATCTTGTGGGTCGAGGGGTAGCTCTGAGCAGCAATGTGAACCTTTGCTCGTTTGGTGTACAGCGCCGGCGACACATACAGCCGATCCAATCAAAAACGCTGAAAAAATCCGGCACAACCTCTGGGCTGTTTAATCCGGAAAACTAGGTGCCTGTCATGGGTTTGTCGGAGTCTAATAAGCTCTTTCAGGCTTAGGTGCGAGTCCGGTTCGAGTCTCAGGGTGGTTAGTATTTCGCTTGGTAACTTGCGAGTATAATTTCCTTGGAAAGGTGGTATTGGTCAGGTTAGCTAATAACGCAGCCGCCCATCTTTTCTGAGACGGCGCCCGGATGGCTCGTCACCGTGTCTTTGGGTGCGACTATTTGGTTAACGACACTTTTTTTTTTGTTCCGAGTCTATTCTTTCCCTTGAAAACGATGGAGCGCGATTGGGACAGTTCAAAAATCAATAAAGAGCTCCAGCAATCGCTAAGCCCGTACTATATATCGCGACGCGACAATGGACGCGGCACCTCGTACTACCTGACCACCAGCGCGGTAGAGCAGCTGGCCAACGAGATATTTGGGGTTGGTCAGTGGCGTAAGGAGCGAATTTCGACCACGGTTGAGGATGTTTCCGCCGTCGATGGCCAGTACACGGTGCTTAGCTCGACGGTGATGCGGGTGACGCTGAGCGACGGTACTTATCGCGAGGACGTGGGGTATGCTACGGCTAAATCATCAAATAAAGCCGAAGCAGAGGATCAAAGCGCAGCATTTGCTGCTGCAGGCGCCCTGCGTCGAGCAATGCGGTTGTTTGGCAACGCCCTCGGCAACTGCATTGAGCCCGAGTACACTCGGTTCATTGAGGAGAATTTGAGCTGTGAATTCCAGGTACCTTTGTAGTGGGGTTGAGTTTGTGTGGGGTTGAGCCCCCATTGGCCCCGATTTGAACCCCAGTTGGTCCCCCCATGATTGGGTCCCCGCATTGTGCCCTCGCCCAGCCCCTGAATCCCCACAGATAGAGTCACAAGCCAATGACGTCATACGGCAGGCGAGCCCGACTCTCTAATTACCTCTGGGGCAACACCCCGGGGATGTGCAGTTTGATTGTGACTTTATTTCGCTTTATATCGGCGCCAAGGGTTATTTTTCACCCACTTTTCTCGAGCTACGCCCCTGGCAGTGATTGATGCCGTGGTGAGGCAAAACTCGGCTGTGCAGTAAGCGTTGCTTCCGAGGAGTTGTTCCGGTGAAAAATCGTTGCTATTTATTTTTGTAGTAATTTACAAGCGGTCAAGCTGAAATTGAGACGTATCGAAACATCCGGGCGCCTCAAACCCTCGTCGCTTCCCCCCACAATCTGGGCGCATCGTGCTGCTGATTTGGGCAACCCTAACCAGAGGCCGGATGGGAGTTTTATATAAGAGCCCAAGCCAACTCTAATTTTTCGATCCCTTCCGGTAGATGAAAACCTCTCTAGTCAAAGCTGCCAAAAAGTGGTCGATTCCCGTCGCCGTTCTCGGTGGTGGTATCGCCGCGTTTTTGGCTTATGACGACAAGGCCTCAAACACCAGATACAACGCGCCTCACAAGGCGGTGATTCCTCCCCCGACTGATTTCCCCAAAACTCGCCGCGAGATGATTGACCACGCCAGCAAGACCGAGGAGTACGATATGCTCGTTATTGGCGGCGGTGCGACCGGTGCCGGCGTTGCCCTGGATGCGGTTACGCGCGGCCTCAAGGTCGCCCTTGTCGAGCGCGACGATTTCGCTGCTGCCACCTCGTCCAAGTCCACCAAGTTGGTGCACGGTGGTGTGCGTTACCTCGAGAAGGCCTTTTGGCAGGCCGATTTCGGCCAGTACCTGCTTGTCAAGGAGGCCCTGGCTGAGCGCCGCCGGTTCCTTGATTTGGCCCCTCACCTTTCGTTTCCCCTGCCCATTATGATTCCTGTTTACAAGTGGTGGCAGCTGCCCTACTACTGGGTGGGTGTCAAGGCTTACGACGCCATTGCCGGTGGTGCCAATTTGGAGAGCTCGTACATGTTGACTCGTGGCCGTGCCCTGCAGGCGTTCCCCATGCTCAACGATTCCAAGCTCAAGGGTGCCATTGTGTACTACGATGGTAGCCACAACGACTCGCGTACTTGCGCCTCTCTTGCCATCACCGCCGTCGAGCACGGCGCCGATGTGATCAACCACATGGAGGTCACGAGCTTGCTCAAGGACTCTGAGGGCAAGTTGACCGGTGCCACCGCCAAGGACCTGCTGAATGACGCCCCTGAGATCACCATCAAGGCCAAGTGCATCGTCAACGCTACTGGCCCCTTCACCGATTCGATCCGCAAGATGGACGACCAAAAGGCCCACGATATCGCCATTGGCTCGTCGGGCGTGCACATTGTCCTCCCCGGTTACTTTAGCCCCAAGAATATGGGTCTGCTTGATGCTGCCACCAGCGACGGCCGCGTGGTCTTCTTTTTGCCCTGGCAGGGATCGACCATTGCCGGTACCACCGATGCCCCCTGCGACATTGAGGCTCACCCCACCCCCAAGGAGGACGAGATCCAGTTTATTTTGAACGAGGTTCGCCACTACATTGACGGTAAGGTCGAGATTGACCGCAGTGATGTCCTGGCCGCTTGGTCGGGTATCCGCCCCCTTGTGCGCGATCCCAACAAGGCCGATACCCAGAACGTGGTGCGCAACCACGCCGTGGGCGTTTCGGACAGCGGCCTCGTGACCATTGCCGGTGGTAAGTGGACCACCTTCCGTGAGATGGCCGAGGAGACCGTCAACACCTGCGTCGACAAGTTTGGCCTCAAGGCCGGCCCCTGCCGCACTGGCGACGGCTCTCTCAAGGTTGTTGGTGGTAAGGGCTGGACCCAGCTCATGCACGTTGACCTCATCAAGGAGTACCAGCTCGAGCCCGAGGTTGCCAAGCACCTGAGTGAGAACTACGGTACTCGTGCCTTTGACGTTGCCCGTTTCTGCACCCCCACCTCGGTGGACGCCAGCGGCAAGACCACCCACCGTGGTGTGCGCGTGTCGCCCAAGTACCCGTTTGTGGACGGTGAGATCCTGTACTGCATGCGCTACGAGTACGCTCAGACCGCCATTGACGTGCTGGCTCGCCGTACCCGCCTTGCGTTCCTGGACTTCCAGGCCGCCAAGGAGGCCCTGCCCAAGGTGGTCGACACCATGGGTATCGAGCTTGGTTGGACCGAGGAGCGCAAGCTCAAGGAGATGCAGGACGGTATCAACTACCTTGTTGGTATGGGTCTGCACATTGAGAGCGTCCCCGAGGTTTCCGCTCCTCTGGCCGCCACTGCCAACCCCATTGTGCCCGACGTGGAGATCCCCGTGTCCACCGGCGACATGTCGGACATCCAGATGTCTGATGCCTAAAAGAGTTAAATTCTCACTTAATAGACTAAACAAATCGCCCTTGGCTACAAAAAATACGTCTGATCTTTACTGAAATCCTCGATAAACTGGATCTCTTTGCGGTCGTGGTCGCTGTACCGCTCGAGCTCAGCAAGAGTAGAGCTGAGCGACCACTGCTGGCGCCGCCGATAGCAAGCAAATATGAGGCCGGTAATTTGTGCGCCATTGAGACAATGAATGTATACGGGGCGCATGTGGGGGTCCTCGATAATCTCGAGTGCGGCCTCGACAAGATCAATGGTGACCGGCACCGGCCGCTTTTTGCGGGACTTTTCGCCGAGACTGGCACACTCGAGGTGCATGTTGCGCACCCCCTCAAGCGTAATGTCCAAAGGTTCCGGGGTCAAGCTCAAAATCGTCTTGAGACGCAGCCCTTGGAGAAACGGCAGCGTGTCCGCCTGCGGGTAGCTGCCGCGGTAGATTTGCGGGTCAACGCACGCAAACCGTAGCGGAGCCACCAACAACTTGGGGACCTCTTTGGAGGACTCTTTGGGGGACTCTGTGGAGGCCTCTGTCTCGAGGCTCACCGAGCTCATCCTGACAAAAGTAGAGGCTCTCTTTGGCAACATGTACAGCCTTGGCCTGGTGCTCGGTGGCTGCTGTAGCAATGTTTATTTTCTCGAAATACTTGTTCGCAAGCACCCGCATCTCGGCGAGCTGCTCACATTTGCTCAATTTTTGGGTATCACACTGGCAAGCTTGGGCAGTTTTGTTCCCAGCCGCAAATGGATTCTGCCTAGTTTGATGTACGGGGTTGTGTGCTACCTCAATAATATGGTGTTTGCCTATAAAATTAGCGTGCCCGTACACACAATTGTGCGCTCCTCGGGGCCTATTATTTCAATGGTTATTGGCTCTCTGATGGGAAAGACTTATGGGCGCCGCAAACAGCTGGGGGTAGCTATAATTTCAGTAGGGGTAGCAGTTAGCGCTGGTGGATCCGACGCAAACTCGCTAGGGAGCCCCGTAGGTATTGCAATTCTCGTGCTGGCCACGGTCCTTGCCTCGATCCAAGGGTTTGTGGCCTCGAGCGCGGCCAGCGATTGGAAGCAGAGTCTGTGCATGAGCCATGCCTATTGTCTACCCTTTTTCGCACTGTTCAGCAGCGACATCAAGGCCCAGGCCCAAAGTCTTGACCCCGAGGATTTGGTATGGCTCGGGGCCAATGTGTTGACCCAGCTGGTGTGTGCAGTGGGAGTCAACAAGCTGGTCACGTCCAAGGGGCCGGTTGCCCTGAACGTTACGCTCACTGTGCGCAAATTTGTTACGCTCGGCCTCAGTGCGCTGCTGTTTGGTGGAGTGGCTCCCCAGGTGCTCGCGGGCGGTGCCCTGGTGGGAGCGGGTGCGCTAGTTTATGGGTAGGCTTTTTGGGGAGGATAATTATGCTATAAATACTAGTTGCTACGGATAAGATCGCCGACGGGGCTGGGCATGGCCGCGCTGCTCAGCTCTGGCGAGGCACCCAGGGGGGTCTCGGTGAGGGGGGCCTGAGGGGCAGGGGTGGAGGGGCCGGGGACAGGCACGGGAGTGGCAGCAGCAGTCACAGGAGTGGCAGATGCAGATGCAGTCACATCCGGAGTCCTCGGCAACCCCTGGGAACTCAGGGAATCGCTCGACCCCACCGAATGCAGCGCCAGCGAGTCCATGTCCGGGGTCGACTCTGTGCTTGGTCTACGCCCCAAAGAACCGCACCACGACTCGGCACGGTCGAGAGTTTCGTCCACAACGGCTATGACATCACGAATGAGGTGCAGAGTCTCGCTCGCAAGCGACAACACGGCGCTCTGGGCGGCGCTCTCGGTGGGGCTCACCGAGTCGGGCGAGCTCTCCGCCTGCTGCTGGGCCTGCCAGTTTGCGGCGCGCCACTGCGAGGGCAGGCTGAGGACCATCTTGCGCACAGCGAAACGCGCCGACTGGGGCAGCGAGTTGCCGGCAACAGTGGCGATAAGCGTGGTGCTCTTTTTGATGGTCGCAATCATATCCTGCCTGAGGGCCGAGGCACTGAGCTGGGGCTCGACGCCCTGAGACTCCTGGTCCATGGCCTCCTTGAGATCGACCACTTTGCGGCTCAGGCTCTCGTTTGCGAGCCGCAGCATCCGCACAAACGTGCGCAGCCTGTGTTGGGTTTCTCGTGGCAGCAGCATGGATGTGGCGGTCAGAATCATATTGCCAAACATTGAACGGCGCGGGGGGCGGGTGCTCGCCGCGGCAGGCCCTGGGGGGGCCGAGGGGAGCGGCTCAACGCTGCTGAACGAGTAGGTGCTCATAGAGCTCTGCGAGGGGCTCCGCGAGGGTCGCGACGCGTACGCCTCGCTGCCGGGCTCTGGTACTATTCCCTGCAGTTTTGTGGGGTTCCCAAGCGCTTGCAGGGCCTCGGCGGCTAGCAACTCTTCCTGAGGAGGCATGGGCGATGCGTGCAAATTAGTCAAGCCGCATGTGAACCCCAACGTGCAGAAGCCGGTCTGCACGTGAACGTGGGGAACCCCCTGGAGGGCCCCCTGGAGGGGGTGCAAGGAGCAGAGCAGCAGAGTCAATTTGAAAAGAATAAGAAGAACGTGATTAGATTCCTGAATAATATATAAATACTTAACGACTTGTGGAGGTAATCTATTTGCCAGGGCTGGGCTGAGTACCGTTGTCCTGGGAGTCGCGGGAGGGGCGGGGGATGGGCAACTCCTTGATCATCTCCTGCTCACCACGGAGGCGGACAGCAAGGGCAACATCCTTCTCCTGAATGGTGACGCGCTTGGCGTGCAGGGCGCACAAGTTGGTGTCCTCAAACAGGGAGATGACGTAGGTCTCGCAGGCCTCCTGGAGGGCACCGAGGGCACTCGACTGGAAGCGGACGTTGGACTTGTTGTTGGAGGCAATCTCACGAACAACACGCTGGAAGGGCAGCTTGCGGATCAGGTTGTCCGTAGACTTCTGGTACTTGCGGATCTCACGCAGAGCAACGGTACCGGGCTTGTAACGGTGACCCGACTTCTTGGCACCACCACCGGCAGAGGCGGCGGTCTTGCGGGACTTGGAGGAGACAGCCTTGCGGGGAGTCTTACCACCGACGCGGGAAGTGTGGGAAGCTTGAACAACGTTGCGAACCATTTGTGTTTGAGATTAGCCGGAGGGGTTCCGCTCTACTTATATAACTTTGCCCCCGTCCTCATAATTACTCAGACGTGATTTTACTGCAAGCCTGCGCGCCCTTAGTCATGATGAAATGTTGCATAGTGGGGCGAATTTGCACAGAATTGGTGTCCACAACAAGCGATTTGAACTGTTTGTTGGTTTTCGATGAAACTTTTGATCTCAAAACGATTTAATTTGGACTAATTTAGTGCAATTGTGATATTGACCCGGATGGTCGTCGTAGCAACCATCATGCCTAAGCATCGGGTCCTGATGAAATCCCAAGACCCCCAGGCCCAGGAGGGGTGTTGAGGTTTGGCAAGCGTCACCCACCGGTTTGCAGACCAAGCTCGACTAGTCCTTGACTAGCCCCCCTAAACCCAAGGACAAGCCTACTCGGCGATTCTGCCTCGTACTGATACTTGATAGATATTGTTAATTATACAGAATTAGACAGAAAAGACTAGCGTGAATCACCCCAATACTTGTTAAATATCAAGTCTTGGTACAGCCTCCAAATCGGGTATATACCAGTACAAGCATATCTGAAACATGGGTACTAGATGCTCTGATTGACATAGTTTATGATGAATGAGACTTGATGTTATAAGATCAGTATTTGCACTAGATTTTTCCCATTTGGTGTAGAGGAGTTAAGCTCTGGCAGCTGCAGGGTGGCAGCCGTGCTTAAAAGTGTGCTTGAAGCGCGCTTAGAACGAGCTCCAAAGCGTGCTCAAAACCGAGCTCAAAGCGAGCTTAAAGCTACAACTCCTGTAAACCTTAGCTATAGTGCTGAACAACCTACTCAAGTATTATCAATGCCTTAACGCACATTGGCTGCCAGGGGCCCACCTCTCGGCCCTAACCCCTGGCTTGGCATCAGAATCTCGATGCGGGGACGATCCAGCTAAAATCCTAATTTTTATGGAGGCTGTCAAACATATTTGTGCATAAAACACCATATAGACAAGAATAGCCCGAGGAAAACATTAACCGATGCTTCTCCGAGAGGCTCCAGTCGTGTTACTATAGAGTTCCAACATGGAACCCCGGTAGGGTTCCGCAGGCTGCATGATAAGCGCGGCACGGCTATCGGCAATCAAATCAGGCTAGTACAATTCACAGTGCTCCTCTAATACATAGTCATACATAGTTAAACAGTGGAATCAACGTCGGCCCAACGTGCTTATCGCCCTAACCCATATCTATATCTCAGCAGCCGTCGATGACTTGAGCGTCCACACACACACACAAGATTTGGGTATGACGACCCCCCTGGAGTTTACCAAGAAAACGCTGCCGGACGGGCCCTCGAGGTCGGGAACGGCCACGCCGGTGAATAGCGTCCCAGCTTCTGCTCTCTCGCTGCTGATTGACAAAAACAAGGATCAGTTTGACGGGAGTGCCGAGCCGAGCCAGAGCCAGAGCCAGAGCCCGCTGACGCCGCGGCCAATCGAGAGCGAGACGTTTGAAGACGAGAACCAAGGGTTTGTTGCCGGCGCGGGCGAGATTGGAAACATCAGTATCCCTCGCTACGGCTCGAGCACTTCGATTGCTTCCATGCAGAGGGGGACCCCGGCTGGCAGCGCTAGCGTTGAGGCACGATTCATTGTGAATATGCCCAAGACGCCGAGCTCGGCCAGTGTGAGCACCAGCAGCGGGTTTTTGGGCCGCTCCCTCTCAAAGATTTCCCTCAGCGGCCGCCGAGCCAACCGCACCAACTCGGTGAGCCGCCCCGACACCGCGGGCTCGTATGCGGGCTCGTACCACTCGCGCAGCGACCAGCAACGCTCGGGCAGCGTGAGCAGCGCCTCAAATCTCAAGCGGTTGCTGGGCAATTCCAAGACGACCCCCGACGACAGCCCTGCCGGCTCGGTCGATAGCGGCGCCAGCGGGTTCCCAGGGTTCCCCGGGGCCAATGGCAGCGGGTTTCCGAGCGCCAACGGGAGCGCAGGCAGCGTGGGGGGCTACGCCTCGAGCGTCGGCGGCGGGTTCCCGGGCCCCGGCTCGTACAATGCTCGCAACACCACTAGCATCAAATCGTACGGCAAGCTCGGCAAGACCCTGGGCGAGGGCGCTGGCGGCCACGTCAAGATTGTCAAGAGCTCCAACGGCCAAATGTACGCCGTCAAAGAGTTCCGCTCAAAGCACCCCAGCGAGACCCAGCGCGAGTACCAAAAGAAGTTGGGCGCCGAGTACTGCCTTGGTCTGACCCTGCACCACCCCAACGTTATCTCGACCCTCGACATTGTTCAGGAGCCCGACCGCGTGTACCACGTGATGGAGTACTGCGAGTACGACCTGTTTGCCATTGTGATGAGCGGCAAGATGAAGCACGAAGAGGTGTTTTGCGACTTTGCCCAGATCATCAGCGGCGTCAAGTACCTGCACGATGCCGGCATTGGCCACCGCGACCTCAAGCTCGATAATTGCGTCGTGAATGCCGAGGGAATCGTCAAGATTATCGATTTTGGCGCGGCTGTCGTCTACCGATACCCCGAGAGCCAGCGCGTCTACGATACTCACGGCGTTGTGGGCAGCGATCCGTACTTGGCGCCCGAGGCTGCCGGCTCTGACCGCTACGATCCGTGCGCCACCGACGTGTGGAGCGCCGCGATCATTTTGTGCTCGATGCTCAACCGCAAATTCCCCTGGCGCGCTCCCAAGGCTTCGGATCCGAGCTTCAAGACATTCATCAAGGTGGGCGACGACGGCGAGCGCAAGGGGCTCCAAAACCTGCTGAACCACCTGCCCCCGGCCTCACACGAGCTCGTCACAGGGATGCTCGACCTCGACCCCATCTCGCGCTACACGATCGATCAGTGCATGGACAGCGATTTTTTTAAGAGCATAGAGTGCTGCTCGGCACACGAGCCGGGGTACAGGCCAAAGGACCACGAGCACAGCACGGTGCCGTTCGAGGAGGCGCACATCGCCATGCTCGAGAAGAAGAACCGCAAGGCTAAAAAGGGGGAAAAAATATGGTAAACGATTGCATAGTTGGTAGTTTCAACAAATAATTTTCATCGCGTAGCTGCACTAGGGGAGGCTGCACCCGGGACGGCCTGTGCTTGGCCTCGTGCCCTGGCCTCGTGCGGACCGGGTCATGCACGCGGTGTGGGTCCCAGCATATCGGTGCCTCCGAGAGACCCAAGGCAACCAATTCACTCCAAAGATATTGGTTTGTTTTGTTTTTGGGATCGCCGAAGCAGTTACCCCCCCCAGCGAGCCCCAGCCCCAGCTTGCCCCAGCCCCAGCGATCCACATGATCTATGGGGCTCATCATGAAGGCCAAGGAAATATTACTCTTCTATGAACCCTCTCTATCCCCACTCTATAAATAAATTTTAAACATGCAAACTCTTGGCAATATGCGGATCCGTTGCCTCTCGCCTCAAACGCCACACAGGCCTGACACACAGGCTATATAGAGTCACACTCCCTAAACCTCTCCCCAAATGATCAGATCGTTGACCCGTCGTTTGTCGACCCGTGCCCTACTGGGCAAAAACATCGCCGAGACTGACCCTGAAGTGTCGAAAATTTTGGACGCCGAGCGCAGGCGCCAAAAGTCCGGCATCACTTTGATTCCCAGCGAGAACTTTACGTCCAAGGCCGTGATGGATGCTCTTGGAAGCGAGATGCAAAACAAGTACTCCGAGGGGTACCCTGGCGCCCGTTACTATGGCGGCAACCAGTTTATTGACCAGGCCGAAGCCCTCTGCCAAAAGAGAGCGCTCGAGGCGTTTGGCCTTGACGAGAGCGAGTGGGGAGTCAATGTGCAGGCTCTTAGCGGAGCTCCTGCCAACCTCTATACCTACAGCGCCTTGATTGAGGTCGGCGAGCGCATCATGGGCCTTGATTTGCCCCACGGTGGTCACCTTAGCCACGGCTACCAAACCCCTTCGAAAAAGATTTCGTTCATCTCCAAGTACTTTACCACCATGCCCTACCGCCTTGACGAGAGTACTGGCCGTATCGACTATGATGCCCTCGAGCGCAGCGCCGAGCTTTTCAGGCCCAAGATCATTGTTGCCGGTGCCTCTGCCTACAGCCGCGTTATCGACTATGCACGCATGCGCAAGATCGCAGACAAGGTGGGCGCCTACTTGTTGAGTGATATGGCCCACATTGCCGGCCTTGTTGCCGCCGGGGTCACCGCCAGCCCCTTTGAGTACTCGGACCTTGTGACCACCACCTCGCACAAGTCGCTGCGCGGTCCCCGCGGCTCGCTCATCTTTTACCGCAAGGGCGTTCGCTCTGTGAACAAAAAGGGCAAGGAAACCCTGTACGACCTCGAGAGCAAGATCAACTTTAGCGTGTTCCCCGGCCACCAGGGTGGACCCCACAACCACACCATTACTGCGCTCGCAGTTGCCCTTGGCCAGGCCAAGCTGCCCCAATTCAAGGAGTACCAGCAAAAGGTGCTGGACAACTCGGCCGCTTTCGCCGAGGCCCTTACTAGCAAGGGGTACAAGCTGGTTTCGGATGGCACCGATAACCACCTGATTCTCATCGACCTCAAGCCCCAGGGCATTGACGGTGCGCGTGCCGAGGTCGCTCTCGAGTTGATCAACATTGCTGCCAACAAAAACACCGTGCCCGGCGACAAGAGCGCGCTCGTTCCGGGTGGTTTGCGCGTGGGTACCCCCGCCATGACCACTCGCGAGTTTGAGGCTGCCGACTTTGCCAAGGTGGCCCACTACATTGATGTGGCAGTCAAGGCTGCCCTGCGCATCAAGGGCGAGGTCGCCGCCAAGGTCGAGAAGCCCAAGCTGGCCGACTTTAGGGCCGCTGCCGAGCAGGACGCCGAGCTGAAGCAGGTGTTTGACGAGGTCTCCCAGTGGGCCCAGAAGTTCCCTGTTCCTGGCGATTTGTAAATAAGTAGCTCCATGTTTTATGTCTAAGTGTATGTGTCTAGGCGTCTAGCACTCCAGCTCTCGCTCGCTGAAAATTTATCATCATGGAGGCCAAGCCAGAGGTCCCCAAGCCAAGCACAGAGGGCCCCAAGGAGGCCCCCAAGACAAAACCGAGACCGTCTTTTGAGCACCCGGTCCTCAGGATGATGGGTATTCCTCGGATCAGAGTACCCTCGCGCAACTGGTCCATCTTTTGGGGCGTGACTGCCCTATTTTTTGGAGGCCTCTACTACGACCGCAGCACCGGCCGCAAGATCCGCGCACAGCACAAAAAGGAGGTCGAGTTCTTGTCATCGCAGCCCATCAATGGCCTCGAGCTGCCCCGCAAAGTCAAGGTGTACATGACGCCGCCTCCCAGCGACACCATCGAGGTTTCCAACAAACACTGGCGCCAAAACGTCAAGCCGTTGCTGACCGCGGCTTCAATTGACTATGAAATTATCGACGAGGACAAGCAGGGCCACATCCGCACCGTTGTTGCCGAGGAAATCCGCAACAAGCGCAGAGCCGCCCAGGGCCTCCCCACCACCGGCTACCAGCCCGACAGCCTTGACCACAAAATTAACGACAAGCTCGTGGCAAACCCGAGCGGCGGAGTCATTTGCATGGGCCGTGGTGCTTACAAGGAGTACTTGGCCGGTGTTCAAGAGGGATGGCTAGGTCCTCTCGAGGAGCCCCAGTTTGTTCGGGACGAGATTGCTGTGCTCGAGCTCGAGAAGCAAAAGGCCGAGCAGCTCAAACGTGAGGAGAACGGCGAGCCCGAGCCTGAAGTTGCCCAAGCTGCTGCTGCCCCCGAAGGCGCTCCCCAGAACCTCAGCCCCCTGCACAACGTCCCCATCCCCAAGCCCGAGTCTGAGGCTAAGGAGGCTAAGGAGGCCAAAGAGGCTAAGGAGACCAAGGCCCGCAGACAAGTGACCCCATCGTGGCTCAGGGCAGAGCACTACGCCGATGCCGAGCTTGACCCGCTCTTCTACCAGCAGACCCTCGACCCGGTGCTGGTTGTGCGCAACCCTCACATTTTGGGCTTTTTGCGGACCCCACAACGGTTTGGACGGTTCATGACCCGTCGTTGGTACGTGGACGAGGCAAACACCGCCGCCAAATCGCTCGTGCTCGAGCAGATCCGCGAGATGCGCCCCGAGGACATTGACCTCAAGCAGGAGGAGGAAGAGGACTGGCCGCGCAAATGGAAGCAACAGGGCCGCGACAAGAACTCTGAGTGGATGCGTGAGTTCAAGCTGGACGACCGCCTCATGTCGCACCTGCGCATCTACGACAGCCAGGCCCCAGCCCAGGTCACCAAGCCCAGCCAGAGCGCGAGCGCGAGCGAGTTCGCGAGTGAGAGCAGCTAGTGTACATAGATGAGATGCATTAAAATTAAATAAATAATTACTTCCCCTTGAACAAGTCGTCAATATCGGCGCTGGCCTTTTTGGTGGCCTCGAGTTTGGTGTACTTGTGGGGGGAGCCGGTCTGTTCATGCTTGCGCTTGAGGGTCTTCTTGGGGGTGCCCTTGGGGGTGCCATTGGGAGTGCCATTGGGAGTGCCCTGGGCAGTGCCGTGGCCATTGGGCTGGGGCTCTTTGGGCTCCGCCTTGGCTTTGGGCTTGGCCCTAGGCTTGCTCTTGGCGGTCAATCGCGAGTAAATCAGCATGTATGCATTGGCGTTTTTCTTGATTTGGCGCTCGCTCACCTTCTCCACCACCTCGTCGTCGTACCTGGCCCAGCCATTATTGGGCTGACGGCAGTATGCAATGTAGTGGCCAGAAGACAGGTTGCGGCCACTGTGCTCAATCACGCACATGAGTTGGTACTTGAGTTCCTCAGCGGGCTCGCTCGACGAGTAACTTGTGAGGTCGAGGTCCATGGGGTACCCAACCGAGTTTTGGAGCTTTTTGCCCGAATCACCATCAAACCTAAACCTTTTGAGCTGAATGTTGAGGTACTCGGGCGCGTGCAAGATGTTTTGCATCTTGATCGCCTTGTTGATGGACTTGCATTTCTCGCAAAAGTAGCCCTCCTTGCCCTTGGGTTTGAGCATTTCCGACTTGAAGTACTCTCTAATTGAGCTCTCGATGTTATTTTCCGGCGTCATGCCCACGCTCAAGTCGTAAATGTCCTGCTCGGTGGTGGACACGGCCTTGCACTTGCTGCACACCACGTGCTGCTTGAGGGTACCGCCAAAAATATCATACAAAATGCTGCTGTTGAGCTTGGCGCCGCGCGGCACGCTATCCTCTTGAAGACGGCCCATCAGCGACATGTAGTACTCGTGGGCATCCTCCTGCTTCCACTCAGACATCATGCAATTGATGTCGTCGAGGCGCTTGATCATTTCCGAGGGGTAGATTTCGCGCTTTTTGGCCTCGATCAGCTTCTTGTACAGCAGGGCAAGCTCATAAGTAACACTATCCCGGCGAATAGTCTCCTTGTACTTGTTTTTCAAAACGTCGCCGAGGTAGCGGGCAACTGCAGGCACATGGATGAGGCACTGGATAGCAGAGTTCATATAGCAGGTCACAGCCCGGTTAACAAGACCAATGGGGGCTCGCGCGCCTGTCTCCCAGCTTTTGGAGATGCGGCCGTTTGACCCGCGATCGCGAGGGTTTTCATTGACGCCCCAGAATCCCTCGCCCTCGTCCTCGCTCGCGTCGCTCGCATCGCTGGCACTCGACTCCGCCTCCGCGGCACTCGACTCGGCCCCAGCCTCGGCCCCAGCCTCCACCTCCGCGTCTGACTCGTCAGAGGTGGGTCCGCTCGAGCTCTCCTCGAGCTTGATCTCGATGTAACTTCCCGGCTGGATATTCACGGGCTCGGGGAATTTTGCAGGCACAAATCGTATACTGGCCTCTGCCATTGCCTTTGTAGAAATTTCTCTTTGCGGGTGCAAATACAGATTAAAAAAATAGAGCCCGGTAGCAGCTGTACGTGAAGATTTTTCACCCTAACCCAGACCAGCCATTTTTTTTTTTACATTTCGCGGGGCGATTTCCCCCTCTGATTCTAGTTACATCTAGCTACAATATTAACTGTATAAATTGCCGGTCGAGCCCTGAGTTGCGTCTCTTTGAGTGAAAATTTCCATCACATGGATCATTGATCACTTAATATTTTTTTCGTCTTCATCTCATGGGTAAAACCGAAAAGAAATTCGGAAAGGGTCGTTTAGATCATTATTACCGTCTTGCAAAGGAGAAGGGATACCGTGCGCGTTCCTCATTTAAGATCCTCCAGCTCAATGAAAAGTACAACTTTTTTGGCGCTGCCAAGGGTGCCAAACCTAGGCCCATGTGCGTTATCGACTTGTGTGCTGCTCCTGGCTCGTGGTGCCAAGTGGCCACGCAAAAGTGCCCCGTCAATTCGCTGATTGTGGGTGTGGATCTCGACCCCATCAAGCCGCTGCCCAATGTGATCAGTTTCCAGAGTGACATTACCACCGACCACTGCCGCTCACAACTTCGCGGTTACCTCAAGACTTGGAAGGCCGATGTGGTGATGCATGATGGTGCCCCCAATGTCGGTATGGCCTGGGCCCAGGATGCCTTTACCCAGAGCGAGCTTGTGCTGCAGAGTCTCAAGCTGGCCGTTGAGTTTTTGCGCCCGGGTGGTTGGTTTGTGACCAAGGTTTTTCGTTCTAAAGACTACAACAAGCTCATGTGGGTCTTCCAGCAATTTTTCGAGCGCTGCGAGGCCACCAAGCCCCCCTCGAGTCGTAACGTCTCTGCCGAGATTTTCGTGGTGTGCCGCAACTTCAAGGCCCCTAAAGACATTGATCCGCGGTTGCTCGATACCCACTATGTGTTTAGCGACCTCGACGAAAAGGCTACTGCCGGCCAGATGCAAGCCAAGATCTTCAACCCCGAGAAAAAGAAGAGGCACCGTGACGGTTACGATGTGGAGGACCAGACTTTGTTGTTGACCAACGAGCAGCCCGTGATGGAGTTTATCAATGCCGAGGACCCGGTTGCCTTTTTGGGTGCCACCACCGTCATCAAATACGACAAGAACTCGGACGAGGCCAAGCAGCTCAAGAGCCTGCCGCTCACCACCCACGACCTCATCGAGTGCTTCAAGGACCTGCGTGTTCTCGGCAAAAAGGATTTCCGCACCATGCTCAGGTGGCGTATGTCTGCGCGCAAGGTGCTTGGTATCGACAAGCCCGAGGAAGAGGAAGAAGAGGAAAAGGTCGAGCTCACCACCGAGGAGCAAATCGAGAAAGAGATGGAGGACCTTGCCGACAACGAGAAGACTCGTAAGAAGCGCGAGCGCCGCAAGCGCAACGAGGAGAAGCAAAAGGCTATTGTGCGCATGCAGCTCGGTATGGAGACCCCCCACGAGATTGGTGTTGAGGCTGCCGAGAACAATGACCTTGGCTCGTTGTTCAACATAAAGAGCGCTCAGCGCGAGGGTGATTTGATCAAGCTCGTCAAGGGTAAGCAAAAGGTGCCTGCGGGCGTCGAGCTCGGCCCCGAAAAGGAGTTTGATCTCGGTGATGCCGAGATTGCCCAGGCTGAGCTACCCGAGGAGAGCGACTCTGAAGAGGAGGACAAGTATGTCGAAGTGGACGAGGACGACGTCGAGGCTCTTGAGGACCAGCTCAACCACATGTACAAAAAGTTCCAGTCTGAGCGTCTCAAGAACGCTGACGCCGAGACGCGTGCCCGCAAGGAGCGTGAGCGCGAGCCCTGGCACGGTTTTGGCGAGGGTGCTCAAGGTAGCGATCTCGACAGCGACGACGACATGGTCGATGATGCGCCCGTGAGCTCTGCCGCACGCGCTTTCTTTGACAAGCCCATTTTTAATGATGTTGAGCAAGTCGCCGACTCTGACAGCGCCGATACCGATGCCTCTGATGATGAGGTGGAGATGCAGAGCGCTGCCAAGGGTGCCGCCGTCACCAGCTCTGGCGCCGCCAACTCTGGTGCCTCCGACGAGGATGTCGACATGGAGTCTGAGGATGAGCCGTTTGACCCCACCAAGAAGGAGGACGAGCAAAATGCCACCATCAAGATGACGCTCGCCCACAAGCTGCTCACTGGCCAAATCAACAAGCACGATCTAATTAATGAGGGCTACAACAAGACTTCTTTCCGCGATACTGAGGGACTGCCCGAGTGGTTCCTCGAGGATGAGCGCGAGCACTCCAAGCTGATCAAGCCCATCACCAAGGAGGCTGCTGCTGCCCTCAAGGAGCAGCTCAAGGCCTTGAACGCTCGCCCTATCAAGAAGGTGGCCGAGGCTATGGGCCGCAAAAAGATGCGCGCCCACAAGCGTCTCGAGAGTATCCGCAAAAAGTCCGAGCTCATCAACGAGGATACCGGCAAGAGCGAGCGCGAGAAGTCCGAGGACATTGCCAAGCTGTTCCGCAACACCTCCAAGGTTCAGAAGCAGCGGCCCAAGGTCGCTATTGTTTTTGCTAAGGGCCAGAACCGTCGCCTGCAGGGTCGTCCTCGCGGCGTCAAGGGCAAGTACAAAATGGTGGACGGTACCTCCAAGAAGGAGAGCCGTGCGCTCAAGCGTATCGAGAAGAAAAGGAAGAAGTAGATATTTATTGCATGTATGGATCATTAAATTCAACACTTGACGCGGGTGGCAATCGAGGTGGACCCTTAGGGCACCACCGCCCACACGCCAAAGCCCCGGGCCTAGCCCCTCTCGGGGCACTCCCAAGGGGGCCCAGGGGCGCTTAATCAATCTATACATTCTCGACATTGCTAAACGCCCTCACTCCACTTGACTCAAACTAAGGGAGCTCTTGGCCGTTGGCTCGGTGAAACCCTACCTAACCCTCTCCACAAAATATATCTCCTAACCACTTCCTAACCTTCACCTAACCTCGTCCTAACCACCATCCTAACCCCTCGCTTAAGCCAACCAGTGGTAACCGTCGGGGCTTGCGCCGGTATAAATTGGAGCTCAGCCAAGTATCTAGCAAGATATACTTCAATCGAAATATAATCTCGAGGCATTAATAGCGCTGCTTGACTGCTATTGGCTGCACACTGCATTCCGCATTAGTCATGAATGCACGCCCACATAGCAACCAAACCCTACTCCGCAAATCTTCCGTCATCCCCCTACCCTTTTCCTTAACCTGACTTGTTTCGCGTAGAATATGTCAAGCAGATCTCACAAGGAAGAGCAAAATCAAGCGTACGTCAACGGTATGGAAGTGTCTGGCATTGATCCCCAGATTGTGCGCGAGGAGCAGCAGCCCAAAATGAAGGCGCCCATGCCCCAGCAGTACGCGATGCACACCAACGCAGGGGGCTACGATCAGGTCGCGTTCCAGAATTATTTGACCCAGCAGAGCTTGCAGGCGCTGGGCACCCAGGTGGGCACCCCGGGCAAGATGCAGCAGCAGCTGCCCCGCCAGCACCAGCATGAGGCACGCCCCCAGATCCCCCAGGCGCCCCAGCAGCAGCCTCCTCCCCAGCAGGCGCCGCTCCAGCAGCCGCAGCAGCCTCCGCAGTCGCAGCAGCCCCAGCAGCCCCAGCAACAATACCAGCAGTTCCCGCAAATGTACCTGCAGAACCAGGCGGCGCCTCCCACGCGCTCGCAGCAGCAGCAGCAGCAGCCCGCGGCCGGCCGCCAGCAGGCCTCCCCGAGCAGTTCCACGGTCAAGCCCACCGGTGCGTCGCGAGACTTGATGCAGTTGACCTCAGAGGCGCGCCTCGCGACCCCTCCCACGAGCGCGCGCGTCGGCAAGCGCCGCGTCCGTCTCGGCTGGACCGAGGAGGAGACGCAGCACCTCATGGAGGGCTGCAAGCGCCACGGTGTGGGCAACTGGAAAAAGATCCTCACTGACCCCCACTTTGACTTTAACTGCCGCACAGCCGTCGACCTCAAGGACCGGTTCCGCACCTCGTTTCCCGAGGAGTACTCGCGCCTATACCCCAACGCGCGCACCCACAAGGTCAAGCGGCTCGGCGCCGGCAACGATGCAAGCGCCCTGGTCAAAATCAACCGCAAGGAGCGCCGCTCCTTTAATGCCGAGGAGGACGATCGCCTACTGCAAGGGTTCCTCAAGCACGGCCCTGCGTGGAGCAAGATCCAGCGCGACCCGGTGCTGAACCTTGGCGAGCGCCGCTCCACCGACCTCAGGGACCGGTTCCGCAACGCGTTCCCCGAGCGCTACACTGCCGCCGGCTACAAGGGCCGCAGCGGTAACGGCAAGAGCCTGGCGCTGCCGGGCCCCGAGATCTCGGTGCAGTCGTCACAGATGCAGCAAATGCCGCCAATCAACATGCTCGAGGAAGATACCCTCCAAAGTCACAACATGGTGCCGCGCACCTACATGCCCCAGCACCCCATCCAGTTGCAAACGATGCAGGGCATGAACGGGTACCAATATTTCAGTTCCTAGTTTAGCTCTTGTCTTAGTTGTTGATTATTTATGTCTATTTTTTGAGGGTGCCTTTTGTGCTCTGCCGCTCTGCTTCGCCGGCCTTCCTTGGTGGCGACTATTGCACCCGACACGGGCCCATCATGAGCCCCTGTTGCTCGGCGCCAGATTCTCAGAACCTCCCACCCCAGTTTCAAGTCTACGGATCAACACGCCTTGCGTGCGGGTGGCTGACCCCGGAGAATCAGCCCGGAAGAAAAGACCCTCAAAGACTGCATGCAGATCTGGGTACCGCCGGTAGCTCAGGTAACTCGAGCTACGTAAAGGCTCGATTTATTTTGCTCGGCTTGGCTCTCTCAACTGCTGAGTGTGCACTTGTTCTCAAGCTTCAGCCGTTTGATTCTCGGCCTGCTCGAGAGCAGGCGCTCCAAATGCTTGAGGGCCCAGCCGCACGCTGCAGGTGACGTAACCGCTAATATGCAGGCTAAAACTTTCTTATCAAAAGTACGTACCACGGGAGAATTAATACACAATTTGCAAAAAGCTTCACAAAAGAACCCACATCCCAAAAAATCAGCCCATATAAAAAGGCTTTGAGCCGACTCAGCCACCAACGTCATAGAGCCGTATGCACGATCTGCAGGTGGCGGGTCCTATCAGTGCGCTTTTGCAGATCATGGTATAACCACTTGAGCAAATTAGGAAGGTCATACCCACCCTTCTCCAAATGTATAAATACCCACCTGCATCACTGCACAGACCAACTCTACTCAGTTCAGCGACCACAAGCACACTCTTTGCAGCACCACTTTCTTTCATTCTTTTTATTCACACAAAATGCTTCATTCTTTGATCTTCCTTTCTTTTACTATCATTTCCGCTGCTCCTGCAATTGTCTTTGAGACTGAGGACCAAGGCACAGACTATGTGACCGAGTACGCCGCTGGCGCTACTGCCGGCGATCCCGATGTTGGCTACACAACCCTATATTCTAATGCCGTGTCTTGGACTTCAACACTTTGGCCGGAGTCTTCTACTTCCGAGTATTCCACTGTTTTGCCTTCTACTACCGCCGCCGCCGCCTCCGTTGCTGCGACCACTTCCACTACTAGTGATACTCCTGTTGCTGTTACTCCCACTACCAGTGCCACTCCCGTCACTACTTCCACAACCGAGGCCGCCGCTGCCGTCACATCCTACCCGGCCAGCACCTCCACCGATGAGGATACCGGTGTTGTGACCATTATTTCTACAAACGTTCAGACTATTGTCTCCGGTAGCACTGAGGCTGCCGCTACTACCGCTGCCGCCACTACTGCTGCCGCTACTACCGCTGCCGTCACTAGCGCCGCCACTACCACCAAGACCACTTCCAGCTCGAGCTCAAGCTCCACATCCACTTCCACTGCCAGCGGTCCCCAAGTTACTACCAAGCCCAAGTACGTTGTTTACAGCCCCTACAACTCTGATTCTACTTGCAAGGACGCCGCCTCAGTCTTGAGCGATCTCACAGACCTCACGGCCAAGGGCGTCTACCGCATCCGCATGTACG
Source organism: Wickerhamiella azymoides (assembly GCA_030563245.1). Classification (NCBI taxonomy): domain Eukaryota; kingdom Fungi; phylum Ascomycota; class Dipodascomycetes; order Dipodascales; family Trichomonascaceae; genus Wickerhamiella; species Wickerhamiella azymoides. The sequence continues at coordinate 294,787 of JAKUBN010000010.1, read as the reverse complement.
CCACTGACTGCAACTCGCTCTACACTGTGCAGCCTGCCGCCAAGCAGCTCGGTATTCGCATTGTGCAGGGCCTTTGGATCGGCACTGCTGGTACTTCCAACGCCCTCTCGCAGCTCAACGACCTCATCAGCGAGGCTAACGGCGACTGGAGCATTTACGACTCCATTGTGGTTGGTAACGAGGATGTCACCAACGGCTACATCACTGCTTCTGAGCTTCTCAGCACTATCAAGACTGTGCGCTCTACTCTCAACAGCAACGGCTTCTACGGCGACGTCATTGCTGCCGAGACCACTACCGCCTACATCAACAACCCTACCGAGATGTGTGACTCGTCGTTCCCATTCCTTGGGCTCAACGCACACTCTTTCTTTGCCTCATCTTTTACTGCACAGGAGGCCGGAACCTTTGTCCAAGATCAAAAGGACCTTGTTGCCAGCCTCTGCAGTCGTAGCGACATTTGGATCTCCGAGACTGGTTACCCCTGGAAGGGCGACTCAAATGGCCTCAATGTGCCCTCAAAACAAAACCAGGCCGATGCCGTCAATGCCATTCTCGACACTCTTAATCAAGACTGCGTGATCCTTGCCCAGTACGACGACATGTGGAAAGAGCCGGGCCAATACGGGATTGAGCAGTACTTTGGTGTGCTCGACATCACCGTGTAGAAGCACACATTCAACCTGTACATAGTATTTATATAGTTTATTATTATTTTCTCTTTCATTTGCTAGTTTTGGCTCGAGAGCTCAACGCGACTGAGCTCGAAGGCGGGGTCGCCTCAAACTCTGACATTCTTACGCGCAGGCGAGAAAATCCTGCTGCTTCTCAAGTATTCTCTACTGCAGGCGATCGATGCGAGCCGATGCGTCGCATGCGTATCATGCGCCGAGCAGAGGAATTTGCCAAGCCTGCCCGAGTGCATCAAAATCGTGATACCGGGCGGCTCCGAGAAATATAGGGGCGTTTTTAGGCGAATTCAGCTATAATCAGTTTATTCAAGAGTTTAGCCCAACATTTTTCACTTGGGATCATCCCCACCTTCCATGCATGTTTGGACGCGTTTATGCAGAGCCTCAAACTCGTCTCGAGATTTTTGGGGCTCGCTCCTGAAATTGAGCAGGCTTGAGCATTTATTTGTGCCAAGACGAGCAAATCGAGAAAGTCATCTTCTATTCGAGTTCAACAATGCGTATTTTCCCTAGACGGAATGCATCTGCATGCACTCTCATGCACGATATCTCATGCGCAGTCAGGAGATCAATCATTCTTAAAGCATGAGGTACCGCTGGCATGAAAGTCATTCGCTCTTTTTATGGTCAAAACCTTTACATTTCTTCAAGCCGCGGCAGTGGTCCTTGCTGTCCCGGCTATTGTTTATGAGACTGTGGATGTCACTGTCTTTGAGACTGAGTACCTTGGTGACGCTTCTGCGGGTGCTCCAGGTGTGGGTTACAGTACACTTTGGCCGAGCTCGAGCTTGGGTTTGGGCTCAAATGTCACTGTTTCGTCTGAGGCGGCTCTTCCCGCCTTCACTGGTGGCGCTTCCAACTTTACTGCGGTGGCTACTGCTGCCCCTCAGGCTAACGAGCCCGGCCAGGCTAACGTTGCTGCTGCTGCTGCTGCTGCCGCAGCCGCAGCCTCCAGCGTTGGCTCGACCGTGGCGCCCGGCAATGTCCCCGTTGGTGCAGGCTCCAATAACCCTGCTCCCAAGAATCCTAGTGCCTACAACCCGGTGCCCTTTACGCCTACTTCTGGTTTAAGCTCGATCGCGATACCTGCTGGTACCTACACTGGTGTCCAGGCCAACCCCACCACTGTTTCGCCTAGTGATGGTAGCCCTGAGTATGTGACCACCGAGTATTTCACCTACACTTCTACTGTTGAGCCTTCTAAGGTCAAGAGCACTGGATCCAGCTCGACTCTGAGTACCGCCAAAAAAACCACCTCTGGTGCTGCTCCCCGCTCTAGTTCCAGCTTCAGCTCCAGTTCTGCCTCCAGTTCTAGCTCTAGCTCCAGCTCCAGTACTTCCTTGACCTCGACCCCGTTTAACTCGAGCTCCACCAGCACTAGCACCAGCTCTGGCACCAGCGCCAATACCACTTCTAGCGACATCTCGACCATCACCAGTTCTGCTACCACCATCAGCTCTAGTTCTACTACCAGCTCAAGCACTAGCTCCAGCGCCTCGCCTAGTGTGACCATTGCCCCTAGCTACATGGTCTACAGCCCCTTCAACGCCGACCAAAGTTGCAAGGACTATGATACCGTCTTTGCCGACCTTCTGGCCATGAAAAACAAGGGAATTTTTAAAATTCGCATGTATGCCACTGACTGCAACTCGCTATACACTGTGCAGCCCGCTGCCAAGCTGCTTGGTATGAAGATTATGCAGGGTGTGTGGATTGGCACTCAGGGTCTTGAAAATGCCTACAACCAGCTCGACGCAATTGTCGGCTACCACACCGCCAACAACCTCACCTACGATATTTACGAATCGATCGCCGTGGGTAACGAGGACGTCACCAATGGTTACGTCTCTGCTTCAGAGCTCGTCGAAGTTGCGCTCAATATAAAGTCTTACCTGCGCACTAAGGGTTACACCGGTCCTGTTGTTACCCCCGAGACCACCGGAACCATTATCAACAATGCCCCTTACTTGTGCAACGTCAACTTGGGCTTCATTGCCTTGAACGCCCACTCTTACTTTGCGCCTACTTTTACTGCGCAGGAGTCGGGCGAGTTCATCCTCAACCAAATCGGGTTGGCCCAGGCTGCATGCGATCGCACTGATGTGTTTATTTCTGAGACTGGGTACCCCTGGAAGGGCGATGTCTACGGCAACCAGGTCCCCTCGAGACAGAACCAGGCCGACGCTGTCAACTCAATTCTCGAGGTGCTCGGTGGCAACGCGGTCATTCTCGCTGAGTACGACGATCTGTGGAAGGCCCCTGGCCCCTACAACATTGAGCAGCACTTTGGCGTTTTGTCCATTATCAATGTTGATTGATACTCTTCCTTTCTTATGATACCTTAATACCCCTAATAATTAGAATTTGACAGTATTGATATCCCTATACTACAACTATAGCTACAGCTAAAGCCACAGCGCTTCGCTTCCAAATCGGGCTGCTGCGATGCCTGTTAGCTGCCGCCAAGCCCGGTCAGCCCGCGCCAAGCCCGCCCTCAAAAATTTACTTACATTTTAGATCCAATCCTAGAAGAAGCCATTTTTGCAAAAACAGTGTACAAGGCACCCATCTTTTCTGCGTTAGCGCTCGAGGCCTGGCCCTGCAGCGTGCGCGCGGCGATCCCGTGGGTGATCATGGCGTAACGCATCAGCGCAAAGACCACTGCAAAGTTCCAGTCTTTGGAGGCGTCGTAACCGCTAAACCTGTAATAACTGGCCAGCTGTTCCTGCAGGGTGGGCAAACCCTCCTCCTTTTTGATCTGGAGCGAGGCGAGGCCAGGCATGTCGTCGGGCACCACATAAGGAATCAGCAAATTACCCAGGTCGGCCAGCGGGTGCCCGATAGTACATAGTTCCCAGTCAAGGATGCCAATAACTTTGTTTTGTGACGAATGGAACACCAAGTTATCGATCTTGAAATCGCCGTGCACAATGGCCACCTTGTTTTCGGGGGTGTTTGCGCGCATCCATTCGAGTACATTGTCAAAGTTTTTGATGGACCCAAGCTCGCGGCCGGTGTGCTTGTTCTTGGCTTTAGCCTGGGCATCCACAACGACCTTCAGAGTCTTGATTTGCCGCGGGTAGTGGCTCGACAAATTGCGAGTCATGCTGGCAGGCAGACTAATCTTGGACGGGTCTACGGCATGTAGCTTGGCCAAAGTCTCCATAACTGAGGACCACAGCTCGCCGCGGGCTTGAGAAGTCACCCCTTCAAAGCTGCTCTCGTGGAAGATGCGGCCGTCGAAGAACTCCATCACGTAGAACATGGTGCCCATTATTGACTTGTCTGTGCACAGTACATACATTTTCGCCACGGGGATATCGGTCGCGGCGCCGAGCGCCTGCTGCATGTAAAATTCGCGGTCGACGCGGTGAGCTGTTTTGGAGAGCAATTCGCCAGGAGGCTGCTTGCGCAGCACATATTTGCGGCCCTGGGCATCGGTGATTTGGTAGCTCGGGTTGGATTGGCCAAACCCAAACTGTTTGAGCGTCAAAGGAGCTTGGAATTGAGCTTTGTTGCTTTGCACGAGGAACTCTGTCAACTTGTCCAGGTCAATTGGGTGCCTAATCTCGCCCAGATCTGCTTCTGTAGTAACGCTTCTCATTTATCAAGCTATAAAACTACAATCCCCTACACACTTATTAACACCCGCCCTATACCCCCCCCCTCCCTCCCCACCTCTTTTTTTTTGCGGGGTACATAACCGAGGCAGCGTTGAGTCGAGGGTCCTCACGACGCAAGGGGGGTCCTCAGCCTGGCTCTGCCCTTACATTATATATTGACTTGTGGGGAAGCTTGGCACATTTCAACCGGATAGAGGGGACTTCAAGCACGTCAAAGGGCCTCCAAGCGCCAGTAAGGTGTAGATTATATAGGCATCGAGCCAATTGCCTCCGCGGCGGTAACTTTCTAGATATGTGTCTGGGCTGATCTTTAGAGTCTATTTTTAGGACTCTAGCCATAGGCGGTTCGTTTTAAGCTTCATCTATTGTTGGAGACCAGTCGAGCATGCCTTGAACTAGCGCAGGTCTGGTGGTTGGCGCCGTCTCGAGGATCTACACACATGTGATCCATGTGTATTCACCTGGCGTAACAGCATCGTGCATATTGCACTTGACAAATTTCTTTTTACCAAGTTTTTTTGGCGTCTATTTCTCGGCACGCAATTCAAATTCGGCCCGGGCAAGCCCAGACCAGTCTAAATATCGAACCTGCCCGTTGCCTTGGAAACTAGCCACGATGGCTCACAAATTTATGTCGAGTGACGTAACACAGCTTAATACATACATCATGCGAAGCAACGCCAGGTACACATTCTGTCGGGATCAGCGCTTTAAATTGCTTGGAGGCATTCTAGCCGAGTACTTTGTGCAGAAACCGGTGCTTGCAAGTGGATTTGAGATGCCATAGATTAATTATTATAAGTATACAGCATTGTGTGGCCGTCGGGAGAAAATGGCGCACAATGGTCTGGCCTGAAAAATTGAGGCATATGCCTCTATTAGCAAAACGCAATAATTATTTTGGGAAAAAATAGAACCACTCTATTTCTTGGACTCGTCCTTGATCTCCTCCTCAGACGGTTTATGCTCTGGTCCTGGTAAAGGCAGCGGAGGCTCCGCTTCTGGCCCTTGATCTGGCTGGGATCTTCGTGTGCTAGATGGATGCAAATCGGGGTGGATGCGCTGAAGGTGGCGGCGCTGAGCGTCTTTGCGGCGAAATAACGCGTGGCACCGAGGACATGTGTAGGGATATAGGTTTGTGTGGTTGATGATGTGCCTACGCACATGCTTCGCATATTTGTAGTTTTTTGGACACAGAGGACACTGGAACCGACCATTATCGAGTGCTCGAGGCAATACGTCTGGATCGGCCATAAAGAGCTGCATTGCAACGTTTTGCTCGTCCACTGCAGTCCGCTGCGCGTGGTGTCCCTGATGCCCTGGCCGCGCTTGATGCACTTGGTCTGGGATCGGCAATGAATATGGTTGTTGGCCCTGGATGAGTGTGTGGCCCTGATGATGCATTGGGTGCTCAGGATGTCCTGGGCCATGCTGGATCATTTGATGCTGGATTGGCGGCATGTACGCGTCCTGGCTGGCGACCCGGTTCCCGAGCATAACGCTCAGAGGCGGTAGCTGTGGTCGGGTAGCCTCCTCACTGGGTCTAGTTTGATTGACTGGAGGTAGAACAACATCACTGTGATGAACACGCTCAGACGAGTGGGGTGGTGGGTGCTGGTCTGGGGATGATCTGGGTGGAGGCCATCTTTCTTGAGATTGTGGCCGGCTGCCGGAACTACTCGAGCCGCGCCCGCCTGGCATAAGGTCCTCAACAGGAGGATCGTTGTTTGACAATTTGAGAAGTGCGGTCAGTGACAAAGACGAACCTTTTGTGCGTAACCACTAAGCTTCATGTATGCAAGCAGCTGCCGGCTTATGCAGATGCAGCGCCTGCAGCTAATGCAGGCTAAGATCCCCGAGCTGCAGATCCCGAGAACGAGCCTAATCTTTAGCCATATTAACGCTAGCGGAGTATTTTCTGCCTAGACTTTACTTAACCTATGCAAGGTCTAAGACATCGAGACGCGCGCCATTAAGACTACTCGAAACATATTCAATTGTCCCGGAAAGTAGCTCAAGAATGCAGCGCCTGGTGGCCAGTGCTCTGTAACCAGGCAAGCGGTTATTCTTGTAGAATTGCTAATTTTTCACGTATACTGTGCGGTATTTCTTCGATTTGATTTTTTCACCTCACCGGCCCCCCCCTCCCCCTCCACCGTTTTTCTTTGTGGACGATCAGCGTCCGAGGTGATAATAGATGTTAGGGTAGACGCGTCTCGCGTTTCTCTTTTTAAATTTGTTGTATACAACATAACAACCCCCGGCGGCTAATAGTTGTGTTTATTTATACTCTTGTTGGTACCTACATTTCAATCATCATGGCTTTTGGCATTACGGCTCTTGTCTCATGTGCACTTAAGCGAGTGTACCGGAGAGCTGTGTATGCTGTACTTAATTCAAGCACTGTTCCTTCTCAAAGCGCCCTCAACTCCAACCATTTGAGCTATTTTCACCTCAAGGCCGACTCCAACAACGATATTATCATCTACGACCACGAGGGCACCCCTACCTGGAGAATTGAGCACCCGCAAGGCTTCTCAGGACTATGGAACGTCTATACGGTTGAAAATAGTTTGGTGGTTGCTCGCGTGCACCTCAGCAAGACCACGAGATTTGTCCAGTTTCTGCGCAACCCTGAGATTAGCGCGTCGCATTTCCACCGTGATTGGCACTGCGGAATGATGTTTAATTGCCAATTCAATCTTAAGGATGGCTCGAGCTATGTTTGGACCAAGCAGACCCAATATTTGGAGGAGAAGCTGCGCGGCAGCGACGGCCAGGAGCGCCGGCTGCGGGTTGCTCGTGCGAATCGTCTGAGGCCGTGGTCGTTTGATTGGGAGGTGGTAGTTAGCAATGAGATCAGCCCGATTGTTGCACTCATCACCGGCTTTATCCCCATGTACTCCCAGTGGGACCAGTACGAGTCTCAGGCCACCACGGGCATTTCCCTGCAATCATTGCATCACGAGTCGCCGGAGCAACAAGACTGGATGCGTGACACCTCTCGTACTTTGCCATTGTGGGACGATGCTTGGCAAAAGCACCACGTCAGGCACGAGCCTGACTCTACGGACTTGAGCTTTTTTAATCCTCCTCGGTTTGTAGCCGCTACGTAGAGTCCATTTAATCTAAGCAGTGTCCAACTCTGTAACAAGCCTCAAACGAATTGTTTACATCTCGCGCGCGCGGAAACCCCCTCCCGCGGATGCAGATGCAGGCGCACAAGATTGCATTGCATATGCGGGAAAATCTGAAACACGGGTTAGGGGCGCATGATCTTCATAGAGAGCTGTGCAGAGTGACTAGGGGCCGTTGCGCCGAATGATCCAACCTATTTTTAGCCAGACTCTAAAACAGCATAGGCACCTGCAATACGAGCGGCTGCAGAGTACTTGTGACCGCAAGGAGCAAGGGTTGCAGGAGTTATTTACGATCTTCTATTGGGCGCAACGGGCGGGCTTACCTAAGAAGCGAGAAAACCTTATTTTGTAGCCACAAGGCGAGTCGTGCGTCAGACGTACGTCAAAGCTGTGCGGAGTCGCGGCCAAAAATAGAGCCCAAGTTGGTTTTTTTTTTTTTAGAGATTGGCCCGATCAATTTTAACAAGTGCTTCAAGACAATACACAGTAGCCAGCTAGCATAAATTACCAGCGATGTAGGTACATAACTCCGATCTCGAGCCGCCCCCCCCGCAAGCCCCCAGCCTCTTGAGGGCAACCTCCTCGGAAATCAAGTACTTGCAAAGTACCCATGGGGTGCTATACTCGCTTTTGCGTTTTGCGTGCAGGGGGGCAGGCAGGGCCTGCATGTGCATTTGCATCATTTTGAGTGGCTGCATGCATGCCGTTAAAATTCTATTGAGGCTACATTGCGGGCTGAGCGAATTGAAGGCCCGACTAAAGCTTGGCGTTGCGGCGAATTTTTTCAGCAAGGTCGCTCTCTACTAGGTCCTCGCGTTGGCCCCTGCCAAACACTTGGTACCCGAAAAACATGGAATCCTTGAGTCCGACATAGGCCTTGAGCTTGTCAACAATGCCCGAGATGAGCTGTGAGCGCTCTGACTCTGCGTCGCGCACGACAATGTGAAAGTGGACGTGGAAAACGACCTGGCCAGCCGCAGGGCCATTGTTCTGTACAATGTTGAACGCGGTGCCACCGGTCGCCTTGAGCACAGCACGGGCAATCCTTGGCATCACGCGGCCAATCTCGGCCATTACGTCGTCGGGTAGCACGTCGACCGTGGGGTAATGTTTGCGTGGGACCACGAGGATATGGGCCTTGGAATCGACCAGGGGTTGGATATCCATGAACGCCAGCACGTGCTCATTCTCAAAAACAAGGTGTTCGGGCTCTGCTCCGTTGGCAATCTTGCAAAACACGCACTCGCTCATGTAAGAAGCTCCAGGGGGCGCTCCCCAGGGGTGATGGGCCAGCCCATCCAGGGGGTGTGGAGGGGGGTGGACACAGAGCGACCTCGGGCCCTCGCATTCTTCATCATAAGACATTAAACTATAAATAACTTGTAAATTTCGGGTCCAGCCCTTTTGCAAAATTCAAAATCACCGGCTTGGCTCCAATGGACGTCGAGACAATCCACTTGCTTGTACCGCAGACCGAGAAGATCCACGAGCCGTGCAGGCCATTGTGCACGGTAGCGCACTCGCCGTCCAGGTTCCAGACCCGGATAGTGCGGTCGTAGCTGGCAGAGACGATTCTGGAGCCCACAATATGCAGCGACCTGATGAGGTTTGTGTGTCCGCTCAGGGTCATTGTACACTCGCCCGTCTCGAGGTCCCACACGCGGATTGACCGGTCGTTGCCGCCGCTCACGATGCGGTTGTGGCCGGGGTCCACTTTGAGGCACGCCAGGCCGCGCGAGTGGCCCCTAAATTTGCGCAGCCTTTGGCCGGTCTGGGGGCACCATTGGTGGATCACGCCGTCACCACCCGCGCTAAACAGCTGGGCAGCCCGAGTGGGAGTCTCCACAGTCACCGTGAGCGCGTTCACGGCCGAGTTGTGGGCGTTATCGGTCCTCCACACCAGCTCGCCGGTTCGACGGCTCCAGGCCGCGATGGACCGGTCTTTGGAGCAGGTGAAAATCAGAGCAGGCGTGAGCTGCACGTCCAAAATGCCCGCGTGGTGGCCCTTGAGGCAAAATTCAAGGCTGTACGAGGGCAGAGAGAACACGGCGCACGTGCCGTCGCTGCTGCCGCTCACGAGCGTCGCGGGGTCGGTGGCAACGCACAGCACTGAGCCAGTGTGGGTTTCGAGCACTTTGGTGCATTTGGACGTGTGCAAATCCCACACGCGCACCGTTTTATCGCGGGACCCCGTCACCACGTGTTGGCCGCTAGCGAGCATTTGCGAGCAGTAGACGCTGTCTGTGTGGCCGTCCAACGTACTTGCCTTGAAATTGGGGCGCATCCAGTTGTGCTCGAGTAGGTGCTGGTTCCGGTAGAGGGTATACTTGTTCAGAGGGGGGAGGTCGCCATTTGGGGAGGTACTGGGGCCGCTGTCAGCTCCCTCCACGCCCCTTACCGGCCCAAAGCGCTGGCTGTACAGGTAGTGCCACAAGGTCTCTGATTTGAGCACCTTGTTCCAGGCCTGGCTCACCTGCAGGCACTGGGCGATATCGCTGGTATCGAGATAGCTGAGGACGATAAACAGCAGCTCAAACGGCAGTTCGCGCACGAAATCCACACCGCCGCGTTTCGAGTACAGCTCGTCCACGTCGATGCCGCTCTCGTGGTCGTCGGGGTACTCATTGGCGGTGAAGTAGGTTGAGAGGGTCGGGGCGCCGATCGACGCGGCCGAGGTGCGCGGACCAGTCAACGTTTGGCCAAAATCGACCATTTCCGACCACACCCCCAGGGCCAGCTGCCTCACATTGGTGAGTTCCTTGGCCAGCCGCGAGAACCTCTGGCGAGGATGCATGAGTAAGGTCTCCAGGGGCTCGCGCGGCTCGAGGCGATTTGAATTTGAGCCGCGGCGCATTTTTGTTGTAGGGTTTGAGTTTGCAGAGGGCCCTTTGGATCTATGAATAAAGTATCGAAAATTGGTGGCCCTAGCCCTGAACTAAAGGTGGGCACGGTGGGCACCCAGCATCAGCAAGGTGGGACATGCCAATTGGGACTGCCAATTGGCACAAGCTGAGACGGGCTGGAACAAGGAAAAACTTTCCAAATTATAAATAACCTCTCGGCTAGACTTGATCGCGCGCACTTTTACTCATTTTGCTCGTGGGCCCCGGGCCCCGCATGTGCATGCATGAAGCTAGTGCGCACTAGCGAGCCCCCTTTGGGCCTCCATTTATCTCACAAATTGCACATCCACGCCAGGCTCAACCCGGATCGTCAAACTCAGGGAAAATTTGTACTTGTTTTCCCGGATCAACCGCCCCGGCACCAGCTGGCTGTACTCCTGGGCAAGGCGGGCCAGCACAAACCCGGCCTCGTTGAGAGCAAATTGCTGCCCAAGGCATGTACGAGGACCACCGTTGAAAGGGATATAGCACCATGGCTCTTGCTTTGAGCCAATCCACCGCTCAGGTTTGAATGCCTCTGCGTCCTGGCCCCAGTACCGCGGGTCGCGGTGCAGTCCGTACGAGTTGTACTGGACCATCATACCCTTGGGCACAAACACTGGCTGCTGGCCATCTTTGCCGCCACCCTTGGGAAGAGTAGTGTCCTTGCTGGCCGAGCGCATATTGAGGGCCACATTAGGGTGCAGCCGCAGCGTCTCACTCAAGCAGGCACCAAGGTAGCTGCTGCGTTTTAGAGACTCAAAAGTGATACCCTTGGCGTCAGGCCCGAGGCACTCCAGCACGCTCTGCCTCAGCTTGGCCCACTTGGCCGGGTCCTGGCTCAGCTCGAGGATGGCGTGGGTGAGGAACGAGGCGGTGGTGGACCGGCCAGCAACAAACATGGTGAATGCCTGGTCTCTCAAGAAGGCGCGGTCATTGTTGTACTCTGCAGCTTGCGAGATGAACGAGTCACCCGAGTTGTCGGCCAGCACCGACTCGACGATGCCATCGGCAAACGAGCGCACAAGCCGCAGATCGGCGCGGAACTGGCGCGTAAACACAAAGTGAGAGATGCGGGCAAGGAACTTGCGCACTACCAGAAACTTGGAGATGCGCCCCAGCGCTGCCACGAGCTCCGAAGTGGGTACGGGGCCCTGCCTCGTCTTGATCATACCGCCGCCGCCTCCAAAGCTGTCGTGCTCGATATCAAATAAAAAGTGTAGCGAAGTGTCGAGTGTCAAGTCAAAGAAAACCGCCTGAATGTCTACTGTCTGACCAGAGCCCAGGTGCCGCAGTAAACTTTGTGTGTGCTTGTCGAGCATCTCGAGTTTGGACACGCGGTCGCGCGAGAAAACCGGCCGCAACAGTGTGCGCTGGTGCTTCCATTCGGATCCATGCACCGTGAAAATACCATTACCCAGCAGCGGGCTCAGGATCCGGTGCCTGAGGCCGAGATCAAACTCGCTAAATTGGGTCGAGAGCAGGGCCTTGATGTTGTCGGGATCAGCGGTATCGATAATCAAATGTGTGTTTATCTGAACAAGACGGGTTATCTGAGACCGCGGCGGCACAAATTGAGCTAAAATATGGTGGGCCCTGCTCAGTTTGGCGAGTTTCAGCGTGGCCAAGAATCCAAACGGCCAGCTGAGTTCTTTGGCTACCGGGCCGCACCCAGCCCTTTTTGCCCGCCAGTCGTAGATCTGCCGAGGAGACAAATAGTCATAAATTAGCAAAACAAGTACGAATACAGCTGCCAAGTACCACATGACCCTTGCATGCTCCCGGGATTAGTCGGTATATATAGGCTAAACGGACTTCGGACAAATTAAGTGTTGAGTAGTGGGGTGGGATGCTGTCTCAGATCACAGCCACGGACTAGACTACCACTGCTCCTTTTCTGTAGAATCGCCTTCTTCAACGGGGATAGCCCACTCTGAGACCTCGAATTGGGCTCTTGCCAGCCGGAACGCATACTCCTTTTTGCGGGTAACCATCTGGCCCTGCGAGGTCAAGCCGGCCAGCGTCAATACATTCAAAAAGCCCTGGACTTTATCGTTCTCAAACGGCTCGAGCTCAATGGTTGCACTCGCCAACTGCACAGTGTGCACTGTGACGGGGTGGGTGTGCGGATAAAGTTGGAGAGGTATTGACATGATGAGCGCAGCCTTGCGTGATTGGACAATGGACCTGAGTGTATACAAAAACGGAACAAACTCTTTAGGGGTCGCACATTGCGGTGCGTAGATGCTGGGATGCAGTAGATTGGGAACCACGATGCGGCACACGGTATCTGCGTCGACGCTGTCGACAAACTTTTTCAAATCTGTGGCAATCTGGCTCAAAGTGTGGCCCAGAATATATTTGATCTCGGTGGGGGATGGCCTTGGAATCACTGCAGCCTTGTAATTAAGGTTGGGGGCATACACCGACGGTTTGGCCTCTGGCTCGTGGGATGGGCGGTACCGCCATGCAATTTTACGCTTGAATTGTGGAGCCGAGGCGCTTTGAGGGTCCTGGGGCTGCGCTTTCAGCGGCTCCAAGCTCGGCAGCGACTTGCAAAATTCAGGAACGCCTACCACCACCACAACCGTCTTTTGCTGGGCCCGAATTTCAGCCAGACCATATGAGCAAAATGCCTTGGCGATGCTCGATCCATAATCTGTAGTGCCATGTTCAAGGATCGCCAGTGTGCTGCCCAAGGGGATACCTCCATGGGCCAATAAATTATCCAGGGTACGGCTACCCGAGCTCACCACCGGCTTTGAATCAACAAGCGAGGGCCGAATACCAGTATGGCTAGGCTGTGGGGCCTTTGTGGGAGTTGTATTGCCCGTCAACGGCACATTTCTTCTCACAAACATTATTCAGGAGTCAGTATAGAGAATGCTATAAAAGTGTAAATAAATTATTAGTTGTCGAATGCAACGATTGTACGCTTGAGGTTCAAGGAGTTGAAGGAGGAAAACTTTTCTCTCCATGGTGAATCGGGCTCGGCAGACCCGAGACGCTTGGGTCTCTCCATGGGCTCACACGGGAGCATTAAAGTGCTGGGCCGGGGTCTGGGCGGTGAGATTTGTGCCTTTTCTTCCTGAATTTGTGACAACACTGCTGCAGAAAGCACAAATCCGGGGCTGCCTACCATCCCAAACCTTCTTGAATCTCGCCTCACCCGGCGACTTGGACGTCGTACAATTTGCGGTTCCTCGGTGGAACTAGGGCGAGGACTCGGTGTAGACTTTGTCATAAACAAGGTCATTTGTGTGTGTGCCGTTTTCCGGTTTTGCTTTACGCGGGGAACCTATATATATGTATGGAGATCTCACGGTTTTGGATTATGCAGGTCGCCTGCCTTGATCGGACATACTGCATGCGTGTCGAGGATTTTATATATTTATACTCATTTAGTGGCTGAACATGCTCCAATGAGACAAATGACATTTTTTATTTCACGAATCTAGGGGTGCGTTGACCCCTGCATCCTGTGCTACCAACAGCTTGCGGGGCTGAGGTCTCCTGGATTTTTCCGAAAAAAAGTCCCGTTTATTTGTTGCTCAATGGCGTGTCAACGCAAATGTAGAACATGACTCTGAGACCTGAAACATGTCCATCTCGGATCATGCAGTCCGCATGCACAGGCTGTCAGAGAATTTTGGTTAACGAGTGCTGCTTGCTATTGCTCAATGGATCATTTGCGAGCTTTGTTTACAAAAATGTGGCCTTAATTGTTGGCTGAACTATATCTTTTATCGCGTTTAGCTCTGCCACCATGCAAGCTGTCAGTCCCCTGGCAACGCGTCGGTACTACCCCTTTGGTTTTGAAACTTTATTGACTGCGAGGCCGAGTGGTGTGTAAATATTCGGCTCGCAACAATTCAAACTCGAGGAGAAACCCGCCAAGAGCCTGTGTCGTCTCAGAGTCACCGTCCGGACTCAAGTTAGAGCGAAAAGTAGCTCACAGTGGTGACGCTTTGCAGATCACTCTGGGACAAGGACTCGAGGGTACAAGGTCGTCATAAACTGGACTCAAATTTTACTTTCAGGCCGAATTAGCTATTAAAAAGACGGAGAGAAGCAAACTTGGCGCTCGAGCCGATGCTAACCATCAGTAGTAGCCATCTTGCGTGATTTTCAGTTGAGATTTCTGCATCATCTTGCCAAGCAACGATCGAGTTTACCCCAACGTAGCAGAAGATGCGCATGCAGATCTTTCTTTACTACACAAGGATACTGCGCAGGCACTGCGTGCAGAGCACTGGAGCTGCTGCACGTCTAAAGGGCACCGTCTGCGTGAGATGCGTGTGACACGCGTTACACGCGTTCTAATCTAAATTAATTCAGCCAAGTATTTTGCTCTGAGCTGTGGGTACCACCGCTCGGCAACGTCGCTGTGGGAGATGATACGGTTGCGCAGATGAGCCTCGCCAAAGCACTTGTACTTTGGGTCCAAAAACTCTGAGGAGGTTCCTTTCTCGCGCCGCAGCAAATCCAGCGGCTTTTCAGAAATGATACCATTAATGAGACGCGTCTGCTCCTCGATCTCGGCAGGGGTAAGATCCAATTTAACCCCTTGGAAGAAGGGGATAGAGTAGCGCGTCTCGCCTGGCTGCGGCGCAATTACGCGATGTGTAGTTGCAGTGCACCGCCCTCCAGTCAGTGCCTCAAACCCCTGAGCAATGTTTACCACCAGCGAGCCCTTGATCGGGTCGGCATTGATCCAGTTCCCATCCCAGTTGAGAACCTGTAAACCAGGGTGCGTATCCTGCAAAACATAGGTGAACATGCCCGAGCTATCCTTGTGAGCGCCTACACCTTGTGTGGTTTGCAATTCAGGCGCCAAATCAGGCGACGGTCCGGGGTACTTGATAATTTTGGCACGGTTCATTTTGCCCTTAAACTTGTCAAACTGGGTTGGTTCAAGCGACAATGACTCGGCTACAAGGTGGAGCACGCGCGTACTCACATCCTCGAGCGCGGCAAAGTAATTTTTGACAGCCGTCTCAAAGCCAGGCAGGTACTGATCCGAAACGTACTGGGTAGGCCCATGCAGCTTCTTCCACTCTGGCTCGCCCTCCTTAAAAGAGAAATCATCGACGTTACCAAAGTCAAACTGCTCTCTGAGGTCGGTTTTCTTGAGGGTCTTCTCGGCACCCAATTGAGTGTATCCAACAAAGTGCGGGTTGTTCACCATGCCAACCCGGAGCTTTTCCTCCGTGGGCACCTCAAAGAGCTTGGGTGCATACTCAAGAATGGCCTCTGCCTGCTTCTCGGCGCCGTGGTTGATGAGGTATAGGAACCCAATGCGGAATAGGGCATCTTTGAGGTCCTCGAGCAGCTGGGTGCGTTTTGCGGGGTCATTGAGGTGGGCCAAATCAATTACCGGAAGCGACATGTGGTGAGTGTTTGGCTCAGCGCTCGACTGATATTGGGACATCATGTGATTGTGCGCAATGTGGGGTTCCTGCATCCCAGCGTGCGACCCGGCGTGCCGCCCAGGGCCCAGCGCGCCCTTCGCCAGGACCGCAGGACATCCGAGAGCACTGAACAATCAGCCCTGCTCTACACTGTACTACACATAGAAATAAATTAATCTACTCTTTCTCGGTCCAAGGCAAGGTGGTCCACACGGGCTTGTCGTTCTCCTGGCTGTACTGCGGGGAGGGCAGCTTGAACGAGCCGCGCTGCTCGAGCAGTCTAAATTGCACGCAACGCAGCAGCTCGTAGATCACCCGCAGAGTCGGAGCAGGCACGTTGAGCTCGGCAGCGTACCGCAGAGGGTTGCCCAAAATGGCCTCGAGCTCCATGGGCTGGCTCTTTTTGACGTCGACCTGCATCGAGGGCTCGTAGTAGACGCCCTTGTCGCTCTTGAGCATAAACTCCTCGATGCCCTCGGGCAGCTTTTTGCCGCAGTTGGCCTCGGCAATGGCACGCACCTCCTTCATGGCAGTGAGTACCACGTTATCGCGGGCGTTGGCAAAGAAGAGGCGGCCAACATCCAGGCCAGTCAGAGCGCAAATAGTGTTGTAGGTCGAGTTGTACACGAGCTTGATCCAGCGCTTGTACTGGAGCTCGTCGGTGAACAAACCTATGGAGTTTGCCGCGTCGTAAATCTCAGCAAGCTCTTTGGCAGCCGCCACCGCCTCGGGGCGCTTGTCAAAGGTACCAAACGTGATCTCATCGGGGCCGGTCTGCTTAATGGTGCCCCCGTAGTTGGCAGAGCCAATCATCGAGATACCGCCAATCACGTAGGCATTGGGGAATCGCTCAGCAACGGGGGCCTCGTTACCAATACCATTTTGCACAAGGGCAATGGCTGTTCCGTCAGAAACGGCAGGAGCGATCACATCGCTAATATCCTGCACCTCGGGAATAAACTTTGTGCACACGAAAATAAAGTCGTATTTGCCCTCCTTGGCCGCCTCGTCCACCGATTTGACAATCTTGTAGGGCTTCCAGCCCTGGACGCGGCCATAGTCGATCGAATCGATATCGTAGCCGTCCTTGGAGACCTTGTCGTAGTCGCTACGCACGACCATTGTAACGTTTACACGCTTGGACTCGCTCAAAGCGAGGGCAACAATAGTACCAACTCCTCCAGCACCAATCAAGAGAGCGTTCTTCATGTTAGTTAGTCGATTAAGCGCTCGATTTATAGAATATGTCCCAAGCTTATCAGGCCATAGTCACTAATGGCAAGTGTAAGCGACGATCGCTTGGGCGGCGATTAAAACTCAATCTGTATAAACAAGTGGTTGCGTGGCGAAAAAAAGAGAAAAGATATAGGTCAAGTGAGGCTCTTTAAGTGGGCCCCTCAGCCTCCCATTTTACCGCTGAACTGGCTCCCTCGACCGCCACCGTTTTTGTTCAGGACGCCACAAAATTATTTCATCGTGATGAAGTCGAGTGCACAGCTGCTTCGCATTCCTCGTAGACTCGCGAGCGACGTTCTCCACAGCGCTCAAGCCGCCCAGGAGGCCGGTGTGGCCCCCAGCCAGGCATTTTTCGCCGAGCTGCCGCCGGTGCTGCAGAACTTTTTCAAAAAGTACCCCCCGGCTCCATTTGCCCAGTACAGCGACAAGCCGACCCTCACAAACGCGGCAGACGCCAACCCGTTTATGGCAAACAAGCATCCAGTCACCAACGCCTGGCACAAACCCCGGTACTCGATGCGCAGGCAAGCAGACCTCTGGAAGGCCGCGTACCGGTTCGGCATTGAGTCGCTGATGCCGCCGCTGATGCACGACAAGAAATTCTACGAGTACCGCTACGACACTCAGCAGCCGGTCAAGGGTCAGCTCTCGTTCAAGCTCAGCAAGGGCGAGCGCATGGCCCCCAAGCGCGAGGCCGAAGTCCAGGAGGCGATCGCGGCTGCCGACGCCAAGATCTTGGAGCGCAAGGGCAAACGGTTCGACAAGTTCCTCAAGGAGAAGGACCAGACCGGGTTTGTTTAATGTATATATTACAGTGTTAGATGTGGAGAGGGGCGCTGAGGTGGGTACTGGCTGAGGTGGGTGGAGCGGGTGGGTGGCTTGCCATTAGATGCCCGTCGCCCACTAAATGTCCATAAGGGTATTTGAATAGTCTAGCCAGTGAGAGGAGTCTGCCCGACACCTCCCAGGGCTCCCGGCAAGCCCCTTAGAGGGCCGCCCCCGAGAGCGGCCCCCAGGCCCTCACGCACGTACTCCTCAAGCTCGTCGTCAAAATAAAACCCACTTGTCAGGACAATGTACGCCAGCAACAGCACGCTTCCCTTGAAGTAGTTTGACTTGCCCTCGGTGTGCACATTCTGATAGAGCAGCACGCACAGCACCGCCACGAGCAGGTCCCAGCGCGGGAACAGCAGGGCAAACACGTGGTCCTTGAGGGGCTGGTCGGGCCACTGCAGAGCGTACGGCAGCGAGAAAAGCACCAGGGCAGGGATCTGCAGCATGCAAACCTGCAAAGCGTAGGCGCTTCCAATCTCGAGACTGAGGCTCACATTGCCGTAAATGGCAAACGAGATGGCATTAATGAACTCAGTCGAGTTGGGCACCAGCGCGAAAATGGTGATCCCGAGCATTTTTTGCGTGATGTTGACGCTCTCAAGCACGAAATCAACGCTATCCACGAGGATCTCGGCGATGATGGCGTAGGCCACTGTGGCGCTCAGAAGGATCACGTACGACTTGGTGCGACCCCAATTGGGTACGTCGTGGCTGCTCGAGGACGCGTCGTCGTCCTCCAAATTGGTGGCCCAGATCGACGAGGCGTGAGTGCGCAGCGTGAAAAACAGGCCGATAATGTAACCGACCGCAAGGCACACGGCGCAAATTATGGCAAAAGGGCGAATAAAGTTCACATAGGTGTAGTCGTTTGGCCTCAGCAACGCAGGGCTCTCGCGGCACATGCAGTGCGCAGCACTCAGCGCGGCGCCGGCACTGAAGCACGATTTGTTGCATTGCATGGCCGTCGAGCCGTAAATCTGGTACCAAAATGTCGGAGCAAACACGCCCACAATCGCAAAAAGCAGCATGGTGCTTGTTGCCCCCGTGCTCATCGGGTTGAACCGCTGAGTCTTTGTCTTGAGGGCTCCGGCGCACATCGACAAACCAGGCAACAGAATGGTGCCTGCCATGATGCTGCCGGTGATGGACCCTTCAACAAGCTCGCCCTTGCCCTGGCGGAGGGCCACAAGGTACAAAAAGACCTCGACAAGCGTGGAAAAGAACGCGTTGATGGTGGCGCCCATGGACATGCTCGATTGGGCGCTAATGGAGGCCACCGCCTGGCCAATAAAGTTGGCGAGGGGGACGATACTCAGCAGACTCAAAAAGAACCGCGCGGCCTCGCCCAAGATGCCCAAAAAGTAGAAATCAGCGATCGTGAACCCGACGGCGGCAAGCAGGTTCAGGATGATGATATTGGTGCCTCCCACGGTAAACTTGTAGTATTTGAGGCCACCAACTCTAAACGTGCACAAAATGATCGAGTACCGTTCCTGGTTTGTGAGCTCTTCCTCGCTAAATGACGAGACCCGGCGGTAGGACAGGGCCAGCGGATGGGTGCGCAGGTGGTGCAGTACGTGCACAATAATGCGGGCCATGGGCACCATCACCACCGACAGCCAACAAAAGGCGCTGATGAGGAGAGCAAAGGGGGTCAAGCAGAGCCAAAACCAAAAGTAAAAGGCGACGCGACCCAGAGACCATTTACCGCGGCCAAACAGGCGCCGGGGCCGCTCCTGATCAAAGTTCTGGCTGAGGCGGCGGCGGCGCTGAGGCGCAAAAAATAAGGGGGGAGGTGCACCCTCGCGATTGCGCGTCCTGGTCTCCCACTCGAGGTAGTCGGCAATCGACCGTCCGAGGCCTTCATCCTCCTCCAAATAGTCTTGTTTGAACTTGAGCTGCACGTACTTGCCAAACGGCCATAAAAAGAAAAACGACAAAGAGCGCATGCTGCTGGCGTAGACGATACACGACTTGTTCCAGGAGCCGGCGACGTAGAGGCCTACAGAGGCGGTAAAGCATACTGACCACAACACGAGGCCAAAACTGAGGGCCCAGCACACATTGCCGAGCTTGACGCTGAGAGGAACGATCCGGTTGGGCCCCACGTTGCGGATATCTTCCTCGGCTGCTTGCTCGACGCTGCGCTTTTTTTTGTAGATGGCCGGCTTCCAAATGCGGATACCAAACGGATGCGACGTGTTGATTGCGTCCTGGCGGTCGCGAAGCGTGAAACTCTCGTCCGAGAGCACGCTCGAGGCGTCGTTGGGGTCGATGTCCTCCAGTGCGTCGTCGTCGCAGCTGAATTGGATCCGCCGCTTTTGCTTGGCAATTGGCCTCAGCGCTTGGAGTACGCTTTGGGAACTCGTATCTGCAGAGCCATCCCCAGGGCCCCCGGTAGACATATGCGACTGTGGGTGTGCTGACGCGGTGGGAGCTGTGGGAGCTGCGCGGTGGGAGCCGACGCTGACAGAGTTGGGACCGCCTGCGCGACCGAGGGTACCCTGAGACGCAACCATCGAGATTGAGATAAAGATTGCGACCGTTTGGGAAGCGGGGTAGGCGGGTTTTAGAATTCTAGACCTACGTGGGACTACCAAAGTCACCCCAGCCCCTGAGCAAAAACAACCTGAAACATATTATTCTCGCTACAAAAAATATCATAGACGTTCCATTTAAGCGATTTTACTAGTGCATGGACACTGCCAGCCCCGCTTGTTCTTGGGGACCCCCTGGGGGGCCCCTTGGGTCCCTTGGGCGATTGTCCAAGCCCCGTTGACCGTGCCTGTTGCCCAGGACAACCAAATCTAAATCGGGACGTTACATACTTTACCGACCCCATAAAAATGCAAAACCCCCGGGCAAAGCAGCTGAATCATCGAGATTTCTTCATGCAACCAGCTTCAATTTTAATATTACTTGGCCAGGCCTTGGCCGCTATCGACTACTTGACCTCTACCTCTAGCAACACTGCAACCGCCACCACCTCCTACCCCTCATTGACTCTGCTTGTGTACACGACCGCCTACGTGAACGGTCTCTCAACCGCGTACCAAATCACCTACACCCAAAAGTTTAGCCAACTTTACAGCACCACGGCCACTTACAAGTCGGGAACGATCGGGTTAGGGACCATCCAGGGCACCGTGGGCGCCTACCGGTCGCTGGCGGACCCGCGCTCCGAGGACGCGCCTAGCTCCGCGAGCGGCTCCACCGATAGCGTGAGCGGGTCCTCGAGCGATTCTGCAAGCTCCACTGCATCTGATACCGGCTCAAGCACCACTGCCGGCGCGGCTAGTACCACCGCCTGAGGTGTCCCAGTCGAGCCGCATTGCATGGCGCGCGGCGTGCACTGTGCTGTGCGCCCGCATGGAGGTGCTGTGTTTGTTATCTCATGGACCAAGGGCCACGCGCCCAGGGGCCCTTAAAGCGGTCGCTTGGTTTGGGTCGCTGCTGTTGGCTGGTGGCTGTTACTGCTAGCTTTAGCCTCAACGGGCGCGCATAAGTAAATTATTGTACAGTATCACGCAAGAAATTCGCGCTCGCGCGCATGCGCGCGGGATCCCCATGTGCATGCTACATGCAATTTGCTTGCAGGCCCATGCAGGTAGACCCAGGTACACCCCTGCACGTCAATGTTGTGGCTACTTGTGCCCGGCGCAACGGCCAGGAAAAATACGTACGGGTGTTTGCAGCCGATCAAGAAATATTTTCCCGAGAAATAGACCTTTGGCGTGCCACTTGCGCCTGCGCGCGACCTCTTTTAGGACCGCGCGTGATCTTGACAATTTTGCGCGCATCTCGGATGCAACCCTCGGCGCATGCAGTATATGCGCCCTAGAGTAAACAAAACAAGAGCCACAAACTAGTATAAATATCACAAAAGCTCGCAACGTGATAGACATCATGATCCCCCACGTTGTGCCCAAGCTCGAAGAGATGGACCCTCCTACTGCACCTATGCTACTGCCAAGTTTCCCTGGCGGCCATAATCTTGTGATTTTCCGGCCTGCAACCCAAGACGATCACTTGTTCTCCTCCCAGTTTTACAACCCCGAGACCTTTAGCATTTTCAACGTGAGCCCTGCTCGTATTGACCCTGGCCTCCACACCAACGAGCCCACCATGAGCATCGACCCCCGCATGAGACCGATGGACAGTGTCACCCCTACAAAGAGTCGCCTGCCGCCTATGGCGTCTCCTGGAGCCATGTGGCCCATCAGACTCAGCCCCATGAAGATCAACAACGAGCCCAGCAGCAGCACCCTTGGCCCTGTCCGCCCCAGCAGCTCGTTCAAATCGGCAACTGTGCCGTTGCGCTACAAAAACAGCAACAAGAACAAGCGCTACCAGTACTGGACCCCGGCCGAGGACAAGCTTGTGCGGTACCTGCGCGAGGACCTGTCGTGGACTTGGAAGGACATCTCGCAGGAGCTGCACCGCAAGCTCAATGGTGTGCATAGCTGGCAAGCAGTTCAGATGCGCTACCTTAGAGCTATTCGTGCGCGCCCCGACGCTGAGGAGGCTCGTGAGGCTCGTGAGGCTCCTGAGGCTCTTGAGGACGCGCCTGCCATTTGCGCTGCTCCCAAGCCCACCATGGACGAGGTAGAGGATGCCATCAAGCGTGACTGGGACACTCGCTGGGTGCGCCTGAGCGCTGTTCTCGGCAACGACATCACCACAAATGACTGCAGCGAGCTGCTGGCCTCGCCCCACGAGAGTGTGCGCAATTTTGTCGAGCCCGAGTAGGCGCGAGCAGGTCCCCCATTTGCATCCCGATACCATCCCCTATACCCATTTGCATCCCCCCTTGCATAGCCCCACGGCATCCCATAAACTCGCACTGAGCTAACTATTTATTGCATTACATTTCTAGCTTAAACAGTAGGGGCGTTGGCTCCTCTCTTACCGCGGGAGCTGTCGTGGATAGTGTATTCAATACGATCGTCCTCGGAAAGGCCAAGCATTTCCTTGAATTTGAGAGCCACGTCATGGGTCTCGGTGTGGTTACCGGTGACCCAAAGGGCGATTTTGATCATGTTGGGGTGGCGCACCATGGCGACGATTCCATTGACCTGGTCCTGGGCGTCGAGGGTACCACCGATACCACCGAGCAAAACGTTGATCCACTTGTCGTCCATCTCTGATTTGGGGCCGCCCTTGGCCTGGAAGATCCATTTTCCACCCTTGGCATTTGCGGCGTCCTCCCACTCGGGGCGGATGCCCTTGCGGAACAAAGCATAGTCACTCTTGCGGGGGAGCTCGCTAACCTTGGGAATGGCGTTGTAGGCACCCCAAAATTCTTCAACAGTGCCAACGGTGACGAGCTCCTTGACGAGGTCAGCCCAGTTCTCGCCGGGCTGGCCGGTAGGAGGTTTGGTGTACCAGAAGCTCCACTCGTTGGTCAAGGGGTGCACAACTTCGAACTCGGTCTTGGAATCAAACACCGTTTTGTCTGTCATGATGAAGAGGAACCTTTGGGGGGTTGGCAGGTGTAAAAAGGGGTGTTATGTAACCCTAGCCCTGGCTGGGCGAGGGGTGTGTGCGGTGGTGGTGGCGCCAGAGATCCCAGGCCAGTGCCGCGGCCAGGCCAGAGCAAGCAGCTACGCACATTACGGCTAAGCGCACCACCGCTCCACTTTTTTTTTTCACATAAATTAAACCTAGATATTCACCCTTTTTACGCCTTGTTGGCACTGCAAATCTCTCCAACGCGCTCGAGAGCCGGCACAGCCTCGTCCTCGCCATAGTAACTGAGACAGAACCGCAGGCACCGCTTGCCCCAGCCCTTGGCGTCACCAACCACTTCAAAGTTATTTCCAGGGGCCACAATAATTCCTTGGCTCGCGCACTGAGCGGTAATTGCTTGCACGTCGTAGCCCTCGGGCAGCGTGACCCAAAAGAAGTAGCCGCCGTCGCCACCGCTGATATGCGTGCCCTTGGGGAACGCGCGCTCCATCGTAGCCTCGTAGACCTTGGCGCGCTCGCTATAGACGCCGTTTAGCTGTTTGATGATCCGGTCGACCTCGCCGTCCTTCATGAGCTGGGCGACAATAAACGTGTTCAGCTGGGCAGGTGTACCGCCAGACATGATTGCACCAGCCTGGCTCAGCTGGTGAGCGAGCTGCGGCGTGGCCACTTCTTGCCAGCCGACCCTCAAACCAGGGCCAAGCACCTTGGACATGCTAAAGTTGGCTACGACGTTTCCGACTGAGCCCTCGGGCAGGGTTTCACGGTCGAGGGTCACGAGCAAAGGAGGGTGCTCGGCACCGGTGAAATCTAGCCACTCGTAAACCTCGTCACACAGCAAAACCATGTCGTACTGGCGAGCCAAGTCGAGCAGGCGCACGCGCTCCTCGCGGCTCAGGGTGAGACCGCCGGGGTTGCTAAATGTGGGGACCAGGTACATTGCAAACTGAAATTTTTTGAGGGTCACTACGCCCTTCTTGGCGGCAGCAGCCTGAGGTTTGGGAGGGGTGCCCGAGAGGCGCTTGAGCTCGCGCTCGAGATGGTCCAGATCAAGGCCGGTCTCGGGGCTCTCGACGATTGCAGTGGTCCTATCACCCAAGCCAGCATCAGTGAGCACCCGGTTGATCAAAAAGTAGGTCGGCGACACCACAAATGCGCGCTTGGTCTCGAGGCTGCACAGCTGGATCAGGGCAAACGCGGCGCCGTAGCTGGCTCCGTTGGTCAAATTGAGGCAGTCAGGAGTAGCTGTGCCTTTGAGGGTGCGATTGCTAAACTCGGCAATAATCTCGCGCACGTACTGAGCGCCAGGATCAGTGCCGTACTGTAGGGGGTGCCGAGTCTCCTCATCGTCATAAATGGCGTGAGGCTGCAAAACTTTGGCTGCGGCCGCAGCAACTTCGGCTGCAGGCAACAGATCATCGGAAGGGTGACCTCTAAAGAACGAAATCATGATGCAAGTGGGTAAAGTGTTGTGTTGTGGCGGTTGGTAGATAGCTCTCGGGACTCAAGTTAGTAAGAACTGCAGATAAAACTCGCGGCTATCTTTGTCGAAAAAGCTCCAACAATCTGATTGGGGTTTAGCCTTGAATTTCAAGGCAATGATGTCGTACGGTTCAGCGGCCAATACGAGGTAGCTCATGGTGCTATCTTGGGGCTCGACTTTTTGCTCAAAAGCGCTCATAAACCGGTACTGCGGTTCTGTTCCTGGCCTAATTTGCGGCAATTTGCAGTTTAGGAGCACGCCAAGCCGCCCATCCTCGGCCCTGACCTTGGTCATTGTGTACTTGGGCAGGCCAATCTTGACGTATGTGCGAGGCTGAACGGCGCTAATTCCGCCCTTTGGCTTTGGCTTTTTGGTGTCGAGCTTTGCCCGGGCCTCGAGCTCCTGGATGTGCCTCTTACCCTGGGTATGCAGCAGGTATGATCCGTGTGAAACGTGTGTGGTTAGGCACAATTTACACTGCAGCTGGGCTCCATGTGTACTCAAATAGGGATCGTTTGAGTCGTTGGCCTGCCGGAGCTTTTGCAAAACCTTTTCATTCGAGGCTATAGCCTGCTTTTTGCTCATGGTGTCAGCGTAGAAACAGGCTTCCCAAAGAGACCCAAAGAGAACACCCAGAAGCGTTTTAGGTATCATTATATACATTAAAGGTTGCGGCCAATGCGCTCTTTGGAATAATCCTCGAGCATCCATGCCGGGTTGTACGTGCCATCATCATTTTTCAGGTCGGGGTTGGGCCCCGTAGTCGAGACTCCTCCGAGCGAGGTGTACCCCAAGTCGTAGAGTCCGCAGTATGCAATGTGCGACCGGCGCAAAAAGTCCCAAACATCGCCATAATCCCACTCGAGGATCGGGTGCACCCGCATAAAGTCGGGCCAGTCGTGGTCGGTTGGCTGGAACGGTCGGAGGTGCTCGCCATAGGGGTCCTGCCGCCTAATGCCAACAAAAATGCCCCTGACCTTGACGTGGTCGTTCAAATATTGAGTCAATGCATCCTTCATGCGCTTCTCCACCGTGTGAACCTGCAATTGGTACAGCCCTGCGCACTCTTGGACAAACTCGTCCACTTGAGGGAACGAATCGGCCTCCTTGACGTACACGGCGGGGAATTCCTCCGCACGGCCTTGCCTCCACATGACAGCCATGATCAATATGAGCATCACATGGCAATCTTTGCCGCCATTAAAGCTCAGAGCTAGTTGGCCCGAGCGGTACTTGTCGAGGGCTTGCTCAATGATCGCCAACGAGTGACGCACTTTTTGGGGACAGCGGGCCTCGGGGTCGCCAGCATACTTGTCAACTGCCGCACTGGCAGCCGCAAATACACTCCCCGCAACCGCGGCTCGAGGCTCACTCTGTGACATGACGCAGCCACAAACTCTGCGGCGAAGATGCGGAGATGCGGTGAACTAAGAATTAGCTAGAATTTAAAAACATGCTCGAAAACCAATAGACACAGACCTCGCCAAGTTGAAACATTTCAACTGCAGAAAAAAATCCAAGTATAGCTGCCGAGCATAGAACGTGCACATCATCGTCCGACGTACCCATTAAATTATTCCTGACTAACCGCTCGCCTGCATTCAAACTGTCTCAGAACTCATGGGTGCATATCACAAGCATTACTTTGAAAACAGGGTCAGGTAACCACGTGTGCAACTCGAGGCGCCGCAAAATAGTCAAAAATCACTCGAAATTATCCTAAGTTAAGCTCCGCTGCAGCGATATGCACGTCAGATTTCAACACCTAAAACATGCCCCTTGAGATTCCTTGATAATCCACACTGCATACATTTAAATCCTGCATGCCCGCCCACACATATATTTGTCGCAACAGCCTGTTGTTACATTGCTCCCCTCATCCCACTTGCCGCTACATCCCTACACTCGTGTTGAGCAATGTGGTTTGATTCTCGTCCTAGTTATTGGAGCCCCCCGATTGCTCCTGCTCCACTCGGCTTCACTTTCCCCACCCAGGGCAACGCGGCTCCTCCTCCAGCGCTGGATTGTTTTTGCTTTGTGCGCACTTTGTTGATCAAGACTCCGTCGGCGGCACATGCAAAGCAGCTCGTGGACTTGGTCTCGGCGTTTGGGGACTCGATTCCGCTTGTCAACCAAGAATCTAGCATTCGAGTCGAGTTTTTTGACTGCCGCGACTGCTACAAGGCCCTCACCCTCATGCCCAAGTTTAGCGAGTGCAAGGATTGCGACATTTTGCCCCTGGACGACAAGCTTTACGGTGTTTACTACAGAACTGACTCGACTGTTTCCAAGGAGGAGCTGTGGTATGAGGTCTCCAAGCACGGCGATATTGCTTGGTCCAAGTCCGAGCAGCACACGGGCGCCACCAACATCTACTATGCCTTTTTTGACAAGCGCAGTGTTGCCAAACTGCTCGAGACGGCCATTTATTTGTCGGGTCGCCACTTGAGAGCGACTCAAAATACGCTCGACCACGCCGATATTTGCCGTTTCCAAGCCAAGACCAGCGCCACCGAGTCCCTACAGGCCAGCTCGCCGTCCCTGAGCTCGGTGTCGCTGTCGTCGGTGTCCAGTCTCGAGTACACCTACTCCCCGTACGATATGGCCAAGCCCAAAATTGCGTCGCCGCCACTCTCAGTTGCCCAACTCCACACCACAAACGAGGATAAAGCCCCGGCCCCGCCTCGCGCGATGAAAATTCCGGGCCACTTGACGCCGCCTATGCAGGACTGCCGTATGTTTCAGGCCGCTATCAACAAACCCCCTTGCGTGGCTACTGCTCCTGCTCCTGCTCCTGCCCCCCCTGCGGCTGCCGCGACGGTCCCTCCTGCAGGACCACCTGCAGGTGCACCTGCACCTGCATCTGCACATGCGAGCACTGCAGCTGCAGCTACAGCTGCAGGCCCCTCTCCTGCAAGCAACGCCGCCAAGTCCAACCGTGTTGACCTCGATTTGATCAAGTTTGGCAGGGAAAAGCGCACAACAGTGATGCTGCGCAATATCCCCAACAAGGTTAATCTTGGCGCGTTGCGCGCTTTTCTTGACGAGACCAATGAAAACGAATACGACTTTTTGTACTTGCGCATGGACTTTAACAACAAGTGCAACGTAGGTTACGCGTTTATCAACTTTACCCGCCCCGAGTCTGTTGCCACCTTGACCCAGGCCCGCCGCGGAAAAAAGTGGACGCAGTACAATAGCGTCAAGATCATCGACGTGTCTTTTGCCAACATTCAAGGACGCAAGGCCCTAATTGACAAGTTCCGCGACTCTCCCATCATGAACATGGACCCCGAGTACAGACCCAAACTCTACTACACCTCGGGACCCCTGGCTGGCAGAGAAGAGCGCTTCGCTTGATAGGCTTGCAGTGTCCATTTTGCTTTTTTATGATATTTTTACTGATTTATTATTTTATTCTCTCAATTAGCTACGGTAGTCGCCGTTAATAGTCACGTACTCATGCGACAAGTCGCAGGTCCAGAAGGTGTTTGAGCCACTGCCAATACCGAGGTCAACAACAATCTCGAGATCCTCAAACTCCAGAATTTCAGAGGCGCGGGCCTCGTCCACAGCCTCGGGCTCACCGTTGACAAGCAGCTTGAGGGCCTCAGAGCCATCAGCAGGGATGAAGCTCACATTGGTCTTCTCGGGAGCAACCTCAACGCCAGAGTAGCCGACAGCGCAGAGGATACGGCCCCAGTTGGCGTCCTTGCCGTACAAGGCACATTTGAACAGCATGGAGTTTGCAATGGTGGTAGCGACCTTCTTAGCCTCGGCGTCAGAGGCGGCGCCCTTGACCTTGATGGCAACAAACTTGGTAGCGCCCTCACCGTCACGCACAACCAGCTGGGCAAGGTCCTGAGCAAGACCAGTCATGGCCTTTTGCAACACCTCAAACTCGGCAGTATCGGCCTTGATCTCTTCACCACCGGCCGCGCCGTTGGCAAGAGCCAAGATGGTGTCGTTGGTGGACATATCACCATCAACGCTGATACTGTTGAAAGAGGCATTGGTGGCAGTCAACAGAGCCTTTTTGAGGGCACTGCTCTCAACGGGGGCATCGGTAACAATGGCACCCAAGAGAGTGGCCATGTTGGGGTAGATCATACCGGCACCCTTGGTGAGACCGGCCATGGAGTAGGTGATATTGTTGAGCTTGAACTGGGTAGAAGCCAGTTTGGGGAACGTATCGGTGGTCATGATACCTCTGGCACACTCGAGCCATGCACTGTGGTCAGAGCCCAGGCGGTCAAACAGCACGGGGATACCCTGCTCGATCTTTTGATAGGGCAATTTTTGGCCAATTACACCAGTGCTCATAACAAGACTGCTTTTACCAACAGGCTTGGCGCCAACAGCCAAATCTGCAGCATCAACCATGGCCTGAGCGTCGATGAGACCCTGTTGACCAGTGACGGCGTTGGCGTTGCCTGAGTTGACGACAATCGAGCGGATGCCCTTTCCACCCGAGGCAGCAAGAATTTTCTGGTCCAATTGAACAGGTGCAGCCTTGAATGCATTTGAGGTGAAGACGCCTGCAGCCGTGCAATCTTTCGACGACACAATTGCAGCGAGATCGTACAGCTGGGGATTCTTTTTAATTCCGCAAAAACCCGCACCAGCTGAAAAGCCTAGAGGGTAAAAGCCAAATTCTGGCACACGAGAAATCACTTTTTTCATCTTGAATGAGTCAAGTCGATGTCTGGCTCTCGATAAGAACTGATGACAATCAGGCTACCCCCGTAAATATGGCACTGAGTCTTTAAATTCTTACTCGAAAATGAATGTAAAGAAACCACAAAATTCGAGTATTTTGACGACTTTAAACCTGGAATCACTCACAGCCCTCGGGATCTCCTATCTGCAGAAGCTCGCGCAGGGACTGAAGGCCAAGTTAGCATTGCGTGGAGTAGAATTCAAATAGAAAAAGTAACTGGGTTTTAAATTTTAGCATTCAGACTGCCGTCAGAGCACATTGATAGCAGCGCTGATGACAGGCAGTCTGACCCCGGATTTATGGCTTCTAGTGTATGAAATACTGCTCGAATGCGAGTGGCGGGAGAGGAAACTGTCACTATATGGCAGTTATCTGACCGGAATCACCTATAATCCCAAGGATCTTTTGCGGCTAGCCAGTGTTGATAGGGTCGCATACAGCTACTTTATGTCTGATCAGCGATGGAAACTTTTTGACTGCTATAATATATCCAACAACATTGCCGAGCATTACGTCAAGACGGCTCTTTCAATGTCCGATAACGAGCGCGCGCGCCTCATTGAGGTGGATGTGCCTCGAGTCACGCGAGGCGAGTTTTCTCTGTACACAATCTACAACCAGTACAGAAACGGCCTTGATTCACTCCAACAATGGCACCCAAACAATGAGACAATCCTCCTAAAAGACCGCGCAATGGTTGATTTGTTGCAAGAAGCGTGCTCCGATATGGCTCTCATGGGAGATGCCTCAGTTATACACCCCATCTTGCTGCGAAGCAGGGATTGTGTCGAGACTCTATTGTCTAGAAATGGGGGTTATTACTTTTCTCTTGCAAATCTTGCTTCATGGTGGACCAATGACGACAAGTATAAGATGGCAATCTTGGCGGCATCAACTCATGGCCGAGCGGTGGAACATGTCCCTCCAGAGCTGGTTGATTATGAGCTCGCTTCAATGGCAGTGGCGCAGAATAGACATGTCCTGGACAGTCTGCCCATAGAGTACCGAGACGATTCAAGATTGATTGAGCTCGCCGAAGAGAGTGAAAGGGAGGATCCATTGGCTGAACTGGGCAGGAGACCGATTGGTTGGAACACTCTTCCTTATCATCTCATTATTGAAAGACAACTAGAGCTCTCGGAAACGCGGTGGGCCCAAGTCGCACCCTATCTTCCCACTCGCTGGTGGGAGGTGCGCCAGTTTGTACTTGTTGCAGTCTCGCAGTATGGCGCAACGTTGGGGTATGCCCCTAAATTCAGGGACGACAAAGAAGTCGTGCTTGCAGCGGTGCGTCATTACCCCAGCGCTGTGATGGACGCTTATTGGGATAAGGTTGGCGACGAGGAGTTGGCGTTTGAAGTGCTGTCACGTACGTATAGTCAATCTGTATGGCAGTTTATGCGTTTCAAAGCTTCGCATCTCTTTTCAAACAAGGCATTTATGATACGACTCATGGAAAGACGACCGTTTGCGTATTGGGCCTGCTCAAGCGCTCTGGCTTTGGACAGCGATATCCAGGATAAGCTCTTGAAGACTACGGGGAAAGCTGCTGGAACGCCTTACTTTGATTCGAGTGATGTTTTTGGTCACAAAGACCAATCCTTCAGGCTTTTTCCACCGCGTTTCCTCAGATTTGGGTATGGAGATTAGGAGTGTGATGAGGGCGAAATTCAGTATTTTCATTGGCTTGAAATAAATTTAGAGCATAGTTTTGTGATATTTCGCTGGCTTGGCTGTCTTTTAGCGGCCGCCAGCGTCTAGTTCCCCATGCTAAATTTGTGGGTGTGCCGTGGCTGCTTGGGCTGATGCGGCGTGTCTGCGAATATCCCGGATTTAGGCATACGGCCGAGACCAAGTTGCCATAAACCTTGAAAGAACAAGGTTTAACTCAAGCCCCCCTGGTGTTGGGCGTGTTGCCCACTCCAAAAGCAAGACAAGGGCCGTGCGGCAAAATTCGAATGCTGGGCTATCTTGCTGGCGGCGAGTTGGGGGGTGCCGGGTGGCTCAAAAGGTAGAACGCGGAGCAAAAAGGAGAGAAAATAGACTATCTAAACAAAACTCTGAGCAAAATCAGTGGCTGCCCTCGAGGATATTGGCCCCGAGGCCTTGGCTTTGTAACAGCGACTTGATGCAGTGGGAAGAACCAGACGTGGCCGTGCCTGTACCCGCGCACACGGGCCAACCAATGGAGCAGGCGCCGGATGGAACGCGTAAACGACGCAAAAGAGTCGAAGACGCCGAGGAAGACCGCTCAACTGAGGCCACGGCCGCTCAGCTCGAGGCCGCGCTGCAAACCGGCAAAACTGAGACGTTGAGCAAGGAGAGTACGGAGCGGATTCCCAAGCAGGAAGCCGCGGGAAGGCGTTCTTCGCGTCGGCGTACGATGCCCGTCAGCTATCGCGAGGTTCCACCGAGTCCTGAGCCACACAAGCCAGAGGAGCCCGAGGAGGCGGGCGAGACCAATCGGGTTGCCCTAAGTGAGCCGGTGCCGAAAAAGCCCAAGCTGCGGCGTACCCGGCGCCAAGCAACCAAAAGCTTGGGCCCCATGCTGTCTGACCCCGGGGCGCTTGTTGTTGACGAGAATGGCGCCGTGAAGGAGGCGGTTGCCGAGAGCAAAAAGGAGCAGCTCGAGGCGTCGAGCAAGGAGTTTTGTGCCGCGTGCGGGCAAACAGGCCAGTTCATTTGCTGTGATAACTGCCCGCGCCGATTTCATTTGCTCTGTTTAGACCCACCTTTGACGGTTGAGGAGCTGCCCGAGGGCTCGTGGTACTGCCGTGAGTGTGAGCACGAACTTGCCGAGAGGGGTGAACTGGTCAAGTCAGAAAAGGGCAAAGCAGCCAAAATCAAGAAAGAAGGCGACCCAGCTGCTGCCACGGGCGAAGATGCCAAGCCCGCTGGTGAGGCGGGTGACGTGCCCGAAGCAGGCGAATCAGAGCAACCGAAAAAATCCAAAAAGCGCAGCCGCAAAAAGAAGGAAGCGTTGACCCCGCAGCAGCACCAAAAACTAGGGTTATTTGGTGAACTACTCCAGAAAATCGAGCACATCAACCCGCGCTCGTTTTGCCTTCCTCGTCCCATTCAGTTGCGGTACGAGGGCGTGCTGGCAGACGAGAATGGCGACTACGTGAACGAGTTTGAGCTCAACAAGCGCCAACCTCGCGGCGAACGCGAGCGAGACGGCGACGAAATCAAGGCCAGCGCCCTGTGCTACCGGTGCTCTGAGTCTGCTCGCGCAGGCCCGCTGCTCAAGTGCGACAAGTGCCCCGCCCACTGGCACGTCGACTGTTTGAATCCGCCCCAATTCAGCTTCCCTGCTCGCTGGCTGTGCCCGCTTCACGTGGAGCATGCCGCGCGCCTTCCGCGCAAACTGCGCAACCAGCGGGTCAAGGACACGTTTTTGAGGCGCGGTCACAAAAATAATGGCCTCATTGAGGTGTACGACGACGAGCTGCCCTCAAAAGCGCCTAGCCTCATTGGGAATGTCGTGGACACCGAAAAGGGGTTCAAGGCGGTTATGACCCACAAGGAGCCTTTGGAGGCCATCTATCGGTTGCCTGCGCGCGAGATCAAGCTGGACTTTATTGACTTTGTGCACGCGCAGTGGGAGGACCCCTGGCGCCAGACCCAAGCGGCCAGCGTGCTGGGGATTTTGAACGAGCTGGCCGAGCAGCCGCAGCCCGAGCGCGAGGCCACGCGCAACCTAATGCACCTCAAGCTGCAGCACAGCGGCGCTATCGAGGCGAGTATAGCCAAAAAGAACATGGAGCAGCTCGTGGACATTGCCTTGGACAATAACGACGACCAGCAGGTTCTGGCGATCCGTCAACTTTTGCAGGCAAAGGGACGCGATAAGTTGCTGAAATTTTTAACTACATAGATTTTTTTTTGTGAGCGATTCTAGTGGGGGGATGAGCGGATACTTGTACCCAAGACGCCGGCACACTCGTATCCCAGGCCCAGCCAGCTGGGGAGCCTCACCTCAGGACCCTCACGCTGACTATAGACCATGGTGGAGCAGCGGCCGGATCAACGCCAAAACCGGCTCAGCCTAGAAGAGCTCAACCGTATTGTGCTTGAATTTTTGCACAAAAAGGGCTATATTCGCACCGAGGCCATGCTGCGGCTCGAATCCTCGCGCGCAACGACCCCTGCCAACAGCGACGGCCTCGTGCAAACTGGCACGCTCAGCATGCCTGCCACGGGCCCCGACGTGTATCCCCGGGCGTACCTTAGTCTCAAACAGTGGGTTGAGTCGAGCCTGGACCTCTACCAGCCCGAGCTGCGGCGCGTTTTGTACCCGATTTTTGTGCACATGTTTCTTGATTTGCTCGGGGACAACCACACCCAGGACGCGCTGAGCTTCTTTGCGGCATTCAGCGACGAGCACAAGATCCTGAACCAGGACGAGATTCTGCAATTCGAGGGTCTGGGACTGCCTAACCATGTCCAGGATAACCAGCTGGCGCAGCAGTATATGACGACCAAATACCGCGTGCAAATGTCCCGCACCTCGTTCGATTTGCTGCTGTACTTTTTGCACAACATTGAAGAAGTCGGTGGCCTCATTGTGATCCGGCTCATCAACCAGCACGTCGACATGCAAGTGACCTCGAGCCAGCCGTCTCTGGAGACCAGCGCCAACGAGCCGGGCCAGGGACTCATTGGGTCACAGCTGGGGCACCACAGCATTGATTCGTTCAACTCGCAGCCCGTCACCCTCGGCAAGCTGCCCATGGACCCCGAGTTTCAGCAGGAGGTGAGCGCCATGCTCAAGCAGGACACAGACCCCGAGAATGCGCAGCTGCCGGAGTTGTTTGAGGAGATGAGCAAACCAGAGGACGATAGTCCCAGCATCGACTCGCTGCCGCTACCCAAATACCGCCCGGTGGACATTGACATTGAGATGAAGCGCATCAACGATCTGCAGCACCAGCTCAAGTTCGAGGCGCAGGCGCAGCTGCCCTCGGTGTGCATGTACACGTTCCACAACACGCACGACCGCCTGAATAACGTCACCTTTTCGCCCGACAACTCGATAGTTGCCGGCGGGTTCAGCGACTCGTACGTGCAGCTGTGGAGCCTCAAGGGTGAGAAACTGGGCAACGACAGTCAAAATCAAAAGGCAAGCAGCTCGAAACGGCTTATTGGCCACTCTGGGGCCGTGTACAGCACCTCGTTTGCCCCCGACGGCCGCACGCTTCTGAGTGCCTCTGAGGACCACACAGTGCGCCTTTGGTCGCTCGACACATACAGTGCGCTCGTGGCATACAAGGGCCACACCGACCCGATCTGGGATGTGGCCTATGGTCCGTTTGGACACTACTTTGCCACTGCCTCGCACGACCAAACTGCGCGCCTTTGGAGCTGCGACCACATTTACCCGCTGCGCATTTTTGCCGGTCACATGAGCGACGTCGATTGCGTGGTGTTCCACCCCAACGGCACCTACCTGTTTACTGGCTCCAGCGACAAGACGGTGCGCATGTGGGACATGAACAAGGGGTCGAGCGTGCGGGTGTTTATCGGCCACTCGCAAGCCATCAGCGCCCTGGCGGTCTCGCCTGATGGCCGCTGGCTCGCCTCGGCGGGCGGCGACAGCGTCATCAATGTCTGGGACATTGGCTCGGGCCACCGGCTCAAGGCGATGCGCGGCCACGGCCGGGTCGCTATCCACTCGCTGGCGTTCTCCAAGGACGGCAATTTGCTCGTGTCGGGAGGCGCAGACAACACGGTGCGGGTGTGGGACGTCAAAAAGAACACAGACGCCAGCGGCAGCGAGCCCGAGCCGTTTGATGCGAGCGCCGCGGTGCAGCGCACCAAAAAGAAGGAGATCACGGCAACTAATGACCACATGTGCGTGTTCAATACAAAGAGGACTCCCGTCTACCGCGTGCAGTTTACTGACCGCAATTTGGTTCTTGCGGGAGGTGTCTTTTCGGGGTAGGGGCCAGGGGGAGCCTGAGGTGTATGTATTAGGATATTTAGGCTATGTACTGATTAATGTCTATGCTTTGCTCTATGGGGCTCTATGGGGCAATATATCGTTCGGGGGTTTCCGTTCAGGGCCGCAACGTGGGTGCCTGCCCTGAGCTCGAGGGATGCCCATAACCCGGGTAGAACTCTGCGTTGTATTAGGTACTCATTAAATATCTATTAAATGTCTATGCTTTGGAGGACCCCAGGCTGGGAGTGCTGGGTGCCGGCCCCGTGGGCTCTGTGGGCTCCTCCACCTTCTCCTTGAGCTGCTCCCTCTGTTGCTGGTGATGCCTGCGCGCATCCTTATCCTGTTGGCGCGCAATATCAATGGGCTCGGGCCGGAACACATTGCGCAGCGACTCCAGCGAGATCCGCGGCGCAAGGGACAAGAAAGTCGTGAGCAGCGTTGAGGCCCAAAACGACACGGTGCCATAGGTAGAGTAGTATGCGCCATAGAATCCTTGGCTCGAGGTCAGCGCGGTGTAGATGCAGATAAACGCCAGCATCACGACCAAACTCAAAAACTCAAACGCGAGCAGCACAACGTCCCAGGATTTGGCCACAATCATGACCTCAAGGTTGACCGTGAGCACGCTGGCGCTGATCACGTAGACGCCAATCGCCTGCAAATACTCGGCGGGGATGCCGTGCACCGACACAAATTCGCCAGCATGGAAGTTGCACCAGGTCAAAAAGTAGATGACGGCCGACTGGTAAAGGCCCTCGAGCGACCACTGCACAAACTTCCAACGCGTCCAGCCGCCGCGAAGGATACCCTTTGCGTACAATTGAGGGTTGGCCAGCATCACGTGCGCAGGCACGTCCTGGTCAAACAGGGCGGCCATGATGACCGGGGTCGAGGTGAACACCGAGTTGTAGAGGACAATTAGGGAGTAATCGCAGACGTACGAGTTGTCAAACTGGTTGAAAATCCCGTTCCAAAACAGGCACATGGTAAAGACAATGTTTTTGTACAGCAGGATGCCCACCAAATTGCACACGCGCGCGTAGCTCCAATGGCCGTGCACGAGCACGAGGCGCTGCAAAAACTTGAACTTGCCGATCGCGTAGTCGGCGCTCATGCTTGCCTGACGGCCCTCGACGCCCACGATGCCCACGCCGATGTCGGCGCGCTGGATCATCGGCACGTCGTTGGCGCCGTCGCCGACCGCCAGGGCAGTCACATCGAAGCGGGACTTGATGACGCCAACCACCGCGGCCTTTTGAGCAGGCGATACGCGGCAGCACAGCACCGATTTGCACTGTTTACCCAGCAGGGCGAACTTGGTGGTCGTCTCCTCGTCGGCCAAAATGAGCTCCAGCGCCTTGCCGTCCACGACAAGCGCGTGACCAGGCGGGGCCGGCGAGTGGTCAGCAGCCGCAGCGGCGAGCTCTTCGGGTGTACCTGAGAGGTTGAACTTGGCCAAAGCGCCCGCAACATCCTCCGGAGAGTACACTCTGAGGATGTCCATGTGGGGCTCAAGCAGGGCGCACGAGTACCCGATCGAGATGGCCGTCTCGGGTTTGTCGCCCGTGAGGACCCACAATTTGATGCCGGCCTCGCCGAGCTTGTGGATGGTTGTGGGCACGTCCTCTTGCAGCTTGTCCTCGATACCGGTACCTCCGAGCAGCTCAAAGCTGTGCTCGAGTTCTTCGGCCAGCTGCTCCGTGAGCTGCTCTCTGTCTGGGCTCAAAATCGCCTTGGCGTGGCGAGCACACCAATCCTCGGCCCATTTGGGGTCGACCTGGCGGTACGCCAGCAGCAGCGTCCGCAGCCCCTCATCGCCATAAGTTTCGAGGTTGCGCCAGTCTGCATCACAGCTCGAGGGGTCGGCGAGGCGGTCGCGGATAACTACGTCGGCGCCCTTGGTGTAGCAGAAGGTGTTTCCCGTCTCGTCGCGCACGAGCGTGGTCATGCGTTTGCGGTCCGAATTAAAGTAGAGCGTCTCGAGAACCTCGAATTTGTGGACCTTGCCGGCATGCGCCACGTATTTCCAGTGCTTGGGGCTCTCGACAAGCGTGTACCCGAGGTCGCGGGCAGTGCCCACGAGCGAGGCCTCATCGGGGCTCTCGGACTTGTGCAGGACAACACCATCAACGTGCTCGGCAACAACGGTGTTGCAAAGCGCAACGCACAGCACGAAATTGCGCAGGGTCTCGTTACGGGGCAGGTCGCGGTAGATCTCGGCCGAGACAAACTCGGGGTCGCTACTGGCGTGCTCGTTGGTACCGCGCAGCCCAAGCATTGCTTGCTTTTCCGCCTGAATCTCCTCGAGCGCGCGCTGCCGCTCAAACGCGATATCGCCGCCCTGGCGGATCAGATTGCCCGCCTGGGCCTCGGTGAACGACACGCCGTACGACTTGCCCGCGACGGTGCACTTGCGGAAAACCATCGAGTTCTGGGTGAGAGTGCCCGTCTTGTCGCTGAAAATGAACTCGACCTGGCCCAGATCGTCGCCAATGTTCCAGGTTTTGGGTGTGCACCGCTCGCCCGACTCCTCGTCGTAGAGCTGGGCGTCGCTGAAAATGAACCACGCCTGGATAGTTTTGACAATTTCGATCGAGATGTAGAGAGAGATGGGGATAAAGTTCTGCAGCATCTGGATGCTGGCGAAGAAATTCACAAACGAGTTGAGGCCAATGGGGCTCGCCGTGAGGCCGTACTCAAAAAAGTGCCAGGTGTTTGAGGCCTCGCCAAACTTGACCCGCTGCACAATTGTCGAGACAATGGCGCACAGGGCCAGAAACCCAAACGAAATGTACACGTAAAAGTTGAGGTCCTTGGCAATGCGGGAGCGCTTGCGCGGGGTCTCACCGGCGTTCATGATGATCTTCGACTCGCGCCCGGTGTATACGACCAGCCCAATGGCGAACTTTGTGTTGCGCAGCGACGACCCGCGGGGTATTAAGTTGATGGGCGCCAGCGCGTCCGACGTGCCGTTGCGGAGGTCGTGGAGGGCCCAGCCGAACTTGTCGAGGTTCGAGTTTGCGCCCTCGACCTCGGCCATGAGCTGGGCCTCGGCGAACTGGGCCGCGTGCTGCAGGTGGCGGGTGTTTTGGGCCGCGAGGCGCGGCTTGAGCATCGTCTCGCCGTCGAGGTTTTTGGTCTCGATGAAGCACGAACCGTCCTCCTCGGAGGTGCTGAGAATTACCATGTCTGCGGGGATGGCCTCATTGTTGAGGACTTTGATGATCGAGCCCACCTGGACCTGC
The DNA here is from genome assembly GCA_030563245.1 of Wickerhamiella azymoides. Classification (NCBI taxonomy): domain Eukaryota; kingdom Fungi; phylum Ascomycota; class Dipodascomycetes; order Dipodascales; family Trichomonascaceae; genus Wickerhamiella; species Wickerhamiella azymoides. The sequence goes on along the minus strand of JAKUBN010000010.1, from coordinate 256,108 downwards.
TTCCAAAACTGCTGCTTGAACTTGATCTCGTGGTGTTTGTGGGAGCTGGGGCGCACGAGCGAGCGTGAGGTGCGGGCTGTAAAGTTGGTGCGGGCTGTCTGCATCGAGAAGCGCCCGGCAGGAACAGCAGGGGCCTCATCAGCGCCCAGGGCATGGCTCTTGATGCTCTTCAAATCGTAGCTGGGAGGCGGCTTGTGGATGATCCAGCGGTGCACGCGCGTGACGCCCCGCGAGCAAGCTTTCTTGAACCGGCGCCAGACACTCACATTCTCCTCGTCAACGTTGGGATTCTCAAACCCAAGCAGGCAGTAGGTCAGGGCGTTATTGAACTCGCGGTCGAGCAGAAACCGCCGATAGTCCTCATAGGCATCGCGAATGGCAGTAATTACAATAATGCAAATGATGGGGACCGCAGCAAGGCCGCCGTTCGCCAGGCCAAAGATGCGGAACGAGCCGGTGATTGCGACGAAAAGAAAGAACAAATTGGCGACGCTCTTGAACTGCAGGACCAAATTGCGCGGCACAAACGTCATCGCCGTGTATTTGGTTGTGCGGATCTTGTTTGCGGCGTAGTACGGCTTGGGGGCGCCGTGCTCGTCGAGGTCCTCGGGGGGCAGCGGGTGGTTAAAATAGATATTGCGCGGCTCGCGGTTGATAAATTCTGGCACAAGGCCCAGCGCTTGGCCCACGTACGGGATTTTGACCAGCATTTTGTCGACATAGTCGAGCTCTTCTTGCGAGCCGCTCATGACAAATGTGACGGAAAGCCGGGTTGTTTGCAAGCTTGGTGATGCAAGCTTAAATTTAATTGAGTGGGGGTGCACACTTGCGCGCATGGTACCGTCATTAACTTAATAAATAATTTAGATTTAGGCTAGCTTTGAGCTCTGGCGCCGCAGCGGCGTCCGGCACACAGGGCACTGGGCCACCGAGTCGAGCCACTCGTAGATGCAGCTTAAATGCATCTCGTGCATGCAGCATGTCTCGACAAACAGCTCGGTGTCGCTGTCCAAACAAATGGGGCATGCGCTCACGCACTCGGTTTGCCGGAGTTTGTACACCTCGAACGCGCGCTTGTGCCGCAGCGCACGCCCCCAATGGCTCACCACCAGCCGCAGCGTCCGCCAGGCGTCCCCGGCTATGTGCACTGGTAGGTACCAATGCGAGGCCATGAGACCCGCCAGCGAGATGTACACAAATAGTTGAAGTGTGCAGCTGTACGCATTCACAATATATCGGCCCAGATTGTCCTGAGGGTACCAAAATTGGCCGGTATGCATGAGCAGCTGGCCCCACAAAACAACGATATCTGCGACCAACGCAAGGGTGAGGGGAGAGCATCCGCTGGTACTCCAGATCTTGCCGGCCCAATAATGGGCCCAAACCATGTCGCAAACGTGCAAAACACATAGCAGCGCCCCTATGAGCTTGGTGCCCTTGTGAGCCTTTGGGGCCTGCAGGCTGAAGCCGACAACCGAGTGGAGGTACCGCAGCAGCAAGCTGGGTAAAATCGCGTACAAAACGCGCCATCCGACCGGCTCGCGGAAAACTATTAGGGCAAACGCCGCCTGGAACAGCGCGCGCCGCACTTCGAACGCGACCTGCGACCTATCCTCGGCGGTTAATGGGGTTAAAACCTTCATATGAGCTCGTTGCACCGCTACAAGGGCTATTAGAGCCGGCGGCACCCAGCATAGGGCCATTAGGAATAATTAGTAATTGCCTCCAAGCGCATGTGACTGACTGTGGTCGGTGATCGGGGTTGATCGGTGGCAGGGCTGGAGCGCGAATTATGGCCCTCGGCGGAAATTAAGAGTATTCTGTAGTATTTGTGGTGCTTTATGGTGTTTGGAATTATATTTTTGCCGGTGGACAGAGTCAACACTCCAACTGGGTTTAATAAAGTTGCCTTGAAATCTGGGCTATTCTTGAGGTGGGGGTTTCTATTCTTGGCGCCTAGTGATTGGAGTTAAAATATATGAGGGGTAGTCTAGCACAAGCACAGGCAAGCAGTACGCACCTTAATTAGGTCCAGGGCGAGGCAAAACACCCAAGGCAAAGCACCAGAGGTATAAACTAAAATCTTGCACATTCCAATGCTGAATATTCCAACGACACATCCAAGGAGGCACAATCCACTTGTTTGACCCAGTTTACCTTCACCCCTCAGTTCACCCCTGGGTCACCCTGAGGTCTCCACACTCATCTGACAATGCTCGAGGTGCCGCCCAATTTTGGGATGGTGGCTCAGGGGATCTACCGCTGCTCGTTCCCGCGTGCCGAACATTTCCCGTTCTTGTCTGGGCTCGGCCTCAAATCGGTCTTGGTGCTAATTGGCGAGCCGTACCCCGAGGAAAATGTCGCCTACCTCAAGGAGCATGGAATCACTCTTTTCCAGATTGGGTTGAGCGGAAACAAGGAGCCGTTTGTAAATATGGAGAGCGAGCGACTCAGGCAGGCCGTGAACGTTTTGCTGGACCCCCAAAACCACCCCATCTTAGTCCATTGCAACCAGGGCAAACACCGCACGGGATGCGTTGTTGGCTGCTTGCGGCGCGCTCAGAGCTGGTCTCTGAGCCTCACTTTTGATGAGTACAGACGCTACGCCTCGCCCAAAGTGCGGCCGCTCGACCAGTTGACCATCGAATTGTTTGAGGTTTCGCCCGAAGAACAGGCTCTTGCCCGCCCCGAAGATATGTGGTACAAAGCGTGAAAATGCTCTACGGCGCTTTACGATGCTTTATGGTGCTCTATGATGCTCTATTATGCTCTATGGCGCTCTGCTACTCCGTGCTCTATGCTATGCCGCTATGCGCTAGGCTGGCTCTATACCGGGCTCCGCTCTCTGTCCCTCGGCCCCCTTTGCGACCCTTGCCAGCTGACGCCATTCTACCCACCCATAAACAGCCATAACGCACAGCACTGTGTACTGAAATGCGGTGAAGTAGAGCCCCTTGGAGGCCACTTTCCATGTGGATATCACGTCGCCCACGAGCCATAGGCCCCAGCTTTCCATAGCTTGCAGGGCCATGTACCACATCGCCACGCCAAAAATGGCCGTACTGACTGCATCTGCCCAGTTGATGGGGTCGCCCACGGCCCGATAAACGAGGAGCACAGCTACCAAGCCTGTGGCCACAAGACCGCTGCCAATGGCTAGCTCGCGCCGTGTAGCGTGCCGCGGCTGGACCTCAGACTCGCTCGACCACCGCAACCACCCATAAATGCTCATAGCAGTGTACACCACATTCACCAAGGCGTCGCCATACAGCGTCGCCCTCAGCATGATAACGGCGTAGAGCGTAGTGGAAACAATGCCCACAGGGTACACGAGGATCGACATATGGGTGGCTAGTGCCACACTCGCGAGTCCAAGCACCGAGGCAAGGGCTTCAGTACCTCTCCAGAGGCTCCGATTCATCCAATATGACCAAGTTTCCCAGTGGGGTTGAGCTGCAGTATGTGCCGTACGACGCCGAGTTGGCCAAGAGCGGTGGGTGCGGTGTGCCCCGCAAGATGAATTTGGATAGCCTCGCCGGCAAGAAGTTTCTGATTGTGAGCGTTCCCGGTGCATTCACCCCGGCATGCTCCGAGAAACATATCCCGCCGTACGTCGAGGCTGCCAAGCAATTGCGGTCGCAAGTCGATGCCATTATCATTATTAGCGCTAATGATGCGTTTGTGCTGCACGCATGGGCCAAGGATCTTGGCGGTTACAACGAAGATCTTATCTTTGCCTCGGACCCAAACAGCTCGTTTTCCGAGTCGCTGGGCCTGGCTGTTGACTTGACTGCTCGTGGTATGGGTAAACGCACCATGCGGTACGCAATGGTTGTTGACAAGGGCGAGATTTCTTACCTGGGAGTCGAGAAGCAGCCCGGTGTGACCGTGTCTGGTTTGGACGCCGTGAGAGCCAAGCTGTGATGTGGATATTTAGGATACATAAGAAGATACATAAGGATCAACGAGTTTGCTCCCGTCAGCCGCCCCTCGACCTCCAGAAGCTGAGCAGATTGCTCTTTTCAGAGTACCCAAACGAGGCGGCCAGCGTGAGCCCCAAAATTGCATGGGCCACCAGCAGTTGCACACTCGTAATAGGGCCAATGGCGTGTGCAGCACCAAGCACAGCTACGTAGACTGCCAGGGTCACGCGGTTAGGTAGAACACGCATGAGCCAGCCGCTGGAGACGTCGTTGGCCCTGAAGTAGGACACGACAAAGTGCAGCGACCAGAGCGTGCGCAGCGCCATGCTGGTGATTTGTGCATAGACCAAGCCCACAGCGCCCAGTTCGAGCACGCGCATAAACAGGTACGCCGCCACGACAAAAGTTAGCGCCAGGCCAAACATGACGCGGGCCTGGCGTTTGAGGTCCGCGATCGAGGCCGTGCTCTGCACAAACGACTCGAGACTGCCGTTACATGCCAGCACAGGGATATAGCACACGTACGCGGCCAGCACGGCGGGCGCCTGGCTCTGTTTCCACGACCCGGAGAGGAGCAGTCTGAGGCCAAACGGAGCGAGGTAGGGACCAACAGACACGGCACAAACGCCAAGAAAAGTGTAGAGCCGCAACACAGTGGTCAGCGCAGTCAGGGCGGTCTCTGTGTCCGAGACTTTTTCGGTCTGCTGTTTGGGCATCGGCACGGCCGGCGATTTGACGGTGAAGCTGCTTGAACGTGAGCGCCCCGTAGTGCCATTAGCGCTTCTCACACTCAGGCTACGCTGGCGGGTTAGGAGGTCGTTACCGAGGCGAGGCGAGAGCGGCGCAGAGGGCTGGACGAGGGGCGAGGTGGGGGCAGCCGGCGGGGCGTCCTGGGGCTCCTGCCTGCCCTTTCTACTCTTGAGCGTCTTGGCAAACAGGGCCCTGAGCGCCTCCTCAATAGGAAACAGCAGCATGCGGGCCACGAGCGAGCCGTAATTGGCGGCTACCGCGTACTCGCCCTGGCTCTCGAGGCTCAAGAAAAACGAGACCAAAATGCGGTCAGACTCGGTCAAAACGTACTTGAATATTGACTGCAGGTACATTCCGCGCGCCAGCCTAAAGATTTTTGGGCTCAGCCACATCTTGGCGTTGGCGTCGTCGTCCCACACCGGGCTCCAGTACAGCTTGAACGGGGCGTGGCCCCATTCTTTGAGGCTGGCAACATAATATCCGAGGCAGATCCCGAGCGCAAACGCCAGCTGGCCAATGGCGAACGCCAGCATGCGGCTCTGGCCGCCGAGCACCAGGGCGAGCGTGCCGACGCACCGCAGCACGGCCGCTGCCGACTCGACGCGGGCCCTGAGCGGCATGTTCATTTTGAGCTGGTGCAGCAGAAAGCACGGCTCCGCGGCCAGCTCAATGACGATGGCCACCGCCCAGACCACGGAGCTGGCGCGCGAGATGGGGCTCGCGTCCCTGCCGTACCAAAAGCTGAGCAGCGCGGCAACGATGGGGAGGCCCAGGACGAGTGGAATAACGCCCAAATTCACGGTCTCCTGCATGGTGCCGCTCTGCGTGCCGTGTATTGGCTCGCTGCGCGTGTGGTAGCGGTCCTCCGCTTTGGTGTAGAGCGTTTCGCGGACGGCCGCGAACCGCACCGCGTCGCGTGTGAGGCTGAGGGCCGTGGCCGCGAACAGCTCCATCTGGTTGGACTGGCCGACGTCTGCCGAGCTGAGCACGCGCAGCAGCATCTGATTCAAAACAAAATTGACCAGTTTCGCCAGCGCCTGCGCCCCGGCAAGCGCGCCAACCCCCTTGACCACCGACTGGAGGGGCACTTTGGGCGCGGCGACAGGGACGTCCTCGCGCGGCGCTACAAACACCGTGGAGCCCTGCTTGCGGTGCTGGCGGCGGTACGTGGGCGACCCAACAAATTCCGAACCAGAGGCAACCGCGCTCCCATCAGTCTGGATCGTCGGCAGCTCCATGATGAGTGAGCTGGAGGGTGAGCTGGGAGGTGCGCAGGTGGGACCCAGCTTCTTAGCTTTACCTATTAGCTTCACCTAGACTACTCCACTACATAACCCCTAACGATCCTCTCGCCAAACTCGGCAAACGTCACCTCGCCAACCATATCCTCGAGCCGCGGCTGGCAAAATACCGCCAACGTCGACCGGTACCGCCTGGGGTCACCCACAACCCGGTGGGGTACCGCCCTGAACCTCCCGCCAGTCATAGCCTCCAGAGCACTGCCACTCTGAATTGCCATGCAATCCTCGGGAATCTCGGCCTTGACGACCTGGCCGGCCCTGCTTTCAATGTAGAGCCCGGCCGGGCCTTTGGGCTCAGACTCGGTATCGGGGCCCCACAAAGCACTCGTAAGACCAGTTAAACACGAGTGATCGCGGTGGTTGCCGCACCATTCTTCATTCTCGTCGTTTTGGTAGTAATGGAGTAGTCTTGCACGCGATACGTCCGAGTCGGCCAAGGTCGCCGCCAGCGACTTTTCGAGGTCCAAATTCAGCGTGCGATCGCACGCGGCAGCAACCTTGACCACAACACCGACCATAAAAGTCACCAGCTCTTTTAGGTTCGCCTCAAAATCTTGGATGGTTGGCCAAACGTTCGGATGGCTGTTGAGAGCGCTGGGGAACCTCTGGCTTGTCGAGTCGTCAGGGCGGTCGAGCCCCGTCCGAGTAAAGTTGCAATTAGCATAGAAGGAGCCTTTGTGCATATCGGGTTTGCCGCTTTCGAGCTTCTCGCGGCCATGAGACCAGCCGGTCAGATACAAAGCCTCGGGGACTTCAAGAGCCTCGAGCTGCTCGCGGGGTAAATGAGCCAATCTACGGGCACTTTCCAGAACGTGCCGCCGGAGCTCACGGTACCGCGGCCCCAGATCGCTCACAATTAAGAGGCCCAAAGAGTCAGGGCCAAACGCAGGCGCCACATTGGCCGATTCAAGGTCTCCAAGGGCAATTTTAAGGGCCATGTGTGCTGAATCAAGGGTATCGGACGTCAAAGAGGTATTCTTGATAAGTGCGGGGTGATGAGAAAGGCCCCGTCTCCCGAGACTCTGGTCTGGGTGGACCGGTCTCTGGTCTGTGTTTTGGGAGCTAGTGAAACTTAACAGGTAAATGGAGTAAATAAATCTGAACCTAGTACCCATGAGGGATTTGGTTGTTTGCTAGTTGTTTTCATGCCGGCATTCTGGCTGCATTTGAGGTTTCCACTGACTTCCACCCAGATCGAGATCACCGGGGCCTACCTCTGAGAGCCAGTATAATTCTTGCAATCTACACTTCAAGCCTAAATATAATAAATCAAGAGACCAAGCCCCCAGACACGAGATTTGGACGCGAAGCAGGGTCTCATAATCATGCCCTCAAAACGCAAGAGACAGGCCAACCAGTGGATGCCACAGATGCCCATGGGGTTTCCAATGATGCCTCAAGGTCCAGGGATGGCTCAAGGTATGGTGCCAGGTATAGCCTCAATGCCCCAGGGGATGCCCCAAGGGGTACCTCCGATCGGTCTCATGCCTGGGCTACCCTTGGGGGTGCCCTTGGGGGCACCGCAAGCAATGCCCGGTGTTCCCCAAGGTGCGCCGTTCTCAAAAAAGCGCGCAAAAAAGGCCAAGCAGACTGCCCCACCCGCAAAAGTCCCCTCACAGCCGCTCGTCGCAGACCCAATAGACGTCTTTGGCGCTTTGGCCACATGGAAGGAGCTACCACCCCCGCAAAACATTCAAATTGCGGTGATGGTTGATTTCGAGGCCGTGCTCAACATTTACGCGCCTAATCCGCACCTCTACAGCTCGGTACGCGTCCTCGAGACTGGGCTCCGTGAGCTCAATTGGCATATCAACCGGCCCGTCCTTGACCTTGCCTTGAGGAGCAACGATTGGAATGAGCCACTGGTTGAGTTGCTCAAAGCGTGTTCGCGCGCTCCAAACTGTTTATTGGTGGTTCACACCGGCCGAGTCCCCGAGCAGTCGGCGCCAATTTCTGAAGCTCTGGCAGCACAGGACATCTTTCCCGACATGATTGCACACCGAGACCCGCTACAACCGCACAAAGCTCGCAAGAACCTGCTTGTGCAGCGGCTCTGGCAGTACTTTAGCGGCGCCAACTTCTCGTACTACCAAGGCTCGTCCAACCACAAACATACGCGCGACACAAGAGCGCTATTACAATCGCTTGCAGACTATGACCGGCCTCTGCCCCAATTGTTTGAGATGAGCCAGAAAGGCGGCAACTTTTCGCCGGTTGAAGAGCGTCAAGTGGTTGAGCACATCCTCAGCCTAGCAAAGGAGGACCCAACCATTGGCGAGCTTGCGGTCAACATCACGACCCTAAAATGGGTCTGGCGGATCACCAACTACGACCAAGTGGCTGCGGTGATTGATACGCTCGGTGAGTGGTTTGAGATTCCAGGCGATATCACCACCTACAACGGTCACTATATCGACTACAATGGCAGCGCCTTGCCGACCGAGGACGATATTGGCAAGCTGAGGACTCTTACCGCACACAGCGTCAGCGTGTCCGGCACCAAGGTCACCCTCAATTTTCCCGAAGGGTTTGGGGTGGTGGTGGCCACCATCAACAAGCGGGTGGACACAAGCGTCAAGGAGATTGAGCCCCTGGAGATCAGGATGGTGCTTGATATCCACCGCCTGATCAGCATCAAGGAGGCCTAAAAAGCCTAGCTCTGGTCTAGGAACATCATTTATCTATTTAACATACTTCTGCGCGGCCTGGTCAAACAGATCGCTCTTCTCTTTGAGGTCCGCGACGATCTCAGAGTGCTGCAGCTGCTGCAGCTTGGGCAGCTGCTCGGGCTTGACGCCCTGCACGCTCGACACAGCGACCGCGGTCGCGAGCGTTCCCTCGGGCTGCCCGAGCTCCAGAGCGCGCCTCACGCTCTCTGCGGCCTCGGGCACGCGGTGCAGCTCGAGCTGGGCCACCGCCTCGCCGGTGTGGCTGCGCGCGGTGGGGCGGTACCCATTGTGTTCTTCAAAAATGTAGTAGGCCTTTTGGGCCTCCTGGCCGTTCTGGCGCAGCGAAACCCACGCCTCGCACAGGTTGAAGACGATGTGGTCGTTGGACCACGCCCGGAGCTCGTCCACGACGCGGCTGGCGCTCGTGAGGTCGCCCAGCACGAGATAGAGGTGTACGCTGAGCATGGCGCAGTCGAGGCTCTGGCCAGCGCCTTGGACAAGCCCCAAAGCGGCGCTGAACTCTTTGGCCCCAGCGAGCACCAGCGCGTGCAGGTGGCGCGCTTCGTCGGTCGAGGGCGCAGTTTTGGCCTGTTCGACAGCGGCGGCATCGCCAAGCTTGTAGTCGGCGTACAGTTTAAGTGCCACGTCGTCGGGGCCCAGCTGTGCAGTGGCCTCCCTGGCCTGGCCCGAGGCCACGAGCGCTCTAACAAGCAGGTTTTTGCCGCGCGCAGACTCGCTGGCCTCGAGCTTGCCGAGATCAAACTCTAGCACACTCGTATAGTCGCCAGTGTAGAACGCGTGCTCCAGGCTTGACAGGTCGCTCATTGCGTAATCGATGGTGCCGGGGGGTTTTGTGGGGGAGCGAGCATATAGGGGGGGATGGGTCGGAGAGGGGTTGTAGTCGGCTAAAATTATATTTAGGTTTAAGAATCATTGAGAATGGCTAAATCGCGGCAGCCTTCTAGCGCCCTCTGGCGCTCCTCTGACACCCTTCTGGCACCCCCAGACCCTACACCATCCCTACCAAGGACCCTACCAAGGACCCTACAATCCCCTCCCCTTCGCCTTGAGCTCCCAACTGAAATATTTCAGCTGACAAATTTTTTTCCAGTTTAATTCAATGGATTTGCACCAGAGCCTAGACAAAGTTCGGGCGCTGAAAAACTCCAAAATTCCCGCCCAGCAAAAGCAGGCAAACCTGCTGGCTGCCATTGAAGCAACTGTGTCTTCAAATGGTGCCCCCGCATCCCCCGTTGCATACTTTGGTGCCCTCACCAGTTTGTTAAACAACCAGGAGGCGGCCCCCACCGTTGTTTATTTGCTCAGTCTTGTGGTGCCTTTTGTTCCCCAGCAAATTCTCGTGTCCAAGATCGAGATCATTGTGTCAAAAATTGCTCCTCACCTCACAGCCGAGGAATCAGACAATTCGCTCGTGCGTAGCTGCATCAAGGTGCTTGAGCTGGTCCTGATTGCCCAGTCCTACGGTGCGTGGCAAATTCCGTTCGAGGAGATGGGTCCTCTGCGCACTTATTCGGGTCTGCTCGCGCTCGCCAGCGACCCCCGCCCCAAGGTCCGCAAGCAGGCTGTGGACAGCGTTTGCAACATCCTCAAATCGGTCCCCTCGGGCCCGAAACCTCAGCACCCTGCTCTATTTATGACCGCTGATGCCGCGCTCACCGAGATCCAGGCCAACAGCGAGGATACCGCCGCACTCATGCATGCTTTGCAGTTCACAAAGGCCCTGGTCGAGATCAGCTGGCCCAAACAGCGTTACGAGAAACTGTGCCAGGTTCTGCTCGAGGTCTCGGGCCGCAACGACCAGTTTGTCGTGGTGTCTGCCTTTAGCATTTTTGAGGTCATGTTTAACCAGATCGCCGAGGCCGAGGAGGACGACAGACTTCCTGTGAAGAATGTCCTCAACATCATCTCGACTATTCGCTCGCTCGTGCCCCCTAAATCGGACAAGCAGCTCGCTCCTGCGTGGTTCGCCGTGCTTGCCCAGGCCTCGGCCTCGTGGGTCGCTGTTGACCACAAGTCGGCGCTCGAGACGTTGCCCGAGCTTTTTGAGGCCAACATTGACTTTATGTCTGCCGACTGTCCCCCGCAAGTCATTGAATCGAGCGCCCAGTGCCTCGTGGCATACATCGTTCAGTGCCTCACTCCCAACGTCGTGGTACAGGACGGTATCCAGCCGCTGCTCGCCAACTTGGGCAAGCAGCTGTTTGGTTTGTTGCACGTGCAGTACCAGAGCGCCTGGAAGGAGGTGTGCGAGGTCCTTGTGGCGTTCCTCGATACCTGCAGTTACAAGGCGCCTCTTGAGGACGCTATTCGCGTTGTTGGCGTTTTGCGTAGCGACGAAAAGCTCGGTGCTACCCGCCAGTACACTGATGATGTGCTTGGTGCCGCCGTTCGCGCCTACGGTCCCGAGAAGTTGCTCGAGCTCGTGCCCCTGCAGCTCTCAGTGTCCAAGCACGGCGAGGGTGTTGGCCGCGCCTGGATGCTGCCTATTCTGCGCGACAGCATTCAAAACGCAAACATCGCCCACTTTGAGCAGTACTTTATTCCTCTTGCTCGCGAGTTTGACGAAAAGGCCCAGACCATGAAGAACGCCAAGCACGCCAAAATCATCGCCACTGTGCGCGACCAGATCTGGAGCTTGCTTCCGCGCTACCTTGACTTGCCCAGGGACGTCAAGACCTCGTTCACGCCCGAGTTTTTGCAGCTGCTTCTTTCTATTCTCTATGAAAAGATCGAGTACCGTAACCTCATTTGCCAGAGTCTCAAGGTGCTTGTCGAGAGCAACAAGGTCTACGCCTCGGGCATCATTGAGAACCCTCTCATGCTTGAGCAGCATTCGGTGCGCAAGGCCAAGACCGCGCTCGACTTTATTCGCCGTAAGTACGCCGAAGACATCCTCAAGGCGCTTCTCAACGTGTTTACCACCGCCTCGGAGCAGACTCGCCCGATCATTTTGGAGACTATGGACGCCTACCTGAGCATTATCGACGCCGAGGAGATCACGGGGCTGTTCAACCAGATTTCGACCGTGCTCTTTGAGAACCTCCAGTCTAACAACCTCGAGCTTTGCGTGGTGATGCTGGACGTGATTGCTGCCATTGTGCCCTACCTCAACGCCCAGGGCTACCAGGTGTTTTACAACATCTTTAATGCTCTGGCTCCTCGCACCGACAACCACTCGCTGCAAAAGAAGACCTACAACTGCTTCTCGCGCCTCAGCGAGACCGATAACGGCAAGGCGCTCATCAACGCGCAGTTCAAGCCCCTGGCCGACTCGCTCATTGCTCTGGCCGAGTCTGTCCAGGTGCCTGCTCGCCGCACCCGTCTTGAGACGTTGCACGCCGTCATCGAGGCCGCGCCCAAGGAGCACCTGTACCTGATTCCCGCTTTGCTCTCTGAAGTGATGCTCTGCACCAAGGACAGCAACGAAAAGACCCGTGAGACTGCCTTTAGTTTGCTGGCGCTTATGGGCACCAAGTGCAAGGAGGGCGGCTCCATTGACCACGGCGAGCTCGCGTTTTTGGAGGACGACGAGGTCGTGCCCGCCTCGCTGCAGGAGTACGTCGCCATGCTGAGCGCTGGTTTGCTCGGGTCCACCTCTTTTATGGTGTCTGCGTGTATTTTGTCGCTGAGCTTTGTGTACCACGAGTTTTACGAGGACCTTGACCGCGACAGTTCGGTCGAGATCGCCGAGACAGTCTGGACCTTCTTGGACAACAAGAGCCGCGAGATTGTCAACTCGACGCTTGGTTTTGTCAAGGTGTCGGTGCTTGCCCTGCCCGAGGATGTGCTCGACGCGCGCCTCGGCGACCTCGTGACCCAGCTGCTCGACTGGAACAAGGAGCACAGCCACCACTTTAAGTCCAAGATCCGCCACATCTTTGAGCGTCTGCTGCGCAAGTTTGGCTTTGACCGCATGAAGGAGGTGTTTCCCGAGGAGCACATGAAGCACCTACAAAACATTCACAAGAGCCGTCTTCGCGCTAGCAAGAAGAAGGCCACCGAGACCGATGGTGCTCCCAAGTCCAAGGGCCGCCAGTTTGAGGATGAGCTCGACGAGGCTCTGTACGGCTCGGATAGTGATTCTGAGGATGAGGACGCCAAGCCCAAGCCCAAGCAGCAAGCACAAAAGCGCGGCAAGAAGAACGAGCAGTACATCATCTCGGGCAGCGAGCCGCTTGATCTCAAGAGCCAGGATGCGCTCGCTCACATCTCGTCGTCTAAGCCTCAGCAGGCCAAGCAGCGCCAGATGCGCCACAAGCTCGCCGAAAAGGACGGTAAAATTGTCATTCGCGACGACGAGGACCAGGACGACGACTTGGAGCAAAAGAGCTCCATCAATGCATACCTTGAGGCTGTGCGCAGCGGTCCTGTTCGTACTGACCGCGGCAAGCTCAAGTACAAGCGCGGAAAGCGTGCTCAGCAGGACATGTCTGACGACGATGGAAGCGACGATGAAGGCGCCAAAAAGCCTACCAAGAAGGTGCGCAAGATTGCCGGCAAGCCCAAGGGTAACGGCAAGCCTCACCGCCGTGGACTGTAATTTAATTATTTAATTTAAACTCCCTGTCTGATTGCATGGGCCTTCCTTGACCCCACATTTGGACCAGCGGCCGAAAAATTTCTGACATATGATCCGGAGAAACCTGCGACTATTTTCAGTTTCACGAGCTTGCAGGGCTGAACCTCTTGAGGACTTGACTAAAATCGATGACCCTGCCACCACAGAGGCGCGCAGAGCACAGCACGAAGTGTTTACCCGAATTTTCGACACAGCCATGGCCAACGTTGATCGCAAAAATAACGATGCACGGAGATCTGCCAAACTCAGCAGCTCGCTAAATCAGTTATTCCAGCCATCTCCAAAGCTCGTGAGCTCCTCGACTGTTCGCCCTTCATTGTCTGCAATTGCCGACGGCAGTTTCCTCAATCAAACGGAGCCTCTCGACGACGAGATCGTGCAAGCACTGGACGAAATCAACAAATTTAACAATGTGGCAGAAATCCAAGACTACTACGCCAACGAGCTTGTCGCAAAGTTCAGTGCTACCGCCAAAGAATGGGGTAGCCAGGCCCAAGTCTCGCCAAAGCGGTTGCAGTACTTAGTGGCAGGGTGCCTCGAGCGCCTTTTCGCAATCAAGCAGCCGATGGCTGCATTTAATTTATTCAACTCGGCCAAAAACCAGCCGCGTGCCATCGCAGACGCAGCATGTGCCGAGCGCACCTACAACATCATTATTCTTGCATCATGGGAGTACTTCCGCGACCTTAAAATGGTGGTTGACACAGTCTCTGAGATGTCGCTTCATGCTGGAGCAGGCAACTCTCGCACAGCAGCAATTCTTCACACAATTACCTCTGAGGCTTTGGGGGCTAAACGCGGAAAGCTCGAGCGGTTTAGACTACCATTGTGGACTCGCCAAGACGAGGTTAACTGCGATATCCTCCTGAATCACCGCCGGTGTATTATGGACGTTCTTTCAGCCCGTGCTGGACTGCCCCAGACCACATTCTTGGTGTGAGCATCCCTCGTTCAAATGGTTTAAATATTCATCAATGTACATATAGTTGGGCGCACCCCTTAATTGATTTTTCTGTCCACAATAGTACGGAACAGCCACGATTTGCTCATTGTTACAGTGTCCTCGAGCAGCAGCTGGCGAGAAAGGGCGTGCTGGATGCTAACGTGCATCGACCTCAGCGCTTCTCTGTTCTCGGCATCAATCACAAGGCTGCCCTCGGGAATATCGCGCTCGGCGCAAACAGCACGAACCTGTTTGTTGAGGCACACAGAAACGAGTCGAGCCAAATAAGTGTCTGGCGTTTTGGATAATAAATAGACGGGCGGAACTACCGACCCCAGGGCCAGCTGGCGGGTCATGTACTGCTGCTCCATGGTGGCGCACTGCTTGAACGGCCGTTTAAGCAAAAACTTGTCGACGTTGACGAGCGTGCCAGCAGAGATACACGCCTGAACGTAGGTAAAGCTCAGGACTGGCCACCCCGTTGCCTGAGCCTCGACGATCTTGTTTGACAAGTTGATGCTCACGGCAAGAACAGCACCAAACTTGATGTCGGGGCCCTCCCACTCGAGCGTTTCAGGGTTGATATGCTCGAGAATCGAGTGCTCGATCTGGCCGCCATTGATTTTTATGTGACCGCGAACCAGCCCCTGATCATCGTCGTCCTCGCTAATTCCGGTTAGCAGGAACACGCAGTCCTTGAAAAGCTGAGTCTGCGGTTTCGCAGCCAATCGCGGCCGCTTGGGCGAGCGTTCGAGGTTGGTGAGCTCTTGCCAGTAAATTTGGTCGAGCCCCACTACGCTTGGTTTGCCATTGCGCTCTAGTTCAAGTCGTGCCACATCGCTGGGCGTTGTGAATGAGGCCTGGGGGTCCTTGATGAGGTCGAGCACACGGTACCGCGCGATGTCAGTTTCGCCCCAAATTTTGATCTGGCCGGTGCCGATTTCGAGGTCTAGGGGCCGTGTATTTTGCGCACGAATGGTGACGGGCTCTTCATTGCCGGCAATACGCACCAGCAAATCGCCTGAGCCGGCGTCCTCGAGGCGGTAACCGGGGCGCCATTTATTGCCCGCAACCTTGCACCAGAGGTCCACGACTTTTGTGTGGTGGAGCTCACTGGGCGTCTCATCAATTACGAGCGAGCGGTCAACGTCGGACTCGGCTTCTGAGGCCGCGGTGTGTGCTTCGGGCGTGCTGTGTATTGACCGGGGGCTCGCGTGTTTGGGCGTTTGTAGCCCGGCAAGTGGGCTGGAGCGCGCTATTTGAGGCCAATTAGGCGCATCCAGAGGAGAGTCCAGCACGACACGATCCAAGGCATTGCCGAGCGTATCGTCGGGATCGATCTCGCCATCGCTGAGACCGTGCTCGCTGTGCTCGCTGTGCTCGCTGTGCTTGGCCGGGTCGGGCGGCAACGGCGCCAGCTGATCGTGAAATTTCGAGGCCTGGTTCATCTCAAATAGCTGCTCGAATAGCTGATTGCGGTCCTCGCCATAATCCTCGCGATCGGTGTCTGGAAGCTCGTCTGCCGAGCTGGCATCGCTGCCGCTGCCGCTGTCATCGGAGGAATTTACTTCGAAGTCGGACTGATTCGCCAACGGGTTCGCCAGAGCAAGTGTGTCTGCTAAAGCAAGCCCATTTGAGGACTCGTGCTGCATCCTCTCTTTCACACCTCGAGCCAAGGGCAGTCAGCAGAATGAAAAAGACAGCCCAGGCTGCAATAAACCAGAGTGGCCAGGCGCTAATACGTTCGCTAACTAAATATCATCCCGACAGAGCTCGGGCCAACATCCTCGAGCTGGAAAAACTCGTGAAAGAAAATCCACAGATCCGGGTCGAGCCATGGCAAAAGGCAGACGCTATAACATCGGCCGTTTTGCTGGCAAAGCACCAAAATACAAACATGCTGAGCAAAACTTTCCAAATATTGCAGACGTCGGCGCCTGCAATCCCGGTCGCAGGCATCATCGAGCTCGCCGAGACTATGGGCTCATATCCTAATAACGAGCTGGCCCGCAACCTCTGGCACTACTTGAAAGAGCACTACCATGCCAGCCTGCCAGATCTCACTAGGGTTCTACAATTAATGCTGCGAATATTCGGGCAGACCAATGCTAAACTTGCCGGCCAAGTTTTGGATGTGCTGGCGCCGCGAGCGGCCACTGATCCCGAGATTGCGCTCAGGGTTATGCAAACTTACAACAAACTTCAGGATCATGAACGTGCTCTAGCTGTGGCCAACAATTTGGGCTATGTGACTCGGGAGATTCAGGGGGCCGCCATGGTTGCACTAGCGGGACTAGGCAAGCACAATGAGTCTGAAAAATGGCTAAAAAGCCTAAAACTAAGCCTCACATCGCACGAGCTGGCCTCGTTGGTACGAATCAAGGCACGCACAAGTATACAAGCGGCGGCCGAGTTTCTCGATGGATTCGAGGAGATTGAGCGTGAGCAGCTAAATTTAAAGCGCCGCGCATTCGCACAAATGATTCTTGCTGCCACTGACCAGGAAAATGAGCAGGTATACACACTTTATCTCGCCAAGCTCAAGGCGGTCCAGAGCCACTCGCGAGGGCTCGTGATGAACCTTGAGATCAATTGGGCGCTCAAGCACAATGCGTACGAAGCCGCCCGCGCGCTGTACCAGCAGGGAGCACAAAATTTCGCCTCGCGTCGGCAGCTTGCCATCGGCCTCAAGATGCTCAAGTCGTGGAGCCATCAGCAGCCAGCCGACGCCGGCGACGAGGTCGGTGAGCGTGGTGACCGCGAGCGGTGGCTCAATGCAGCACGAAGCTTGGCTATGTACATAAACTAGATTTAATCTGAATTACTCGAGCTTGGCGAGGATCTCGGCGTCGCGGAAAAGGATGTACTCGTCCTCGCCGATCTTGATCTGGGAGCCGCCAAAGGGAGGAATCAGCACCTTGTCGCCGGCCTTGACGTTGGTGGGCACGATCTTGCCGTCCTTGTCGGGGAAACCGGGGCCAACTGCCAGGACAGAGGCCTCGTTGAGCTTCTCGACGTTCTTCTCGGGGATGTAGATACCGCTAGCGGTCTGGGCCTGGGCCTTGACGCGCTGGACAAGCACGCGGTCGAGGAGGGGCACAATGTTCTTGACGCTCTTGAGGGAAGACATTTGGGGGAGGATGGAAAATTCCAGATTTGTCAGAGCCTAATGTGTAGGTCGGAGGTGGAACCGTGATATATATAGTAGACTTGTAGGAGATTCTAGGCGGTTCTGTAATGAGCTGTGGCGATAATTGGGGGTGAGGATTGATTTTTCAGTGATGGTTTGTTTTGTGAAGGAAATGTTGGCTAGAGCTATGTGGTGCATGTGCACCTGCAGGCTGGGGTTCCAACTATTGCCGTGACTACTGCAGCCGTGGAGTACAGTAGCGCATGTGATTTGACTTGTTTTAACGCTACATTTCAGTTACTTTAGCCTCTCAGATGCCACTCTCCACAGCTCTCGGATTTCCGGCGAGGCGTACTGTAGTGCCCCGGGCGACTGCCTCACTGCTGCAAGCACTATCTCAGGATCATTTTTAAGGTCTGAAGGTGCCAACTTTAAGGCATTTCCGTCTTTTTCGATCAACTTAAGCAACACGTGTTTGTTCTCGTACACCCAAGGAAGTTCCGGCCATTCAAGCTTAATGTCACGCCGCAGCGCCTCCAAAACAAACATCTCGGAATCAATTAGGTCTGGGGCAGCACATTTGAGAAGTTCAGGGCTGTTTTGCAGAATCATTAGCATAAATTCGCAATCTCTACGCAACGGTGTCCACCTGAGGATCCTCGCATCACGCTTGATGGCCCTTTGCACGAAGTCCCAGTTGGTTTTGAGGGTTTCGGATGCATACTCAAAATTATTAGGGCTCTGCTCCATAGCATATAGTACCAGATCAGCGTCGTTTCGCAACTCGTCAGATGCAAAGTCGAGAGTTGGCCTGTGACTTTTGACAGCGGCCAGTACAATTTCCCGATCTCCTCGAAACTTGTCAGGTACATATTTAAGCACGAGACCATCTAATGCAGCTGCTGCTAGTACAATGTCTCTGTCGCTCAGCAACTCGCCACATATCGATTGGAGAGGCCAGCCATATGGCACAGTCCTACGCATTGCCGATAGCGCATACAGCAAAAACTGTTTGTTTCTCTTAAAGCTCGCCGATGGCTCCTTTATGCCTCGCAAAACCATTGAAATGTTTACATCCCAATCATACTCATAGCAGGGTTCTACCTGGTCAATATCGACAGTTCTAATCAAGGCGAGGTGCACTTGTTTATTGCGCAGAAATTGTCGAGGGATGTATTCGTAGACATCTGGCCTAGCTTCAGGTGGCACAAAAAACATTTGAGTGCTCCATAATTCACAAACTCTGGGTTTGATGCATCTCACCAAGTTGTCGATTCCATCAATATCCCTCGGAAAATTATCAATAGCGAGGTCATCCAAGAACTCCTCTAGCCTTATCGGGCGGTGGCGCAGATCTTCCCCGATATGATTCCATATATCCCATGTGTCAATGAGACAGAGAGCATGAAACTGTCCATAGAGGTCACTGGACGTCACATGGATACCATGTGGGTCGGACGGATACCGAGCATCGCGGGCTAAGAGCCACCCCCGTCGATACAAAGAAGCCTCCTGCAGATGGCTGAAGAAATGAGCAACGATTCCGCTCAATTCGTACCGGCCATACTTGTAAACGAGAGTTGCCTTGTGCCGCACGTCATAGACGTCAAACTTCGCCCAAACTCGATCACTCAAACAGATTTGACGGAATTGTCGGTTCGCTTGTGAAATGCGTACGAGACTCCCCATTGTGGCCTGAGGGAGGCAATCAATGATGTCGCTCAGGATCTCTGTTGGAAGCATTAAGGTTCAGACTCAGCAAGGTGAGGAGCTGTCTACTGGCTATTGCGACTACTACTAGGTAAATCTGAGACAGTTCAAGGCGGCATTTTCTGGATCACCTCGGGGTGCCCCCCGGGGTGCTCCCCCTGGGTACCCACATATTCATAAAAGTAGTGTACAGGTAGTTCTCTTTTTCAAATGATACCTCGGTATATACTTTATACTGGTTAGGGGCCGGTAACCCCGGTGTGGGCACGGGGAGAACGGGGGCTGTCGCCGCAGCACCTCCATGAGTTGTGGGACACCATCCCAAGTGGCTGAGTCTTGTGGCGGGCGATACCGCTCGAAAAGATGCTGAGCAGCTAATATACCAGTCAAAGTTCATGCCACCCCTCCCCTCCCTACTCGTAAATAATAATGTACAGGTGCGCGGCACCATAAATAACTAGCTAAAGCTCTTGAGCATGTCCTGCACCTCGCGCTGAGAGAGCTTATCCTTGGGGCGGGCGGCCCTGCACTTTGTGTAGAGCGACCATACGTCTGGGGGCACGTGGGCCGTCATCTGGTGGTTCTTTATTAGAAGTGCAGTGGCCTCGATCGCCTGCAAGTAGTGGTCGGGCTGGGTGCCCTCTTTTGCGCCGGGCAAAATGTTTGGGGTGATCACGGTTGCCAGGTTGTGGGCGTCCATCTTGGAGCCCTGCTCCTCGTCCATGTTGCTGAAACTCGCGCACCAGTTGAGGAACGTCATCAGGACCTCGAGCACGTCGCGGTACGCGGGCTCCAGGACGCACACCAGCAGCCGAACGTACTGCTCGCGCTGCTCGGCGGGCAACTTGATGCCGTGGGGGAACAGCCGGCCCACGCGGTTGCCGAGCAGAGGGGTGGGCATACTGCGCAAAAACGTCTTGAACAGCGCCGCAAGCTGGATTATGTTCTCGTCACACAGCATCCCGCCAATGTCCACGCCCTTGTCGGCGATATCCTGAAAGTCACGGATCCGCTTGATGTTGCCGTTTTTGCGGAAGACGCCCTCAATTCCCATATTTTTCTGGTGCATAGCGCCGATAATCTCCTCCAAAAATGACGGGATCCGCAGCGTGTAGCCGGAGCCGGCTCCGAGCGCCGAGTCCACGCCGCTTTTTTCAATGAGCGTCTCGAGCTCGATCCCAAAGACCCCAAACCGTTTGGGCTTGTTTGTTTGCAGGGCTTTACCCATCTTGGCCCAGATGCTCTTGGACGGCGACAAAATGCACGCCAAATCCTCCTCGCTCATGATGCCGGGGCACACGAGCGCGGCCAGCTGCGCGCGCGCGATCTGGGCAACGAGGCGCTTGTCCTCGAGACTCAGCGCCGCAAAGTAGTTGGCCGGCTGCTGGGGCTCCTTGATGGTGATGTCCAGCATGTTTTCCTGGGGCTGCTCCTGGTGGCGGTACGCGTTGGGCATCTGCTCGCGCGCCTGCTCCGAGGCGACGATCCGGCGGATATCGTCGAGCGTGAGGGCCGCTTTCGAGTGGAGGAGATCGCTCGTGCGCTCCAAGGATGAGGTGCCCGGCTTCAGCTTCGAGGGCACCACAGGCGCCGCGGACTCGCCAGTAGCCGAGGGCTGGCTGGGGGCTGAGGCCGTTTGGGGCAGAGCGTGCGTGCTGCTCTGGGCGAGCGCGCTCGAGCTCAAGCTGTGGCCCTGTGCGCTCTGCGTGGCGCTCAAGTTTGCGCTTTGGCTGGCGCTCTGGGCGCTCTGCGTGGCGTGCAGGGGCGTCTGCGAGGAGCTCGAGGGGATCCCCCGGGTCATTGAGTCGGTCGAGCCGCGCCTGAACGTGGGCAATTGAGGCGTCAACAGGTTCTCCGAGGGGCGGCCGAGGGCGGGGCTCGAGGTCGAGCCAGCCCCCTTGGCGCTGCTCTGGCCGAGGACCAGCTCGAAGCGGGCGATGGCCACATAAAGCAAAAACATAAACTGGCTGAGCCGCCCCACGTAGATATAGTCGCCAGCAACCGTTACCTTCTCCTGCTCGGCGCAATCCTCGCACAGCGGGTTGCCCACGGGCGTGCTCCGCAGCTGTATCCCTGAGCTGCCAGTGGGGATCGGGCCCAGGGCCTGCCCGCACTGCTTGCACTGGAAACAATAGGTGTGCCACAGCCTGTCGCGTGAGCACACGCAGTTGTCCTCGACCGTTTTCTCGCACTGGACGCAGCGGTCGCTCGTGAGGGCGCTGACCTCGAGCGGCGCGGGCGGGCTGCTAAACCGGGAAACGTGCCTCAAAAACCGGTGCAGCACGGGGTGGTCGGCGCTCTTGTGCTCATAGTCAATGCTCAGCGCAGTGCTCAGGCCGTACCGGATCAAAACTTTGAGGTAGTGCGCGAGCGAGTTGGCCACGCTGAGCAGGTCCGTCGCGTCGGTGCGCTCGCCGTCGCCACGCGCGCCGTCGCTCTTGAGCTTCGATACGGCGCTCATGTACGCGACGATCTTGCGGCACAGCGTCTTGGGCTCCTTGTTGAGGCGCGGTGTCGAGTCCAGCAGGGGGAGCTCCTCAATGGCCTCAAACAGCACGCGGACCGAGGCCACGAGCGCGCTGGACGTGCTCAGGGCCACGCTGAAGCTCTTGTTGACCGCGCACTGCAGCATCTGCGAGATGGACGAGGCCGTGGTCTCCTCAAACCCGCACAGCGTGCTCCATATGGCGAGCACCAGCTGGTCCATATACTTGTCGTGCTCGGCCACCTGGAGGCGCTCGCTGTCGCTTGGCGTGTGCGAGGGCGAGGAGGATGAGGATGCGGAGCCCCCCGCCATGATCGCCGTGCTGAGCCTCACATTCCAAAACTTGAAAATCATGTAGCACTCGGGGTGCCAGTGGTGCTCGACGCCCCCGCGGTAGGTCTCGACAAACTGCTTCAAAATGGCGCACGAGCAGCCCTGGCACGAGGCCGCGTACATGCACGAGTAGTGGTACTGGCAGTAGACGTTGCCCTCGTGCTCGTAGTACGAGTCGTCGGGGCCAAAAACGAGGGGGCACTCGGAGCACGTAAAGTGCTCGACGTGGTACTTGCGGTCGAGGGCAGTGATGTACGAGCCGCGCAACGCGTCATTGCACCGAAAACACAGCAGATCGAGCCGCCTAAAGTAGCACCGCTCGCACAAAGGCCGCTGAGAGGCTTTGGGGGCAGAGGGGGCACCAGGGGCCGCAGGGGCCGCGTTAGGGTCCTGGAAAAACTTTTGAGCGCATTGATTACCACAGTCGCCACAGGTAAAGCACTCCATGTGCCACGAGGCGCCGAGCGCGCGCACAAAGTGGCCGCTGATGCTCTGGTCGCACGCGGTGCAAACGCGCGCGCACGAGTCCGGCGTGTCGTTCCTCTGGTCTTGGCTCTCGGCCCTGCTCGGCTGCGAAGGCAATGAGGGCGCCGACGGCATCAGCGGCGCCTTCTGGTCCCTCTGGTCATGGGTTAGCGGCCGCTCCCAGTTGGGCTGGGGAAGCGCATAGTAACGCGTTGAGCGGCGGTTACTTGCTGGAGAAGCTGCTCCAAAGTCAAAACCGCCTCCCTTTTCTTGGCTGCGGGACTTTGCTTCCCCCACAGCCATGCTACTATTTTTCAAATGTGTCAGTTGACAAACTACGGACTCGTCAACCGTTCTGCAGAGACCCTGACAACGTATGGTAAGCAGAGATGCTACATCACGTGGACTACCCCGCTGAGGTTCGCTGCATTCCGCACATGCTCTTGAGGAAGGTCGCCAACGATCTCAAAAAAACGCGTCCCGGACTTCCCGCGCTCCATCGGTCCTGCCATTGCTGCCGCCAGCATCCGTGCACCCATGCGTGTACGCGAGCCATAAATAGATCTGAGCTGCATATCGTAACGCCCATGCATGTCAGGGGTAAAACAGGCCGCTTTTGGGTTTCACAAGTGTCTGACAGTTTGAAGGCTGTTATCGGCTGGTTGGGCCGCTATTGCAGTCGCCAAATTGGGTCTGCACGACGCGCCTTACCCTCGCTTGGCCTGCCTTTGCATGCATTTAGCGATGAACCACGCGCCAAGGCTTTCCGCAAAAAGCCCAATGAAGTTATGACTAGCTTATGTTGAGCTGTTTTGACCCCTTAAAAGTCGATACTGGCGTTCTGCAAAAGGCGCTTCCCCGGCAACCGTTGTCTCGGTCTCTTTATTTTTCATGCGGCTTGGGCTAGGCTCGATTGGCTTCATCTTGAGCCAAACTAGCCTTGTGTTTGCTTTCTTCGTTATCTGTGATTGCAGCTAATTTGTAAACGAGTTTTGGGGTGTTTTACGAGCATTAGCCCAGGAGACGATTGGATGCATGATGTGCCGGCTATTTTTCGTGTGGACCAAAATTAAAGGTTGTCTATTTCGTCCATTTGTTACAGCACTCCCCAGTAGAGGCTATTTGCATACAATTTACAAAATATTTGGCGCGCATGGTGAGCGGGAACCACCGATTGAGGGTACTGCGGGTCGAGCCCAGTCTGCCCCAGGGCGGTATGGCCGGTATGGGCACGCCCTGCTTTCAAATTTCCTAGACGTATATAAGTGCTTTTGTAGTGGTGGTGGTTTCGGCTGCCTGGGAGTTGTACAGCTGGTGGTGTGCTTGCACTGAGAGAGACTGCTTGGGCTTCCCTGGGCCTCAGGTGGAGCTGAGTGGGCTGAGCTGAGCTAGGCTAGACCACGAATCACCGACACATAGCCTAAAATCCCCAAACCTGCCAACTGCCCCGCCTTATATACCTATTTTTGGCCGATCGTGTCACCAGTCACACACTGCTCCAATGATTGAAGAATGGACCGCTCTCGAGGCAGTGCTGCCTCGCTGGGTACCTCCAAAGCTTGGGGGTCCCGCCACCCCTCAACAACTCGCCGATCTTCAGGAGAAAATCGGGTTTAAAGTGCCCGAGATTGCAGAGCTGCTTGCAATACGCAATAGCGCCAGGGCGATTGAAGTAGAGTGGTCCTTGCTCAGCTGCGACAAAATACTCGCTCATCGAGACGAGATGGTCGAGTTGAGGAAGGAGTGGATGAAGGATGATGCCGATGAAGGATCTTGCCATGAGGCCGGTAACAAGCAAGTCTATTGGAACCCCAAATGGGTCCAATTCGCCACAGACGACGGTGACAACCCATATTGTGTCGACTATGACCCAGCACCCAGCGGATTTGTCGGCCAGATTATTTTATGGGATGCCCTGTATGCCTGCATTTTGGCCCCTTCGCTTAAACAATGGCTCATCGATGAACGCGAGTCAATTCTAGTGTATATACATTATCAGAGTATCTAGTATCAGCAATTTTGTGTGAACCACTGAATCGGACCCACATCCGCCTTGCATAAATAATGTACTTGCATGGTGGGGTGCCCTAAACTCTCGCACGGCTCACGCGGCTGCATGCCAACTCTGACCCGTTCTCTGGTGGAGTTCTTGTGCTTGTCCTTGTTGTTTTAAGAAGGCTCTTAGTGCCAGGGGGAGCCCAAGAGGGTAGAACCATCTACAAAGTGGCATAAGCTACCTGATCAGATTTTGCTAGTGTGTGCCCTAGAGTGTAGAGGTGACCATAGAGCCCACTCAAACACGCATTTCCTAACTTCAGGGCCACCCTGAGCCGAGCTTGTCAAAACCTAGCCCACCCCGTACACGTGACCCAGAAATTGACTAACCCGTCTCGAGCCAATTGGTCAAACTTACCAAATGGGTGCCTCGTACAAGATCTTTGGCAAACAGTTCCCTGCCTACCAGCTCAGTATCGCGACTTTTGCGTCGATGATTGGCGGCGTTACTGCCTACAAGGCCGTCAGCAAGCCCGCTGCCGTGACCACCCCCCCTATCCAGGCCGAGTCCAGTGAGGAGGAGAAGTTCATCATGGACTTTTTGTCCAAGCAGGAGGCCGAGGCCAAGCACTAAAGGGCCAGCTAAAAAGGATGATAGTGTAGTTATGATAGATTCAGCTTAGTTGATGCCCAGGGAAGGCTAGGGAGCCAGGCTAGGGAGCAGGATGGGAGCCCTTAGCCCAGCACTCTGAGCACCCCCGAGCTGACATGGCCCTGGCGTACAGCAAGGCCTACCTGCTCAAGCAGCTGCGAATAGGCACTTCGCAACCCGAGGAGCCCGAGCCGATTTCATCGCAGCACATCAATTCGTTTCTCAATTACGCCGCCTCGACCGACGACGCCCACAGCGTGACCACCTCGCACTCGGACTCGAGCGTGAGCCCCACGTCGACTCCGCGGCTGGCCAACCAAGTTTCGTTTGAAATCGGCACCCCGGGAGACGACAGCTCGCTCACAGAGGGGCCCCTCGGCTCGAGCTCCATCACACCAAGCACCCAAATTCACACCGGCACCACCGACGACGACGCCACGCCCCAGGCCCTTCACTATCTGAGCGATGACTGCAGCGACTTTGAAGAACGCATGCTGATGGGGATAATTGGCAGCTCGGCGCCTTCAACACACTCGTACGAGGGCCCTGTTGCCGAGCCCGAGGTTCGCATCGAGTTTGGCAAGCGCGACGTGCCTGGGCAGCCGCAGCCGACTGTGAGCTCGCTGCTCAGCTCGGCAATTAGTATCTCGGCAAACGACAACGACCCGCTCTCGCAGTTTGTGGGGCTCGCCAGCGGTTCCTCGGGCAACTGCCTCCGGATCAAGTGTTTTTTCCATTTCGGAGCCGGGCCACGCTCTCTAGACCTCAAAGTTAGGCCAGACGCACAGGTACACAGCGTCATTGGCTATGCCCTGCACTCATATTCCAAGGCTGCCACCCTCGAGGCGGCCGACCCAAACAAGTACAATGTGCGGCTTGTGGAAGACGATGGCGAACCCGACGACGATTTCCCGGCTCTGGAACGCAAGAGGCAAATTCACGGGTACTCGGTGGACGAGATTGTGCTGGTGCTGGCGTCCGAGGACGAGTACGAACAAAACAAGCAAATCACGCCGTTCTCTTACTCCAAAGAAAAGTCCAGCGTGGCCCGCGACTCTGAAAGCGTGCAAATTACGGTGAGGGCATACACGTTCCCCTTTGATCACATTTTAAGCAACGTTTATTGGACCGACCAGCTCGCGGGATCCACCCCCACGCTCAACGTCTTGGCGGCCATTTGCAAGGAAAAAGCCCTCGAAGAAGAAGACTATGTTGTGCGGGTAGTAGGCTCGCGCGCGCCAGCGCCTCCTGCCAGCACCCTCAGCCAGCTCAAGCCGCAGCCATTGTCCTTTGAGTTGCAGAGCGATGGCGACGAGCCCGAGCTGGTTTTGTTGCTGGAACTTGTGCCGCGGCGCGCCATTCGCGAGGACGAGTCGATGCGCAGCCCGCAAAAGCGCGGCAAGCAGGCCGAGAGCGTCAAGAGCATGACCTCGAGCGGCGACGGGGCCAGCTCAGTGCTGCCCGGGATCCCAGCCCTGACGTTTCAAAAGTTTGGCTACTACAAGTACAAGGTCTGGCGCAGGCAACACGTTGCATTTTTGGGCCGCCAGGAGCGCGAGCTGGCCATCGACGGCGAGTATGTGTACATTATGCCTCCGAGCGAGCGCTCAGTTTTGGAGCAGCCCAAGACCACCACGTTCCATATTCGCCAGGTGGTGAGGTGCAAGCGCAGCTCCAAAAACAATCTGTATTGCAAAATTTTTGTGATGAAGCAAACAGGGCCTAAACGGTACGATATCGATTGCGTGAGTGCCAGCGACTGCACCGAGATTGTAGAGAGGATAAACCGCTTGATGCGGTCTCAATAGTATTTATTAGCATTTTTTGTATCAGACAAGGGTGTGCGGGCCTTATTATGGGGCTATATATTAGATTGTGAGTGCACTGGGCGCAGAAGAAGGCGTTTTGAGGGGCACATTGAGGCAGCACTACCTGCACAAACTCTTGACCTCAGAGTCGGTGATTCCAAGCTCTTGCTGGATTCTCTTGGAGTTGATCCAACCGCGGCCGCTCACGCAGATGCGACGCAGCCCCCGCCGCTGGGCATCAATAAACATGTCCATGAGCTCTTGGCGGCTGCCGCGCTCTTCCTCCAACGGCTGCACAGGCAGAGGCACAAGCAACTGCTGCTTGATTGAGGCAAGCTCCTGTCTCAAAGTGCCAAACTCCTGCTGGAGCTTGCGCAGCTCGCGGTCATAGAGCATGGCCTGCTCGAGGATCGAGATCTGGGCCGACGAGTAAACTTCCGACCTGAGGTTGGCGAGCTCGGTACGCTGCTGGATCTTGTAGTGCTTGAGCTTGCTTGCATAGTGGAGGATGAGCCACAGCTCAAAGAAGATCATAAACACCATGTACTGCTCGGTGGTGAGGGTGTGGACGGAGCGGTAGACCATGAGCACGCCGATTTCAGCCCATTGCATAAAGTGGCTGAGGCTCATGTACGAGGGATTGTGATGTTGAGTCGTGTGCGTGGGGCTGCACGCGCTTGGGGGCACATGTTGTACTGGTGTGATAGAGTGGGGCAGTGTGGCTAGTATCAGAGGGCGTCTCCGGTGCCATCAATGGGCGCTATCTATAATTCTAAACGAAGCTAAGCAAAACAAAATCCACCATTTAAACCAGCCAGGCCTTGGCCCTAAAGTGCAAACTGCAAGGGACGAGGCATGCCGGGGCTAAAAGGGGGTACCAACTGTGACCTCAAACGACCACTGGCATACAATGAGGAGCCCTGAGGCGGTTACACCTTGGCCCCTCATTGTATAGAGAACTTACCTTGATGGTCATGACCATCGTTGAGAAGCGAGTATTGTTAATGCCATCAAGGTTGAGAACCTCAAATTTGGCGAGGTCAAGCTGAAAACGAGCACCTCATTACGGTCGAGTCACTGATCGAGCCGCACGTTCCCACGGTGGTTCTACAGAGTCTCACTGAGGCGCAGGAGTGGAGCAAAAAATGGACTACTGCCTTCAGCACCATTTCGATCATGAGCGCATCGATCCCCAACATTTTAAGCAGTCCCATTGCATCAGTCGCATTTTCGGACTACCTGTTTAGTGTCCTTGTCAAATCGCTGGGTACCTTTGCTGAGCAGTTTTCGGCTGAAGTGTACGAGGCACGCGACTCCACCGGTGGCCCAGACCTCAAAAAGCTCAAAGAGGTTGTGACAAGAGTGGACCCAGCCGCTCAAGGCGACGTGTCGCTGGTCGTGAAGACACTCAAGAAAAACAGGCTTGGGTTCGCCAGCAAAGTGGATTTCAATGCCACTGAAGAACAATACAAGAAGTTCTTTGACATGTTTGAGCTCTCGTGCTATCAAGGCTTTATGCTTGGCGATTTGCTAGCCACTGTCGGCACAGAGTTCGAGCAGGTGTACAAAAACTTTGCCCCATTTACGACCGATAAGCCGACAATCGACTATCACTCAATCAACACTTTTCTCAACAGCTATTACAGCAGGATGACTGAGTTCACTCTAGAACGGCATGAACGTCGCATGCAGAAGCACCACACTTTGGTGCAGCATTAAAATCGCCGAAAGCCCGCTAGTACCAAAGACAATGGACGATTTGCGCGACGTGCGCGCTACCAGCAACTTTTTGACCAAAAACGGCATCATCCAGTTTGCGCGTGTTACTGTGCAGCCTGATGTGTACGTTGTTCCCAATGCCGAGCTTCAGGCTGCCAGCGAGGCCCAGCCGTTTGTTTTGCACCGTACATTTTTGGGCACGCCTCACTACAAGCACACCGATGAGCAGAGCGTGCTTTTGTTTGCTGTGCGCGGCCTTTTGACCCGGATGTGGTTCAACTTCTACGACGCTGCCTACCGCAACTACTCCACAGCTTATTGGGGCTCTGTTTCCGAGGCCATTGACAAGTGGTGCGGTGACAAAGTGTCATCTGCTTCTCTGCGCTTTATAGATTTCCATTACATAACCAGATACATAACCAGACCCTGCCGATGGACTACATCAAGCGGGCAATCTATGGCCCCGATCCGCGCGAGCAAAAGCGAGCGTGCGACAGCCTGATCCGCAAAAACAACCGCGAGCTCGACAAGCAGCTCGCGAGCCTGCGCGCGCAGGAGCAAAAGACCAAAACGCTCATCAAGCAGTGCGCGCGCCGCAACGACGCCAAGAGCGCCCGCCTGCTCGCCAAAGAAATTTACAAAGCCCAGCAGCACCGCGAGACGCTGCTCAAGTCCAAGGCGCAGCTGGGCAGCATCCAGATGCAGGTGGGCGAGGCGTTCGCCATGCAAAAGATGCAGGGCTCCATGGTCAAGAGCGCCGAGCTGATGCGCGAGATCAACCAGCTGGTGCGTCTCCCCGAGATTATGGGCACAATGCAGGCATTGGGCCAGGAATTGGTCAAGTCGGGGATCATTGACGAGATGATCCAGGACACGCTCGAGGTGGGCGACGAGCTCGAGTCCGAGGACGAGGAGGTGATCCAGGGCATTTTGGACGAGATCATTGTGGAGAAACCCAAGCCTGTGCGCGCGCAGCCGGCCGCCGAGCCCCAGATCGAGGAGCCCGAGGACGAGGAGTCGACCATCAACGACATGCGCGAGCGCTTAAGGGCTCTGCAGAGTTGAGGGGGGGCCCCAGAGAGAGCTGGGCTAGCAGAGCGGGTAGGTAGGTGTATTATTTATGGCATATTGTTAAATGATGAGGTGGGCCCCGGCGGGTCGTAGCGGGCGTTGGAGCCCCACGGCGTCGGGTGCATGCCGCCCTGCGAGGGCAGGTTGATCCGGCCGCCCGGGCCGATGCTGGGCCCTCCAGGCGCAGGAGGGAACTCAATGCTTCCGTCGCCCCTGATGCCTAGCGGGTCAAGGTCGCGCTGGCCAATTGCAATGTTCCCCCGGCTGCTGAGCTCGGTGCTTGCGAGGTCATGGTCGTCCTCAAACACCGGTTTGTGAAGCCCGGCGTCGCCCGGAGCAAGCGTGGTCAACGGGCTGAGGTCGCTGGGACGCTTAAAGTTGACAGCCACCTTCTCGGAGGCCGGCGTGGGGTTGGACAGCTTGCGGTGGTGGACGGCTGTTTCGGTGTGGAATTGGCGCACAAACGCGTCCAATTGGGTACGCACGGCCTCGGCGCTCGAATCCTCGAGCACGTACTCGCTCCACGACTTTTGGCCGTTCACAAGCGCAACGATAACGCCGCCGTCGGCAGCAGCCAGCACGAGCTGGGTGTTTTTGAAGGCCTCGTCGAGCTGGAAGGAGTAGTATTTCGGGGCGAGCGCGTCCCATCCGGGGCCAAGTTCTTCGTTTTTAACAAAATACTTGACAATTCCTTGGATCAGAGACATAAGTGAGTGAGATGTGATGGCTGGGTGGTTCTGGCTGAGGTGAGGGTGAGCAACCTTTGTCTTCGTCATGGAGTGGGCTGGAAACCCCAGTGTTCTGGGCTCCCGCAGCCAATTGCCGCTCCTCACGCTCAGTTTGGCCGCCCAGCAGTTTGCCTGGGGCGTCGAGCAGGCCTACGTCTCGAGGGGGCTCCTCGAGCTCGGCATGTCGCCCCAGGTGCTCTCGCTCGTTTGGATAGCAGGACCGACCTGCGGCCTGGTCGTGCAGCCTGTAATTGGTGCAATTAGCGATTTCAGCGTCAACAGCTACGGACGCAGGCGACCATTTATGCTGTGCTCGGCGGTGGCGGTCGCCCTAGGCATGCTGGTCTTTGCCTGGGCCCGAGAATTGGCCGCCATGTGGGACCTCAGCGGGACCCTGGTAGCTACCCTCGGGGTTTTGCTCGTGGATATCGCTATCAATGTGTGCGGAGCGACCTCGCGAGCCCTGATTGTCGACGTGATGCCCATTCATCGCCAACCCCAGGCCAACGCTTGGGCCGGCCGTATGAGCGCTGTGGGCCACCTGGCGTCGTACCTTTTGTGTAGCACCAAGTTAGAAGCCTTGGGAGACCAAGTCAAGGTTGTGTGCGTCATTGCATCGCTCTTGTTGGTGCTCGGAGTCGGCCTCACCTGCGGCGCCGTCCAGGAACGGTACCTGCTCAAACCGCCCTACTCGCGCTGGAAGCAGCTCAAGCACGTCTGCAGCGTGTCGTGGCAAACAGCCACCAACCTTGATCCGGTGCTGGCGTCGATTTTCAAGGTGCAATTGTTTGGCTGGTACTCGTGGTTCACTTTGCTGTTTTTCGGGTCAGAATGGGCTGCCGAAATCTGGTCCGCAAAGCACCCGTCGAGCTCACCCGACGCAGTTGCTCGTGCAGGCTCGCGCGCGCTGCTGGCATTCTCGTGCTCGGCCACTTTGTGGTCCATCGTGCTGCCTCGAGTTCCCGTCAAAATCGCCAAGCTGTGGAGCGCAAGTTATGTCGTGTATGCTGTCTTGGCCTTTTCAGCGTATTGGATTACCTCCTACTCTACAGTTATTGCTGTTTTTGCCCTGTTTGGCTTCTCCTGGGCCATGACCTGCTGGGCCCCTTTTAGCCTGACTGCAGAGCGCATCCACCAGCTGCCGGTCGAGCCCTCGCTCGAGGACTCGGCAAGTGTGCTCTCATACATCACAATCAACACCGTTGGCTCGGAGGACCACGCGCCGCTCGAAAACCAGGGCGAAAAATCGGGAATTTACCTCGGCCTCCACAACACCGCAATCACTCTGCCGCAGTTCTTGAGCACTTTTGGCTCATTCCTGGTGTTTAGAGTGCTGGATACAGACAAGGCGGCGGGCAGGGCGATCGGCGTAACCCTCCAAATTGGCAGCCTCACGGCGCTGCTTGCCGCGTACAGGGCGAGCCAGGTGCAGAGCGCCGCGCCCCCGCGGCATTGAATCTAACGTTCATATCATAAATAAAACTATTTGATTCCAAACGACTGGCACTCGGTGATCGCGAGCATCAGCTTTTGTTCGAGCTTGCGCCGCGACCGGTACCGATAAAGGCCGAGCTGGTTGAAGCAGGTGTGGGCGACTGGCAGCCGGTCGCTGTCCGGGCCGAGACACGAGATGCGGAACTGCATGCTCGAGATTCCGGTTGCCGGAACGCGCGGCGTTGCAGTCACGAAAACAAGCAGCAAGGCCTGCTGAGCCGCGTCCATCTTGGCAAACAGTTCCCAGAACCAAATGAGTACCGGCTCGCGAGCGATGTTTGCCTTGGTGCCCCAGTGGATGTAACGGGTGTTTTGGCGGAGCGTGGCGAGATCAATTGGTTTGCGTTCGCCTCGCAGCAGTGCCTCCACCTCGACGGCCATAAACAGCGGCAGGGCCACTATGTCGCAGGCCTTGTAAAACCCGGCGCGAAACGCCGCCACCTGCTCGGTCTGGCGCGTCAGGTGCTTGACGACCAGGTCAACGTACCGCGCGCGGTCGCTGTGGGCCACCGGCGTGTCTTGGCCCTCGGGCACAAGGGGAGTCCCATCTGGCGCCACGTAGCTGAGGCAGAGATCCTCAAACTCACTCGGAGAATACTCGAGGATCTGCTTGAGGCTGCGGGTCACGGCCGGCCATACATCGCCCAGATCGTCCAGGGTGAACGGGTTGCCCAGCAGCACCTTGTAGGCCAAATCACTGAGGCCCGAGTCGATCATGAGGTTGTTGTTGAGGGCAATGCCCAGCGCAATGCCGAGCAGCGTGTAGTGCTCGAGCTTGGACTGCCCAAACCATAAATAGGCCGAGTCCTCGTCCTGCGTAAACAGCTCGAGCTGGGGCGACGTGAGCTCCATGAAAAGCAGGTGCATCCACTCCTTGCAGAGCCCGCCGGCATCGATTCCCATCTCGCCCTCAAACTCGATCTTGAGCTTCTTTTTGAGGTCGATCGGCGAGTGGGTCAGGAGCAGGTCCATCGAGTCCTGGAGCAGGTGCTCGCGCCTGATGCACAGGTCGAGATTCGGTTTCTTGAGGGCCGGTTGTGAGGCCAGGGCCCAGGCGGCCGTGACTGCCGAGTTGGCCGCGTTGGTGGCCTGCGCCTGCTGCACGCTGTAGAGGCTCGACGCGCCGCTCGAGGGGTGCTCGTGCGCTCCCGCGGGGGCGCGGTGCTTGAGCTGAAAGTCGCGCACTTTGCGCTCGAGCGAGTGCCTAAAAACAACCGTTTTGCTCGTGATTGTCAACAAAAAGGGGTACTGGCAGAAGCAGAACCGATTCAAGAGCGAGGGGTCCTTGAGGTTCCACAGATCGCCGATCGAGTAGCCCGCGGTGTGGGTCCCTTTCCAGCGCTCGTACGACTGCCAAATGTCATAGTCCTGGCCGAGCTCGACGTGGTCCACCACCATATTGTAGAACGCGCTCACCGGCAGCTTGGAAGCAATCTTGTTGGCCTCAAACAGCAGCTCCATGCAGCTGGCGGTGGCCGCGATGCGCCAGTCGTCCGTGTACCATTGGACCTTGATTTCGTTCTTTTGGCGTACCTGCTGGCGCTGCGCGCTCTTGTACTGAAAGTGAAACATCAGGCGGTGCCCAATGTACGAGTTGAGCAGCTCGACCTTGGCCTGGAACCGCGACTGGGGCATCAGCTCAAAGTACTGCTGGAGCTCGCGGCGCAGCTCCGTGCTCAGGTTCGAGATGAGGCCGAGGCTCAGCTCGAGCACGACGCGCGCGCGCGACCGGAACGACGAGTACCGCCCGAGTTTTTGGAGAGGTCCGGTGATCTTGGTGAACATGGAGCACTGGAAGAATGCGGGCGAACGCAGCACAACCAAAAGGTACAACAGCTCTGTGCGGGTCACAGAGTGGTACGCGCGGTTGAGGAGTACTGTCTGAGCGCCCTGGAGGACAGCACGCATCGGGGCGGTGCTTGTGGGGCTCTCGATAATTTGATAAAAAAAGTCAATACGGTCAAAGTCAAGCGTCTCGCTCTCACCAATAAAAGTGCGCACGGTCGCCTCGACATTGCTCAGCGTGTCGTAAATCAGCGGCTCGAGCAGCATGTGATCGTCGCCGGCGGCCAAGTCAAACAGGAGGCTGAGGTCCAGCGGGTCGGCGTGGCCTGGCCATTGGCCGTCATAGGTTGTGTCGCATTGCGCACAGTGGGACCCAGTAAACGTGCGCGAGCACGCATAGCACCGGCGGTCGGCGCGTGCCGACAGGCGTCGAATGACCTGAGCGGATTGGGGCCGAGGTCGCGTGGCGCTGCTGCGGCTGCTGCGCGACGAGATACCGCTCCTATAACTGCGGTGACTGTGAATTGAGGACGCGCGGCGGTGCCGCCCAACAATTGAGGGCGTCTCGGCGCTTGTTTGGGCGCTATCGCCTGCGGGGGGCTGCGGGGGAAGCTTTTGGAGCAGCGCAACCAGGTTTGTGTCTGTGTCCACTACCACTGCAGTCGGTTGTCGTGGTGCATTCTCGCGTTTTTTGAATAGGCTCCACCCTGCCATATGTGTCAATGTGGAAAGTTTGGTGCGTTTGGATAGGCGGTGATTATGCGGGCCACTACTACTTTTCGGGGTTAGGTTTAATTATGTCGACCCTCGCCTGAATTGACTTGAGTTGTGTTCTTTATGTGAACAAGCCTTGGCAAGCCTTGGCACATGTTGCGCGGCGCGTCAATGCGCATGTTTTGACAGGTCAATCCCAATTTTTGCGCCTGTAGCTCTTGTGTCACTCGCTGCACTCTGCAGGTTTATGCATCTCGGTGCATGGTGC
The DNA here is from genome assembly GCA_030563245.1 of Wickerhamiella azymoides. Classification (NCBI taxonomy): domain Eukaryota; kingdom Fungi; phylum Ascomycota; class Dipodascomycetes; order Dipodascales; family Trichomonascaceae; genus Wickerhamiella; species Wickerhamiella azymoides. Next base: position 221,565 of record JAKUBN010000010.1, on the reverse strand, counting down.
CAGCGATTATCAATTATTAGGCTAATATGGCTTGAGGGATGCGCGACTTGCGCAAGATAAATTTAGGTCGCGTGGTGGCAGCATCAAAGCGGCGTGCGGCAAGCCCGGAACACTCTGAGGTGAAACAACTCACTGCACATTCTACATATCCCAATTTGGAAACATTGGATTTTTCCGCCTCGCCTCTGCCATGCGAGGGCATTCACGCCACAGCCAATAATCGGCGACCGACGCCGACGGGTGGCGGCACCTTGAAACCGCAACTCCCCCCTCAGATGTGTTTTGGACCCCCCGCCGGGACCCCGCGCTAATTTGCCTCAAAGACGCCTCGAAAACGCCTCACGCCGCCACCTGGGAGTCGGGCGCGGGCGGATTTCAAAAATGGAATCAAAGGGCCTCGTCACGTAAGCGCCAACTCTACGAAATGACTACAGCGGTTCCGGCGGTGTATGCGTTTCAGGCAATTTCCGACGTGGCTGCCAACCTTGCAGACCACGTGGTGGGCATTCAGAACCGTGTGCTTAACAAAGAAGGCCGCAGGTTCCGCATTGGTATCTCGGGAGGCTCTCTTATCGCCAACCTTGAGCAGGGCCTCCTGAGCCGCAACGACGTGCAATGGTCCAAATGGGACATCTTTTTCGCTGATGAGCGCCTTGTGCCCTTTGAGAGTGACGATAGCAACTATGGCAAGTTCCAGCGGGCCGTCCTCAGCAAGCTGGGCGAGGACCAGACGCCGCATGTGTTTCACGTGGACGAGGCCCTCATTGGTGATCCCACCGAGGCTGCCGACGCGTACGAGAAGCTCTTGATTAAGCAATTTGCTGCCAAAGAGACAGTCAAGCTGCCGGCGTTCGACCTGCTTTTGCTGGGGTGCGCCCCCGACGGCCATATCGCCTCGCTGTTCCCTAACCACGAGCTTTTGCGCGAGAAGGACGCGTGGGTTGTTCCTGTTGAGGACGCTCCCGTGGCCCCCAAGGCTCGCATCACCCTGACTCTGCCGGTTTTGAGCCATTCACATTGGGTGAGCTTTTTGGTCGAGGGGTCCACAAAGGCGCCCATCGTCAAGACAATTATGGAGCGCCCAGACAAGGGGCTACCGGGTTCTCTAATTAACGAGGCCGCGGCGGGTAAGGTGGCGTGGTTTGTCGATACCGATGCCCTCGACGGCGTGCTGGTCAAGAAAAAGGAGTACAAGCCGGTAGCTAATGCATAATTATATATGATTTAAGTTGACGTGGAGCGGGTAGGGTGGGTGCCCTGCCATGGCCTGGGGTCCGCCAAGCTGGCACTGCCCTCCGCATGCCCTCCCGCTCCTCAGGTCAACGGCTCGGCGGCACTCGACAGCCTGTTGAGATGCAAATAAACATCTGTTCCATAGCCCTCCATGGATATTAACCTGAGATCACCCCCAAAGTACCGCGAATAGAGCCGCGACACAGGCAGGCCGTACCCAAACCCGGCCAGGGGCGCCTTAAAGTCGTTGCGCAGGGCATCGTCCAGCTGCGGCTTTTCTTTGGCAGTGGTGTACATGTAGGTCCAGACCTTGTCCACTGCTCTCCTGGGGATTCCGCCGCCCTCGTCGCTGATTTTAACCGTGATATCCTCGTCGCCCTGGGCAATAATCACCTTGACCGGAGGGAACTCGTCGGTCTCGACGCCGTACGACTCGACAACCGCCCTCAGCGAGTTCTTGACGATCTCAAAGATCATGTGGCTGAGGTGCCCAGGAACATACAGAAAGTTGATGTTGTCTGCGTTGGAGTGCAGCTCGACCTTGGGCGCCTCAAACAGGCCGTACCAGTCCTCGCAGATGAACCGCGCGTTGTCGATGGCGGCCTGCGCGATCTCCTTGACGTTAGTGTTTGTGCAAATGATCCCCACATAGTCGTCGCGGATTCCGCGGTCCATGTTGAGCGCAATGTGCTGGCCAATGAGCATACGGATCCCGATGCGGCTCATGTAGAACCGGTCCAGAAACGGCTGCACATCGGGGCAATCGGGCGCAAAGTGTGGGCTCGCCTTCCACTCGAGCACGCCGAGCGCCACAGTGGACACCACGCCGTCGTGCCGCGCCTTAATCTTTTGGAGAGCAGAGGTCACCTCGGTGTTGTAGCTCTGGACCTCGCTCGGCCACTGCACATTGGGCTCGACCGCAGAGTAATATTTGCGCGGAGAGCTCGTGGCAGCCTGCTTTTCGGGGTAGTGGCTCTGCTCGGCCTGGATACCGAGCCCAGCTTTGGCAGGCACGGCGATCTTGATTTTCGGCTTATTTGTGGGCCTAAAAAGCTGGTCTTTCAGCGTAGCGTTCAAGGGGGGCATTTTTATCGACGTCAACTCATCAAAACTCTGCTTGTACCAGTCGGTAACTCGGACAATGCTGGGCATCTTGTTGAGCTCGTAGGGAAGCGATTCGAGGTCCTTTACGCGGTGCGCCAGCCGAATGGGCAGCTCCTCGACAATAAACTGCGAAGCCCGGAACAGCGCACCGTCGCTAGGGTTGCTGCCAAACTGGACCATCTGGCGCAGCGAGACGCCGGTCGCGGGGAAATGCGCGTAGTGGTCAATTTTCTCCGTGAGCTGAGGCGTCTCCTTCCAGCTAGTGCCGTAGCACCGTCGTAGTATGCCCCAATGCCTCGTGAGGTGCAGGTGCCGCATGTGAATGTGAAGAGGTTAGGTCATCCGAGAGTCACCGCCGTGCCTTTGTTCTTATTGCCCGGCCTAACCCCCCGCCCAAAAAAAAAAATGCAGCAGCAGAGAGCAATGAGAGTTGCTCAAATTTTCTAGCAGGTCAGCCTCCAACTTGTTGTATGCACCGCAGGACGCACACAGTGCAGAATACGGGGTAAAATCCGGGGTATTAGTCACTGCCGTTGCCAAGCAGCCGAGGCAGCCAGTCGGGTGTATAGAGAAAGAGGTGGGAATAGACTATGTAGAGCGTGTAGAGTGTATGTAGAGTCTAAGCAGCTGATGTTAGGGCTGTTGGTACGCTTGGCTAGACTGCTGCTATTTTTGGCAGTATGATGGCCACAGATGCTGTGCCCGCACCCGTTCAGCTTCTGTAAAATATGCTAACTTACCAGTATCACCATCTAGACTCTAATCTTTCCGCTATCATTTCTTAACATCCCGTAAAACACGCTGGAATGTTGTCCTGTCATGCACTCCTCGCTTAACCTCGCTAATGCACGCGAATATGACTGTACAAGCCTGCACTGCACTAACCTGCAACCTATTAAAATCAAACCCCTGGCTGCCCCTTGCCCAGATCAAAGCCTCCAACTGTCTTTCAACGACCCGCGCGACTACATATCAACTCGCATCGCCTCGCTCGGGGCTCGCTCGCTAAAGGACGATCATAGACTATACCCGACTGGAACTAGAACCACGGTTTTTGCGGCAGGGCTTGGCAGCCGTGCGGACCTAGCCTGCTTGGGTCGCCTTGGATTGGTTTGTACACAAGTTGAGACTCTATAGTGCTACAAATTCGAAACCGATACCTTCAAACGCCTCAAAACCATTGGTGCTGCATTTTTGCCTGATGCCTGCAGCCGGATCAGTCACCCCCCACCTCCATCACGTGCGCCGGCTAGATCTAGAACGCAGAGCCCTACGTACCTCAAATGAGTTCAGATCGGCCGGGATCTGTCCAGGTCAAAGTCTAATTTTGCCTCATATGCGGCGGATCATACCATATGGAGGCGCAGGGCCCCCCTGCGGCAGGGGCAGCTGCCAAGCAGGGGGCTGCTGCGGCTGTGACCTTGACAGCCGTTGAGGGTGTGCAATCAGACCAAAAGGTAGACCTGCTTGTGCGAGGGCGGGTTTTAGAATTATATGCAATTAAACGCGAGTTTGACATTCCGCGGGAGTGTGGCGCAGCCCTAGCCCTGAGGGGCTGAGCGGTCAGGAATTAAAGTTACATAAATTTCCAACCTCCTCAACGCCCTAGACCTTGAAAGCTTTCATTAAAAATGGGAATTTTTGGAGGAAAGAAGAAGGACGACCACCTCAAGCACGAGAAATTGCCTAGTGGTGAGGTGCACGACCCAATTCTCACCGCTGTGCGCGAGCAGCAGCCGTGGGAGCAGGCCGGCAACGAGCACAACCTTACCGTGTCGCCCAGCGCACAGCGCGACGTGTTTGGCGGTGCGATCAGCAACCCTGATCTTTCAAATCCCAGCAGGAGCCGCGAAGAGCGCCCCCTCGACACAATCCGCTCGTTTGAGTACCAGGCAACCGGCGACGAGCGCATCAAAGAGCAGATTGAAACTGGCCGCTACGGGTTCCGCCCGCGCCCGGACTTTGTGGCGATGCCCTCATTTAGCGAAAACCCGTACGGGAATCAGGGATCAAACGTCATTTCGCTCGGTGACCCCAACGTGCAACCAGAGCCGCCTCGCCAGGCCTACTACCCCGACGCGCCCACGCCGGTGAAAAACATGAACAAAAAGGGGTTGTTTGGTAAAAAGAAGAAGGTCGTCAAGGATTAGTCCTGAGAACTTTGAGATTAATTATTTAAAATGCGAAGAAATTGTTGGTAGAACATCAGCATCACGCTGCTCTGGATGCTCGTCCACACAAACCGCGGGCCCACGCCGCTAAACATTTTCAGCAGGCCCTCGTTGGCCACAATGAGGCGTACGCCCTGGCGAATCGACGTGATTTGCCCGTCGGTCTGCGTTTGCACGCGCGTTTTGATCACATCGAGGGGCGTCGTGATCACGCCGGCAAGCCCGCCCGCGGCGGCTCCGGTGGCCAATTCGAGACTCAAGCCAATGTTGCGGGACTTTTTATACTTTTGAGCACGTTTATAAAACTCTTCGTAGAATGCAAATTGGAGCGCGCTGAACGGCAGATCCCGCACAAGCGTCGCCTTGTACCCGTAAAACAAGGCTCCTGGCCCTTCTGTGCGCACAATAGTGTGGAATGCATCGCCCAGCCCCTTGTAGTTGTACCCGCTCCTAAAGTATTTGTTGTTGTGAGGGCCCTGAAGCTGGAACCGAGCTTTGATGACCTCGCTGGGTACATAGACAACACTCGAAGCTAAATCACCCAAAAACCCCGCCGTCATGTTTATTGGTACCTCGCCAAGCGATGTATATTGGCCCATGAGCCGCTTTGTTGTTTCGTATGTGCCAAAGAAAAACATCGTCGAGGGGAACGAGCCAAGCAATGCAGACAAATATCCTCGGTAGATTCCATAGCAGAGGCCCTCCTGACTCCAAATCGCTCGCGTGGTGCTCCACATTGTGCGATATTTCAGGACATCTGACGCGCCTTGTTGACGAGTTTTCACCGTATCAAGCGGGTACATGAACGAGTCTCCTATAGCACCGCCGATACCACCCGCTAGTAGCACGTGGGCCATGGGTTCTAATGATTCGTCTTTGCTGGTGCCCTCAATACCAGCCATGTGAAATTTTCAAGAAGCTCTGTAAAGGCCCTTACGTTCTTTGGGAGGGCCCGGTTAGTCAGGCCCCCCAAAGGCCCCCCCGAGTTGAGACGCAAACCCACCAAAGCTCTGCCCAAGTCAAGTCAAGTAGACCAAGGAGGTAGTGGCGGGCTAAAGTGGGCAAACTCACCGGCAAGGTTTGAGGTGAACCTTTGTGCCAAAAAATTGAATTTTTTTGCCTGCTTACGCCCCCCATCTCTAATTTTATGCACAAATAGATTAGAGTAGATGCGACAAAGTCAACTTTGGCGGAACTCGGGATCTGGTATTGACGCCAAACCTTTGGGGTCTGCGCTTGTAACAAACCGGTGTGACGGACGCAGGATATAGATGCATGCTAAGCGAGACTGTGATCAGACGAAAGTGCACGGGTCGCACTGTTTCGCAATATGTTTGTAACGGGTATTTTCAAATGTACGTAGCTATGAATTCCACAACAGCCCCTTGTTTCGCTCAACACACACTGCGATCCACTCCGTCACTGCATTCGCCGTGCAGCCGCATGGGTGTAAATCGTCAAACGCCGGGCCCGGGGTGTGTTGAATATGAACACTAGACAATCAATTTGATCTCGTGGTTTAAGAAAACATATATAGCGAATCGAAATATCTTTGGAGAGGTTTAGGGTTGGGGTGCATCCATCAGCTGATGCTAATTCAGGAGCTGTTTGGGGAACCGGCGACAAGGGTAGACAGCAGGGTGATTTGATATTGGTAAAAAATTATAGGCAAGGCGGCGAGCAAAGCGGGATATTGAAGATTATATATGTCCAAAATCTAGTTTTGATCCAATTTGTATTGAAAATTTACTCTTATTTGCACTCCAAACTCGCCCTACCTCTCGAGCAAAGAGAGGGTTTGTCAGCCAATTCTAAAGCATCATGCAGGTGAAGTGTTGACGCATGCAGGGCGAAGCATAGTGATATAAAGTTATGAAATCCGTGGGGTTTAAATACACCAGCAGGGTCACGCTGAGCCACACCCCACAAAAGTTGAACTCTGGCCATGTCTAACCACTGGAACTACCATAGCCACGATACTGGATCAAGTTTAGGGCTAGAGCGGGTACTGCCCGGTCTTTCGCTCAGCTGCCGAAACGTGATGTCTGAATCGTCCACTTGGCATTCTGCGTACAAAGGCCGCTTAACTCCGCCTGGATCGATTGGTGGCCCCTTTGAAGCGCCATTTGCACTCAACTTGAAACCGATGCGATCTCCACCTGCAGCTGATGCATGCGCAGCTCCAGCTCCTGCACGGCCTACGAGACAGCCGCCGAAGTCCAAATATGCGCTTTGGGTGGGCAATTTACCGGCAAAGCCCACGCTGAAAGAGTTGTGCCTACTTTTTGGAAGCCCCGAGATGATCTCCGTCTACCTGATTCACCGGACCGGCTGCGCATTTGTTAATTACAGCTCTGCTGCCGCGCTAGACGAAGCCGTTGTGTTGTTTAATGCACGCGGTGGAAAAATTAGGGAGCACAATCTTGTGATCAAGATGCAAAAGAAGACTACGCCACTCGCCTCACCACGGCTTGAGAGCCCTCCAAGCTTTAGCGGCGACCGCTATTTTATTTGCAAATCGCTTACCCTTGACGATCTCGTGGCTGCCAAAGATTCGGGGCTGTGGTCGACGCAGCTGCACAACCGCGAAAAATTCAACACTGCCTTCCAAACCTGCAAAAACGTCTATTTTATTTTTAGTGCCAACCGCACGTCATCCTTTTATGGATTCGCTCGCATGACCTCGCTCATTCCCGATCAGTTACTTGGGCCGGTTGCCACGCCTCAGGCCGACGACACGCATATTGTCCCCGTGCCCGCGTACAGTGACGCACAGGTGCAGTATCCAGCAGGAAATATTGTTGAGGATACTACAAGAGGCTGCTTGTTTTGGGAGGCCCGCGGCCACGAGTCTGCGCAGGAGGATGACGGCAGTCACTGGACCGCCCCATGCTCCATTGAGTGGAAGTCAAACGATAAGCAACTGCTCTTTTCCCGCACACGACAGATGCGCAACCCGCTGAATGCAAACAAACCAGTCAAGGTTGCTCGCGACGGTACCGAAATCGACCCTTCCGTCGGTAAGCAGCTGCTCGAATTGTTTCACTCCTAGGAGCCTTCTCCGATAGTAGTACATATTTATCATTCTTTTTTTTTTGATTCTTTTTTGTAGAAATTCCCAGAAATGAGATGCTGGCCTGCGCCTTGTTCGCTTTGAGAAGAGGCACGGCGATCTAATGATCTCCACTGTCGATGTGGCCGATGACTGCCGATGGGTGCAGGGTGGTGCAAGGGGGATACTCAAGGGGTAGTGGGGTGATTAACGGTTGTATAAAAATAAGGCGATATTTTCTCGATAATTTCGCGGAAAGACCAGACGCTACGGTCGACTGCTTGCCTACAAAGATGCTCTATGAAGGCCCTCAACTGGCTAAATAATATTCGCCTACCCGCCGACAGCGTGCATTGCTTGCATGGCTTGCATCGCGTGCATCGCGTGCTCGACATATTATATGCAGGGGCTAAAAAATATATTTACAGAGGTGAGGTTTCAGCGCCTTGCAGCTTGCAGCTTGCAGCTTCGAGACCCTCAATGGCTTAGAGGAATTTTTCGCTCTTGCGAGTAAACAAGTTAGCCTCTCTGAGCCATTTGCGGTACGACTGCAGCGAGGAAATGCGCTCGCCGTAGTAGTCATTGAGCTGGTTTGCGTAGTTGGATTTCCGCGCATCGGGGCGGTTTGCCCTGACGCGGCGCAAAAACTCGACATCCTTCTCAATAAAGGAGGGCAAGTTCTTGCCCAGAGTTCCCCGAAAGATGACATTGCCCACGGTGGGGCCGGCCAAGTAGCCAACCACGCCGCACATGGCAACGCCGAGCCCGTAGAACCACATAATCTCGAGATCAAACAGCTTTTGGGTCAAATCAATCTCCATATTGGAAATAACGTTCCAGCCCAGGCCCAAACCCAGCAACGAAGTGGCAATGGAGCAAGCGGTGGAGATGCGGCGGCGGCGCTGGCGCAGGTCAAAGAACTGGTTCCAGGTAAGTTGGGGGCTCGCCTTGTTCTGCATAGGAGCCACGGTGCTGGAATAAGCCCTCAGAGGGCTGCGCACAAGCGACAATGGACGTTGCGATCTCAAAAGCGAAAGCATGAATAATCGAGGGCTCCCGACCTCACTTTAAAAAAATTAAGAACTAGAAAATGGGTCGTGCTCGCACAACAAAGTACACCAAGCAGGAGATCTCCGATGCTTCGAAAAAGTGGATGAAGAGCCTCAACATGATCAACCAAAAGCCGCTTAAATTTACTCCGCAGGTTGCAAACTCGCTTGCTCGCAACTCGACCGTTTCCAAGTCGGCCATGCGTCGCCGTAACCGCAATGAACGGGCAAACATTGCCGGTAAAACTATGGACTCGCTGGCAGCTGGCCTTGCCGAAGTTGAGCAAAAAATCGAGGCCCAACCCCTGCCCAAACACACGGGCCTTATCGACCCCAATTCGAGCACCCGCAACAATAAAAAGGTGTTTGACAATGAGGTGAATGCTTACAAGAAAACTGTGGGGCTGTCGCTTGCCGAGATTAGGGCCAAGTTGAGGGGCCAGTAAGAGCGTGAATTGGTAAAGCCGTTTTTCGTTGCAGTGAATGAGAACATCGCAATGAGAACGCCTTATTCATTCGCGTCGTGTCGCTCTGTTACTCTCCAACACAGACCCTCATCAGGAGTCTCTCATCAGGGGACCCTTGGGCACGCTCTCGGCGACCCACTTTTGCATCCCCATATTTACATTATATATTTATATTCCTCTATTTTATCAACCCCAAACCCGAGCTCGCCACCTCCCCCGGTCGCACCCATCGCCCGCGATAGCGCTTCATCTCTGTGCATACAGGTTTCTCTTTTTGCCTCAAACCAGGTGTGGCGTCGCAACAGTTCCAGCATGGCATGGATGGACCTTCGCCGCCATGTGTTTGCGTACATATTAAATCGCATGTCTGTGTTCACGGACCTCGATTCAGACCAATTAGAAATATCCGGCAGCTCGTTCCAGGTGAAGGACCTGGCCATCGACCCGGACAAAATCAGCTCCCCCGGGCTCAAAGTGCAAAGCGCAAGCGCCGCCCAAGTAAGCGTAGAGCTCAGTACGCTTGGTATTCATGTCAAGATCAACGAACTAAGTCTGGAGGGCAGCGTCGTGAGCCTCAAACCCGACTTGGGTCTCTCGACTGTTTTGGAGCAAACGCGCCACGATCTCGACACAGAGCTCGCCCCCAAGAAAGAGTCCTCGTACATGACCCAGAAGATATCGGAAATTGCCCTCGCGCAGCTCAAGATCGAGGTCAATGCCGTGGTTTTGGTGCTCCATGTCGGCCAGCTCGATATCGCGGTTGATATTGGCCTCTTGACGTTTGAGAAGCAGAAAATCACCTTCGATTCAATCAACGTTACATGCAAACTTGCTTCTAGTGAACCTTCCAGCCCGCAACTACCCCCTGTTGGCGCCCGCACGGTGCGGTTTGCCGAGCTGATTGCCGAGCGGTTGGGCGCCGATTCGCACTGCTCGAGCGAGTCAGAGTACGCATCTGCCTCTGAAACGTTCGGAGCAGTAACGCCAAATAAAGATGAGGAGCTTGCAGTGCACATTTCGGGAGGATCTGTCCAGCACGACTTCCCCCTCCAAAGCGTTGCTTTGCGCATCAGTTCAGTCAAGACAAATGCGTTACCGCTGGCGGGAATCCTTGTTGAGTGCCTCAATGTTGTTTTTGATATGCCCCCGGGCGACGGTGATGCCTCCAACAACGTCGAGGTGGGTGTGCTCATTGACGAATTGTGGGTAGCCGACTGCACTCTGAGCAGCGAAGGCGCGTACGAGGACGAGCATCGCCAAGTGCTGAAACTGCGCAATATCTCGTTCAGCAAAGATACCCTTCAAATCGACGAGATTGACCACCCGGCAGTGCAGGTGGTGGCCCCGCTCTTATCGGTTGATCTCAAGCACGCTGAGGGCATCAAGGTGACGCTGGCACACCCGATTGCCCTGGATTTTGACCCTGCACATTTTGCCGCGCTGTGTACGCTTGCTGAAGAGCTTGTTGGCGTCGCAGCCCACATTCGCGCTCCTGAGGCCGACGAGCCCACAAAAGTGACCATCGAGCTCGCGGATTGCTCCATAAAAGTAGGTGACCTCAGCGTGCTTGTGCTGTCGCAAGAGCTGGACCTCGAGCATCTCAAGTTTAGCGAGATCTTGGTCACTGCCGGCGTGGACAGAATGGTCGCCACGGGCCCCGAAATCAGTTTGCTCAAGAAACGCGTCACGTGCCAAAAGGTCGTGTGCCAAGTTTCTGAGAACTCTCAGTCTGTTGTGCAAGCGCTGGTGGCCACTCTGCAAGAGCACCGGCGGCCGGCCCGCCAGCTGTTGGGCCCTTTGAGGGCGCCTCTCAGCGCCAGCACAACCAGCACGAGCTCTGCCGGCAGCAGCCGTGGTTCGAGCAGGATTGCATCGTGGGGTATCTCGGTAGACTCGGTGGTTGTTTCAGGGTTCGGCGCCATCATCAGCACGCCGCTCATGGCCAGCTACAGCACCGAGTTCAGGGCCAAGCTGAAGCCCGAGCTGGTGTGGAACAACCACCGCTTTAATACGGCTGTGCAGCTGGTGTACTCTGACATGCTTGTGGTGTATGTGGATGTGCTAAGTGCCCAGGTTCGGCTCGAGCCGCCTGCCCCCATGCCCAGCCCAACTGAGGCCGGCGGGGAGTCCGACAGAGAACCCGGTGCACTGCCCCCGCCTGCACCACCCGCACCATTCATCTTCCCGTTCGTCATTGATGTGTTTATCAAGGGCCAATGCACCTTCATCTCTGCCGAAGCGACCCTCGCGGCCAAGCTCGGCGAGGTGCTCAACGCCAACCTTAAGGACGACTGGATGAACGTGCACCTGCCCCTATTCCAGGTGGCCATGGTTGATGGCAAAAAAGAGAGTCCGCTGCTGGACATAAAAGGTGTCAACATCCGCGGCAACTTCTCAAAGAGCCAGTTTGCCCTGACCGTCGCAAAGATCGTCGGCTCGAGCTGCGCCGACTCGTTCCATGCGCTGCAGCGACTCGTGGACCACTTGCGGCCGCCTGCTCAGCAAGTGCAGTTTAGCGTGGATGGGCCAGATGGCCTTAACGTGTTTGCCGACATCGAGGACGACGCGTTTGCCGCGAGCACCCCCAAGGCCACCACCCACGGCTGCCTGCAGTATGTCGAGAGCTACTACCCCAAGGCGCACTCGCTTGAAGAAAACTTTGTTGACCTTGTCGAGTCGATGCAAAAGACCGCGGTGGCCGGCGTGCCCCTGGCCATCCAGGAAGATTATTTATTGACCCGCCGCAGCGCCTCGCCAAAGGTCACCCAGCCGCCCGCGGTGCGGGTCAAGCTGCTGCTCAAGAGTGTTTGTTGGGATTTATACGATGGCTACGACCTCAGCAAAACGCGACGCGCCCTCAAGACCGCCGTGGAGCGCGTCTCCTCGGTCACGGCCAAGCTCAACGATCTCGACTTTGAAAACGACGAGGCGCCGATCGTGGGCGACCTGATGTTTAATTCGGTCTACATTGGCGCGCGTCTCGCCCAGGACAAAAACTTTGGGGACGAAATCGACAACAACTTGGGCACCCACGCGCTGCAGCGTTCTGGCGCTCCCAAGGTCTCCCTCCGCCTGCAAAACCTCAAAGTCGACACAAAACGGTTTGTTCCGGGCGAATTTGGCGAAACTCTGAGTGACATGTCGCTCACTGTCGAGGAATTCATGGTCAGAGACCTGGTGCCCACCTCCAATTGGAAGTCGCTGCTGAGCTACGACAAGGCGCTCCAGGGCCATAAGCGCAGCCTGATGGCAACTTTCAACATGGAAACCATCCACAGTCACGACCCCGAGCTGCGGATTACCGCTAATGTGGCCCCATTACGAGTCCAGCTCGACCAGGACACGCTCGAGTTTCTCACGCGGTTTTTCGAGTTTGAGCCCGAGCAGCCTGTATTTGACGAAGAGCAAGAGTTCTTGGAGCCCAAGGCAGCCAGCCTGCAGCCATTCATCCAACGGTTTGAGCTGGCCGATCTCCACATTTGCCTTGACTACAAGCCCAAAAAGGTCGATTATGCGGGGCTCCGCAGCGGCCACGCGGCCGAGTTTATGAATTTGTTTGTTGTGGAGAAGTCGAGCCTCGTGCTGCGGCATGTGATCCTGCACGGCGTCAGTGGGTTCAGCCAGCTCGGCAAGGCCCTCAACAATACCTGGACGCCCGACGTGCGCAACAACCAGCTAATAAACTTGCTGCGGGGATTGGGCCCCTTAAAGAGCATCATCCAGGTAGCCGGCGGCATCAAAAAGTTCGTCGTGACCCCGGTCAAGGAGTACCGTCGCGAGAGCAGCGTGGCCTCTGGGGTCCGCCGTGGGTCTACGGTTTTGGCCAAAAACACCGCCAACGAGCTTGTGCGGCTCGGCGTCAGGGTCATTAATGGGCCCAAAAAGCACGAGGACGACGAGTCGGCATTAATAGACTAGATTTTTTTAAATTTTTGAAACTAGTAAAAGCTACAAAAGGGGGCGCTAGGCGGTGAGAACGAAATCGTTTGCAATGGTATCGTTCATCACATGAACAGACCCCTTGTGAGGCCGCAAAATGGTGGTGCGACGCTGCACGCGTTCCAGCGACTGCACAACGCCGTCAATCTCGTGTATAACCACCCACGACTCGACCTGGGGCTTGTGGTAGTGGCCGCACCAAACAGGCTTCTTGCGAACCGCAAGCACAAGCTCCGCCCCATCGTTTTCCAGTTTTGGGCGCGGGATCGCCTTGAGCGCAAGCCTAAAGTCGTCCATAAACTCGTCGGGCACGTGCAACTTTTTGGCGTCCGAAGCGCCGACCTTGGCAATCGGCTTTTGAGATTTGGTTTTCCAAAGGCCAGGCAGCACGCGCAGCATGTTGTCGCTGGTATCGCAGCCCTGTTTGATGCACCGCAGCGTGTGGACAATTGTGACGCAACTCCGGAAGAACCCCAAAGAGGCCGCCGTGTCGAGCATTGCCTGCAAGATACGGATCGCGTTGTCGAGCACAGTGATAGTATCCTGAATGTAGTCCTCAATGGGCAGGCCCACACGCTGCATCTTGGCCTGCACAAGCAAGAACGCCTTGACGTGAGGGTCCACCATGCGCAGCCCGAGCTGGTCGCCGTGGTAGGGCACGTTCTTGGAGAGCTCTTCGTTAAGCAGGTCTTCATTGTGGCGAATAGCCAGCTCATCGTACTCAGTACTTAGGGCCAAACACTTGAGAACGTCTACTGGCTGCATGTCGTCCTTGAGCTGGGCCAAGAAGCCCCGCATTGTTTTGTGCGACAGATAGTAAAAAGAGCTGATTTTGAGGTAGGTCGTGGGCGCAATAGTCTCGATTCCGCCCTCGCCAAGGCTCTTCACAATACACTGCGAGGCGCCGAGCTCGCCAAGACACTTGTCTACGCGCTCCACGAGCCACTGGTTGACGTTATTTTCGGCCACGCCGTAATAGCTGGGGTTGGCGTGGATGCGGCGGTACAGAAATGTCCAGGTCAAAAAGTCCAGAATGCCCTGGCGCGTGGCAATTGTGCCTGAGGAAATCTCGGCACCAATGTGGTCCTCCATAAACTTGTGTAGCGAGCTCTCGACCGGGAACCCAATGTTCAAAAAGTACTTGTAGAACGACTTGGTGCTCTGCTTTGTGAAGACACAGGCCACACCGCTGGTATCAAAGCCGGGACGACCGGCGCGGCCCATCATCTGCAGGACATCAGTGAGGTCCATATCGCGGTACTTTTCAATTTTCTTGTCGTAAAATTGGGTGCCCTTGACCACCACCAAGTAGGCGGGCAAGTTAACACCCCAGGCAAGCGTGGAAGTGGCAATGAGGATCTGGACCTTAGATTGGGCAAACAGCTCGTGCGCGACCTTGCGATCTGAGTCAACCAGACCGGCATGGTGCACAGCAATACCAAATTGGATTGACAGCCGCAGAGTGTCATCCTGTATCTGCTCAGTGTAGAATTCGAGCTCGGCCTCGGTCATGTGCAAGAACCGCCTGGGGTTGTCCTCGTTTCCGCACATGTGAATAAAGTCCTGGGCGGTCAGGCGAGTCTGGCGACGAGAGGGCACAAACACGAGGGCAGGTTTGGTGGGCGAGTGGCGCTTGATGGCCAAGAACGCCGGCTTGTTCATACTCTTCATAAAGGGGCAAAAGCCAGTCATTTCCGGGAACCCATCGATGTACATCTCGAGCGGCACGGGGCGCACACTAGAGGGAAAGTTGAACAAGCCGGCATTTGAGTTTACACCCAGCCAGCTGGCCATATCACCGGCGTTGGCAACAGCGGTCGACATACCCATAAGGCGCACGTCGTGGCCCACACTCTTGCGCACAAAGTTCATACGACTCACAATCATCTCCAAAATAGCACCACGGTCGCTCGCCAGCAAGTGGATCTCGTCCATAATGATGAGCGACACCTGCTGTACAAACTTGCGAGTTTGCCAGCTACGACTGATACCATCAAACTTTTCCGGGGTCGTGATAATAATGTTTGCACTGCGGATGCTCTCGGGGTCAGGGTTGGTGTCGCCCGTAAGCTCCACAAGCTTGAGGCCGCCGACCTTGCAGAGACCCTTGTTCCAGTCATAGACGCGCTCCTTGACAAGAGCCTTCATGGGCGCAATGTACACGATTTTGCCCTCGGGCTGATCGCGCAACGCGGCCCAGATAGCCAGCTCGCACGCAATGGTCTTGCCTGAGCCTGTGGGCGAGCCAAGCAGTACCGGCGTCTTTGCATTGTACAACGAGTGGAAAACCATTGTTTGCATGGGATTGAAGAACTGGAACTTGCGGCTGTAGTATGCCTCGACCTTGGGGTTGTGCAGAGCACCCACCGGCAGCGGCCTCAAGTTGAGCAGTTGAGTCTTGATGGGCCGTGCCTCAGGGGGGATAAGGTGCTTGAACGAGAGCGGGGCAACAGCCTCTGAGCCCAGCCATGTGTCACTTACGACCCGCACAATGAGCTGGTCAGGCGCAGGGTCCTTGATGGGGATGGCAAAGTCGAAATTGTGACTGGAGCCGGCGCTCTGCGGGTACAAAATGAGGCGCTCAGAATGAATAATCTCAGAGTCGTTTGTATCCTCTTGGACCCAAATCCAAAAGTACTGCGCCCGGCCGTGCATAAAGTGATCCCACCGAAAGTTACCCACGAGCTCCAGCT
The DNA here is from genome assembly GCA_030563245.1 of Wickerhamiella azymoides. Classification (NCBI taxonomy): domain Eukaryota; kingdom Fungi; phylum Ascomycota; class Dipodascomycetes; order Dipodascales; family Trichomonascaceae; genus Wickerhamiella; species Wickerhamiella azymoides. The sequence continues at coordinate 205,857 of JAKUBN010000010.1, read as the reverse complement.
CGATGCGCATGACGCGCGACGTGATGGGCTTGACCTGGGCGTCGAGGATGGTTACAAGCGGAAATTTGGCTACCATGGTGGCCAAACGCGGGCCCATACCCTGGTTGTGCACGAGGTCACCCAGCTCGCTGGCGCTCATCACCTTCATGTCCTCAATGGCCAGGTTCTTGGCCTCCAGCTGCCGCTTGATGGGGTTGGGCATATCAAACTGGAGAAGCGGGTGCGAGTCTGGCCAGATCCGCTTGTTAATGGACTTGTCGAGATCGAGCATGGTTTGGCTCACCTGGCCCCACCGGCGGCTCAGGCAAAGCAAGAAAAGTGCCCGCACAATACGCACCGCATTCTGCGCAATATAGAACGTATCAGAGCCCAACGCCCCCGTCTTGATATTAATCTGAGAGATGTATGCCTGCAGCAGCGCGTTGGTCTTGCCCTCGGACGAATCAATGCCCTGCTTGATCTTATAGTGGGCCTGCTTTTGGAGGCTCTTGAGCTCGTCCTGCTCGTCCTTGCGGGACCTAATCGAGTCAAACTCACCACTCAGACCCAAAGTCGCAAAGATCGTTTCCTCAGAGCTGCTCGAAGTGAGGGCCTTGTTGAACACCTCGATGCTGGAATTGAGCAGGTAGAACTCGCTGGCAATGCGGCCAATGTCCTTGGGAATAAACGACTCAGAGTTGTCCTCATCAAACACAATCATCTGCACTTCCATGAGCCGCTGAGCAGCTGCCACAATCAGCTTGCGGCGAATGCCCACGAGGTGGGGGTCCTCCTGAACCTCCTTGTACAGCAGGCCATAGGTCTGTGGGGCCTTGCGCATCCGCACATAAAGGTATGTGTATCCCAGCCAGGACACAGCCTCGCTCAAGTTTGTCACAGTACCGAGCGCAATCTCGGCATTCAGGTTGTCGGCGAGGCGCGCACCCATCCGGCTCTCAATGGGGAACTGGTTGGTGATGAGAGAGACATAGTGGTCCAACCGGTCGGGCGTGGTCACCAGAATACCGGTACCAAACTTTTCAAACTGGGGGCGACCCGCACGACCGAAAATCTGGATCACGTCTGAGATGCCCAGGTCAACAAAGCCACCCTTTTGCGGGTTGTACACCTGAGTACCCTTGATAATAACCACTGCGGCGGGCAAGTTAACACCCCAAGCAAGCGTAGCGGTACAGCAGAGCACATTAACAGCGCCGCTCAAAAACATTTTCTCGCTGAGGTTGCGCTCACTCCTCAACATACCCGCGTGGTGCACGGCGAACCCGGCCTCGTAAACTTCTTTCATATCGCGGTTCTTGTGCTGAGCCATCTCGCGGCTGATGCCCGAATCCTTGTCACTCTTAAACAGGTTGAGCAGGCCCTCTTCTTGGGCGAGCTTGCGGAAGGTCCGCGCGGTCTTGAGGGTATCTGCGCGAGAGTGCACAAAGATCATGACCTGTTGGCCCATCTTGAGGTGCTTGATGCACTGCTCAAACGCGGCAGCATCGATCTTGGCGCTGGCGTCCTCGGTGATCCGCTTTTGGGGCTTCTCTGAGGCCTCGCCTTGACCTGAGTTAGGGGCTCCCTCGGGGGTCGCCGTGACCGGCTGGGTCTTTGTGTTGCGCGGGGCAATAAACAGCTGCTCTAGGGGGCACGGCCTAAACGATTGATCAAAGTAAAACAGGCCCTGCTGCGGGTTCACCTTGAGGAATTCGGCAACGTCAATAAAGTTGGGCAGAGTGGCGCTGAGGCCCACGATCCGGATCAGGGACTGTGTGGCCTCCACTTGGCGCTGCGTACGGGCCACAAGCGACTCGAGGACTGCGCCACGCTCTTCGTGCAGCAAATGAACCTCGTCAATGATCAACAATTTAATGCGCGCCGCAAGGCCATTATCGTCGTTGGGCTTGCGGGTGACCACGTCCCACTTCTCAGGAGTGGTCACAATGACCTGCGTGGCATTGATTTCTTGGCGGGTCAACTGCATATCACCCGTCAACTCGCGCACCGACACGCCCAGCCATTTGAGCCGCGACGCCATTTTTTCTGTGATCTCGGCGGCCAGCGCCTTGAGCGGAGCAACATAAACAATTTTGAAATCGTCGAGCCGTACCTTGCCATCCTCGCGGAACCGCTTGATGGTGTTGAGCATGGTGATGAGCGCAACATCGGTCTTACCCGCACCAGTCGGGGCACAAATCAGCATGTTCTCGTTGGTATTGTAGCCAATATCGTACACAAGGCTCTGCATTTTGTTGAGAGTATCGTACTTGGCAAACGTCTTTTGACAGATATCGTCCAGCTCCTTGATTTTCAGCAGCCGTTTGGGGTGGTACGAGGTGTCGACAGTGGGGGCTGGAATGAACACCCGCTCCTCGTTGGCAAGCGAAATCCGTTCACTACCGGCTGGAAGGGCAAATTTGGTGCCCATTGCACTCAGCACAGTGCCGCCAGTGCCGGGTTTACGGTAGACATGAGGGTACTTGGGGTCGACCTTGGCCGGTTGCAAGTTTTGGTTGCGCTCGTGCGTCGAAGCCTGGTTCCTCTTGATAATTTCGGCCCTCTTTTGCTCATCGAGCCCCAATTTATCCTCGAGCTGCGCCTTGAGCGGCTCCAACCGCGCCGAAAGCTCAGTCAAAAAGTCCAAATGGTCAAAACCAACCACATCCACGAGGCTGGCAGTCAATTGGTCGGCGCCTTTTGAGGTCTTGATCTGCTCAGATATTAAGGAAAACATTTGCGGGTTCTCAAGGCCGACCGTGGGAGCAATATGGGCGATTTGTTGATTTAGCCACTCGAGCTCCGCATGGTCGTCTGTCTCGGAGCTCTCTTCGGTGTCAGATTCAAAATCGCTGTAGGGAAACGGATCATTATCGATTTTAAAGTCAAGCTTGGCCGGCTCAGCAGGCCGGATCCCCTTGAGATACTCCAGGTACTCCATGAGTAAGGGCTAGCGTGTGCTTGCTGTTTGCCACTATGTGGGCACGATTTGGGCCTGGTTTTATTTTCGTTGACAAGCTGAAATAATCTCAACTATATGTAGCTAAAAAAACATTTGCAAGATTTGAGGACCCGCGACCATTTAGTCAAGCAGCCTCGCTACAACACATTTTGACGGGTTTCCTCGGTTAATTCGCTCGAATTTCTTTAATTGGGATGCCCAATTACCTCTGCCAGCACTTGATCTCCAATTTTTCACGACCTAAATGCACTGACGCCCACTAGGTGCATAGGACATGCATAATGCATTGGCCCACGGTGCACAGCCTGATGCTTTGGGGCCATGGTAAAACTCAAATAATTAATACTTAGACTAGCTAGGCTCGAACCAAAGTTAACCGTCGTGAATCCAAGCATTGCTCTCGGATTCTGCGACACTCAAGCCACTCAGAGTGCTGCCGGCGCTCTGTAACCTCAATGCGCTAACCTTGGGCACCGTCGCATCCATCTCAGAGAGCTCCACAAGACGAGTGCGGCCAATCACATCTTGAACAGTGTGCATGGACTCGACAGAGCAAGGATGGCTGGAACGACGGGGGCTCTGCTCAAAGTTGGCAAAGTCGTCACGGTACTGGGGGTCAAAGAGCGAGTCCTGGATCTCTCTGAGGGGCTCAAACTTGACCTCAGAGAATGCCTCAATAAACTGCTTGCCCTGGGCCACCCAGGCATCCAGAGCAGCGATCGCAATGCGGTTACGGCTCTGCTCATAGGAGGCACGGGCCATGTCGCAGCCAATCTGGGCATACTCCTTGTCGCGCTCGAGCCGCTCGAGTTTGGGGGCAAACGTAGTGGCACTCTGGCTGGCCCGCTCAAACTTTTCGGTTGCTTTGATCAACTTTTTGTGGGATTTGCGGTAGGCCGGCTCACAGGACTGGGCCCCAGCACACATCTCGGCAACACCTCCATAAATTTTTTCGGTGTCTTGTGCACATGCTGTAGCCGCCATAAACAATTTGGCAGAGCTCGCGCGCAGAAACTCGTGGCTGACCTGGCCATGAGGACCGAACTGCTCAGCCATGTCCTCGGCGGTCTCGGAGAAGGTCTTGTACTCGAGCTCCATCTGCTTAAAGCTTTTGATAACATCCTTGAGGTCGCGTTCAATGTCGTGGAACGAGGTGTGGGACTTTTCAATGAGCTTGATCTTTTGCGCCGCGCGCATCATCAAGGAGGGTGGGATGCTGGTATTGTTGGAGTAGTTGGTGGCATTGGTGGCCATTGTATTGCAGTTGGAGGGATCCCATATATTTGGGGTTTGGTCAGGACACATAAAGTTGTTGTTGGGAGAGCGAATGTTTAGCGCCCCGCCATGTGGTACATTTGAGTGGTACATGTGATGGTCACATGAAAACGAACATGGCCTGAATAAAGTCAAAGGCATTACTTCGTTCTGATATTTTAGTGCTCTTTATCTGCATTCTAACCCCCGAAACCACCTCAATATCCCTTTAACAGGCGCCAACCCGAATCCACGCACTGCTCACTTAAACGGTTCTATGTACAATCTAACAACTTTATTTCCAAAGTTTTCTCCATTCAGCCTTGACGCCCTCGACTTCTTCGTCGTTCTCATCAATTACAACGTCGGTGGGGCCGCCAAACTTCTTTTTCATGCGGTTTCCAAAGTCTTCGAGAGAAACAAGGTCCATGTACCACACGGTTGCGGCGCCAGCAAGCGCAAAGGTGCCGGTGGACAGCATAGTGGCGTCCACGAGCGCCTTGGCGGCGTCTTTGGCCAGGTTGAACTTGGGAGGCATGTGGTTGGCCTCAAACTGGTTAGGGATGTACCTGCGGGCCTGAACACTGCGCTTGCACACCAGGCACCCCAAAATGGTGATGGCACCGGCTCCAACGACCGCTGCAAGCTGCTTTTGATGCCTCGTTTGAGCGTCGGACATGTCAGCGTTTGAACGTCTGGTTTGAGCGCTTTTTGGCACCCTGGATTTTGTTGTCTTTAAGCTGTATATATTTAAATACTATTTTTCACTCTTTTCGTGTGATTTTACACTAGCTTTGACCCTCATTTGGTACCCTTTTGAGAGCGACTAGTTAAGGAGAATATGGATCGTCTCCCTGAACAGATGAAGCTTCTCTGCCTCTAGAACTACTTTATGCTGTATATAACACATGCTTCACTGCTAAGACACAGCAACTCTTTACATTGTTTCAGTCTCTGTCTCAGATTGTATATAACAGCTGCTTCCACTGAGCAGCTCGTCACTCCAACTTTGCTGGCCAAACATCATCCAATTATTCCTCACACAGTTTCGATGGGATTTCATCCCTTGCGATGCTTGACAACGTGGAGGGGCGCAAAGCGCTCAAAGCGTTGGCGTAGCGCAGGTCCGGCCTTGAAGGCCGCTCCAGCGAACGCATGGACACACTCTTCCGGTAAACTACCGAAAGAGGGTTAAGCGGTCATCGACTGCAGCAGTGGGCTAAGCCCACACAGCCGGTGTCAAGGGTACTCTCTCTATGGAAAGTGTAGATGCCCTTTAAGTTGACCCTGGACAATGTCTCGGGGTTGGCTAGATTTGGTTGAGCTGCGTTGTTAACGCACGAGCCATCTAACTCTGGTTGAAGTGGGGTTTAAACGCACGTGCCAGAAAGGTCTGGTTGAACTGCGCTCAGTTCGCAGCTGCCAGATAGTGGGACACTCCCGCTGGGAAGGGCAACGCCCGATGGTAACGCCAAAGACGCTACCGCCCAGAAAATAGAGGAGTAAAATGATGTAGTAAAGTTGTGAGTCAAATTAGCGTTTATCTATCATGTACATCGTTGAGGTCTGCGCCCATGTTGCCTCTATTTCTGGTCTTTTCATCCTCCTTTAATCGTTGGTAGATGAGCGCTGTGGTCTTTTTTGCGATTTTGTGGGCTGCTTCGCAGCACTCGAGCATCTTTTCCACCGAAAGCGAGAAGCCGCCGGCCTTTGTGATTTGGCAGATTTCGCGGTCGCTGTTGACGGCAATGGTCATATCTCCACGCCTAAGGTCTTGTTCCTGGGCCGTGGCATCGAGCAAAAGCACGTTATCCTCGAGCAAGGACCAGGTAACCGAGATGGGCACGTGCATGATGGACAGCGGCACAGGAGGTCTATCGTCGAGATCGTGCACCTCGACGCGGTCGCCCCGCACCGAAGTATTGGGACGCTTAAAGTGAAGCAGGGCTGCGGCCACACCCACGCACGTAGCGTCGACCAACCCGCCGTCGAAATTTAAATAATGCACGTCCGCTCTGACCATCCAGCAGGCCTCGCCGGCAATAATGCAGAGCGATTCGAGGTCTAGGGCGTTGCTGCGCCGAATGGCCTTCTCAATGAGGCGGGAGACAATGACCTCTTCATGGGAGGAGCGGCCGTTCTCGAAATGGGGCGCTGCCATGGACGAAATATCAGTTGTGATGTGGAAAACTCCCTCAAAGGGACGGTTCTCGGCGGGTTTCTTGACCGATGCGCTCACCTGGACAATGAGCCAGGTGTTGCCGAGCCTGATTTCGACGTTGCCAAAAGTGTCGCCAAACTTGATTTCAACGTCGCGCATTTGGTGGATTTTGCGCCCGTCGGCGCGTTTTTCTTGGGCGAGCAGCTCGCGCAAAAAGTTTTGTTCCAGGGTCGCCATTTGTGACATTTTGGAGCGGAGGTGGAAGAGGCTGAAAAGGGAGCTGAGGTGCTGAGTAGGCTGGGAGTTTGGAAAGGGTGGGAGCCGCTGAGTACGCCGGTGAAGCAGTTGGGAGCTCCCTACAAAGCGCGCCCAACGCCTTACCTAACTGACACATGGGCATCCCCAAGTTCTATCGCTACATCAGTGAGCGATGGCCCACAATCAGCAACCTCGTGAACGGCAATGTCGTTCCCGAGTTTGACAATTTGTACCTCGACATGAACGCCATCATCCACAACTGCACCCACAGCAACGACGGGGACGTCACCCACAGAATGACCGAATCCGAGATGATGGTGGCGATTTTCAACTACATCGACCACTTGTTTTCCACCATCAAGCCCCAAAAGGTGTTTTATATGGCTATTGATGGCGTCGCGCCCCGTGCCAAGATGAACCAGCAGCGCAGCCGCCGGTTCAAAAGTGCCAAGGAAGCCGAGCAGCTAAGGCGCGAAGCGATCGAGAAGGGCGTTGAGCTACCGGCTGAGGAGCCATTTGACTCCAACTGTATCACTCCGGGTACCGAGTTTATGGCAAATCTGACCGTGAACTTGAAATACTTTATCAACCGCAAGATCACCGAGGACGCGTCGTGGCGTAACCTCAAGGTGGTTCTGAGCGGCCACGAGGTTCCTGGCGAGGGCGAGCACAAAATTATGAACTTTCTGCGGTCGTTGCGCAGCGAAAAGGACTATGACCAAAACACCCGCCACTGCCTCTACGGCCTCGATGCCGATTTGATTATGCTCGGGCTCTCGACTCACGAGCCTCATTTCGCCCTGCTGCGCGAGGAAGTGGTGTTTGGACGCCAGGCGGCCCAGCAATCCAAAGAGCTCAGCGAGAAGCGGTTCTTTTTGCTGCACCTTTCGCTGGTGCGCGAATACATGCAGCTCGAATTCGACAATGTCCTAAACTCTACGTCACGCGCAGATGACGCTCCCGTGTACGATTTCGAGCGGATTCTCGACGACTTCATTTTGATCAACTTTTTCGTCGGCAACGACTTTTTGCCCGAGATCCCGATGCTCTTAATTAGCGACGGTGCTTTGCCCGTCATTTTCAAGACCTACATGGACTATTTGCTCGAGGTTGGCGACTACCTCACCAAGGACGGCGTGATCAACTTCCAGAACTTGCGGGTGTGGCTCAAGGAGCTGAGCGTGCACCAGACGCAGAAATTCGAGGAGCAGGCCAAGGACGCCGAGTGGTTCAACAACGAGCTGGACAATACGCAGAGTGATGTCCTTGTTTTAACCCAGCACCAAAAGGATCTCATCAAGTCGGTCAAGGCCTTTATTCTTGGCTGTGCCCAAATCGAGAACCTGGACGACGTCTCGCACACTCTGCCGCCCACTTTGACCACCAACGACTTGAGTATTATCGGGCTGCTGGCCCACCAGACGCAGATGCGGCTGCTTGAGTCCGAGCTCGAGGACGGTGCCATCAAGACCGAGCTGGTGGTCGACACCAAGCAGTTCCCGGTGGACGACGAGGGTAAGCACCAGTGGCTCAAGCTGGCGCGTCAGACCTTTAGGGTCTACGAGAAGGCCAAGCTCACGACCGACCGCGAACGCCAGCAAGAGCTCTACTCTCAAAAGCTTGTCAAGTGGCGTGATAGCTACTACAAGAAAAAGTACGGCGTTCCTCAAGACGATCCCAAGGTCAGGGCGACCGCCAACAACTACTTGGAAGGTCTCCAGTGGGTTCTTTCGTACTACTACCGCGGGTGCCCGTCGTGGGGCTGGTACTTTGCCAACCACTATGCGCCCATGACCAGTGACCTTTACGAGGGCATCACCGAGGACTTCAAGGTGGAATTTGGCCCCTCGACCCCGTTCAAGCCGTTTGAGCAGCTCATGGGTGTGCTTCCCGACCGCAGCAAGCAGCTTGTGCCGCCGGCGTACCGCGACCTCATGACCGACGCCAGTTCGCCGATCATTGACTTTTACCCGCACGACTTTGAGACCGACAAGAACGGCAAGAAGCACGACTGGGAGTCGGTTGTTTTGATCCCGTTTATCGACGAGAACCGCCTCCAGGACGCGCTAGCCAAGCGCGAGCCGCAGCTGAGCCCGGCCGAGAAGCTGCGCAACGGCAGGGGTACGGATCTCGTTTTCAGCTATGATGCCAACGTGAGCACCCACTACCACAGCTCTGTGGGGGATATTGCCGGCTGCAAGTGCGTCGAGACCACTGCCAACCCCCACTCGCTGGACCCGGCGAAGATCGTGTACGGCATTTTGCCCGAGGCCAGGACCGGTGTAGACACGCTTGCCGGGTTCCCCACGCTCGAAACCTTGGACTACACCTTCAAGATCGAGCCTGCGCACGTGCGTGTTTTCGAGATGGACTCGCTCAAGGACTCGATTGTTTTGACCATCCAGAGCGAGCCCCAGGACCTCGAGGTGGTTGGCCAGCGCCTCGTGGGCTCCAGCGTGTTTATTGACTACCCGTTCTTGGCCGAGGCCAAGGTGGTGGCCGTGAGCGACCGCGAGCACTCGTTCGTCAAGAGCCTGCAGAAGCTGAGCGGCGAGCACGCGCGCGAGGCCGAGGCCATTCACCGCGCCTACACTCGCTCTAAAGCGATTAACTACAAGCCCAGCGGCCAGCTGGTGCACGTGCAGCGGCTCGTTGGACTCTCAAAGTCGCGCGAGGGCAACTACCGCAAAGAGTACGCCAGCCACGACGAGACGCTTGTGTTTCCCCTCGAGCTTGTTGTCGAGAACGTCAAGGACGAGGACGAGCGGTTCAAGGAGCGCAACGCTCTGCCTGTCGAGGAGGAATTCCCCGTGGGGTCCAAGGCGATGGTGCTCCTCAACAAGCTGTACGGCTGCGAGGCCACGATCGTGGGCCACTCCAAGGGGCTCCTTAACATTGAAGTTGTGGCCGTGGAGGAGCCGTCGACCGAGGTGCCCACCCAGGTGGCTCTCTACGAGCAGCAGCAGCTGCCCTGGTACAACGCGTCTGCGGCCGGCCGCAGGCTGCACATTTCGGCGCTGCTGTTCAGCCAGATCACCTCGCGGTACTTGTTCACTTATGGCCCCAACAAGTTTGACCTTGGAATCGTGCTGAAAAAGGCCAAGGACAACCTCAAAGTGCAGGGCTACGCCCAAAAGGGCCCCCACGGCTGGCTGTTTAGCGAGAAGGCCGTGCAGCTCGTGGGCGCCTACCTGGCCAAATTTGGCGGTCTTGTGCAGCAGCTGGCTGCTCTAAACTCCAAGAACGGCGTCCTGGACATCAAAAAGACCCCGTTGGCCGGCGACTCGACCCTCAAGCAGCTGCAGGAAATCAAGGCGTGGATCCGCGACAACACGCAAGATCTCAAGTTTGTCGACCTCAGCACGCAGCGCCTGCAGCCCGAGGGCATCAAGGCGATCGAGTTTTGGGCGCGCAACATCGCCGCGCACGGCCGCCGCGCCCCTGCCCGCGTGGACAATGTGCACCGCGGCGCGCTGCTCACGACCGAGATGGCCCAGCATCAGCTGCGCAAGCAGAATTTCGCGCTCGGCAAGCGCGTCATGTACGCCCTCGACCACGGTAAGGTCGCTCAGTACGAGCGCGGTACCGTCGTGGGCGTCAAGCGCAGCGGCAACACTTTGACCAGCGTGGAGGTAGTGTTTGACAATGAGTTTGAGGCCGGCTCGAGCTTGGACGGCGCGTGCCAGACCAAGCGCGGCCTCACTTTGGACTCGGGGTGCTTGCTCGAGTGCGGGTTCAAGCAGCTCGCCTATGACCGCACCGCCGCCAACACTTTTGAGAGCGCCATCAGCCTGCCCACGAGCAAGCACCGCGCGGCTCCGAGGGTCAAGAAGAATAATTTGCAGCCTGCCCCTGCCCCGCGGGGCGCAGCGTGGAAAAATGGTGCTCAGGGCGCTAACGGTGCCGGTGCCAACGGTGCTCAGCACGCTAACGGCCGCGCTCAGGTGCCTCCTCGCGCTCAGGGACCCCCGGTGCCTCGGGGTCCTCCCGTGCCTCCTCAGGCCCAGCCTCAGGCCAAGGCCGAGGCTGCAGCGCAAGCCCCGGCCGCGCAAACGGACGGCAAAAAGAAGCGCCAAAGAAACAAGAAGAACAAGGCCAAGAGTGCCTCGCCTGCCCCTGAGACTCAGGCTGCCCCTGAGACCCCTCAGGCCCCCAGCCAGCCCAAGCAAAAGGGCGTCATTCCCGTGCCCAAGGCGGAGCCCAAGGAGCCCAAGGAGCCCAAGGCCGCCTCTGACGACACTGCACGGCTATTTGCGGCTATGAATGTTGCTCCTCCCAAGCAGCCCCAGCAGCACGCCCCGGTGCCTGTGCCTCAGGCGCCCCAGGGAGCGCCCCAGGTGCCCCAGGGAGTGCCTGCGCCCCACCCCATGCAGATGCCCATGTTTGTGCCCCCGCAGTTCGCCCAGATGTACGCGCAGGCGCCCCAGCAGCACGATAGCAAGCAGGCGCAGTCGCTTCTGCAGATGCTCAAAAAGTAACGCTAATAGTTTATATATTATTGATGACGCTTGAGCCACCGCGCCTCGAAACCGTTGCTGCGATCTACACCGTCCCATTTGTAGCCCGGCAGAATGCCAAACCGGTTCTCGGGTGCCATGTGCGGGTAGAGCGGGATCCCCAGCGCTGAGGTAGCCACTTTGGGGGCACCTGTAGCATCGATGGAGGCACTCGTGGGGGCCAGTGGATCAGCGTGCTGTTTCTTAAGGGTCAAGGGATCCTGAGCCAGGCCAGCCTGAGCCAGGGGATCAGAGCCCCGCTTCTCAAGAGCCAGGAGATCGGCCTCTTTCTCTTCCTCCAGAGGATCAGCATCCATCAATAAAGCCATTGGATCGGCCTCTTCTTTGGGGGTACCGGGGTCACTGAGCATCCCAGCCATGGGATCAGCTTCTTCTTTGGGCGTACCAGCTCCTTCTGCTGGGATCTCAGGCTCGGGTTCAGGCTCAGTTTGAGGCTCAAAGACTGCTTCCTGCTCCTCAAGTTCTGGTACCGGCTCTGGCACAGGCTCTGGTGCTGGCTCTGGTGCCTCTGGTGCAGCCTCTGGTGCAGCCTCTGGTGCAGGCACAGTCTCCTTGGGCTGATCTCCCTTGCTGCGCTCCCTGTGCTTGCGCTCTTTCTTCTTTTTCTTCTCCTTGCGCTCAGACGTGTCTACCGGACCATAAGTTTCGGCAAGGTACTGGGCAAGGCCCATAAATCAACGTCTAGTAATCCTCGCATAGGCCTGGGCTCGGGGGGTGGTGGATCCTGAATTGGGCAAGGGTCCCTGGATTTTGACAATGATGGCTGTTTTGGGGCTGATTGGCCGGCATTTTTGCCACCCATGACCAGGTCTTTTGCTAGCCTCTATATACCGTAGTGAGGCGGGCCATTGGCGCTTTTCGGTGCACCCCACAGGCAGCATCAGGGCCTTGAGACGTTTGAGCGAGCCGTACTCGAGCGATTGCCAGATGGCGCGTAATTTTAGAGGATCATCAATAATGGCAGCAGATAAATCTAGTGCGTATACCCCTGGAATCGAGGCCAGGTACTTGGTGTCCTCGAGTCCACCCTCATACTGGACCCACAGCTTGACGCTCGCAGGCACAGCCCATCTGGCTTGAGCCAGCGCCCCGGAAAAGTACCCTAGGTCACGGGAACCAAGTTTTATAGAGTGTGTGGGCCTCCACTCCAAAAATCCCGGGTAAACGGTGGCAAACAACAGCCACATGTCGAGTGAGGCCCGGCGAGTAGACTCGATGATCTCCCACACCGTTTGCCAGCACCCGAGCCGCTCCAGAAGCTGAGGGGTTAAATGCTGTCTATTATGCTGTAACAAACTCAAAGTGGCCAAGCAGCGGAGGCTGGGCTGATTTTCGCCAAACTCCTCCGCAGAGTCAAACTGTCCCACAGAGGCACTCCACATCCATGCCAGTGATTAATCAACCGGGAGGTGCAATTAAACTGGCCAATGTGTCGCAGGTGAGGCTCCGGAAGAACAAGCGCAAGTTTGATATTGTTTGCTATCCCAACAAGGTCCAGGATTGGCGCAAGGGCGTTGAAAAGGACCTCGACGAGGTGCTCCAGCTGCCCTCGGTGTTTGTTAATGTCAACAAGGGCGAGGTGGCCTCGGCAGGCGATCTCAAAGAAAGTTTCGGAACCTCAGACGTCAACAAAGTCATTCTGGAAATTTTGGCAAAGGGAGAGCTGCAGGTCGGCGACAAGGAGCGTGCTCAGCAACAGCAAGAAGCGCACGCCAAAGTGCTGCAGCAAGTGGTTGCCAAGACCGTAAACCCCCGCAATCAGCGCCCCTACACCAGTGGAATCATTGAAAAAGTCCTGAGTGCTCTGGCGTTCCAGTACTCGACCACAAAACCCGTCAAGGGCCAAGCGCTCGAGGCTGTGCGACTACTTCTCGACACGCAGTACATTCCCATCAAAAGAGCGCGCATGCGCATCCGGATCAGCGACGATGCCGCTCAGGCCAAGACCTATGTGTCGACGCTCGAAGAGATCCTCGAGGACATTGAGGACCAAAGTTGGGAGCCGCAATTTGAGATGATTGCTCTGATTGACCCCGGAGAGTTCAACAAGATCGATCAGCTCGTGGCCGCTTCGAGTCAAGGCGGTGGCCTTGTCGACGTGATGGCCCTTGATTTTTGATGGCCAAATTTAGCATAGCATAGCATTTTTTTATTAGTTTTTATAGAGTTGGGGGGTATAATGGGTGCCAGTTTCCCCGCATATGCGCTATCTAGTCGGGCACAAGCTTCCTTCCTTCGCCTGAAATTTAGGTTGACATTTGAGTAGGCCCAGCGTTGTTTACGTCTTTATAATGGAGGATCCAACAACTTTGGAGGAATTGCAGCAAGAGTTTGCTGAATTTAAGCTCACATCACACGCATTAGAGCAGGAACTAGAAGCTGAGCTCGCCGAAACAGACGAGAGACGCCAGGAGCTCGAACAACAGCTCAAACAAGCGCTGCAGGACGTGGAGTTTTGGCGAACCCGGGCCGATCGCGAGTCGAAGGAAGCTCTCAAGATCCAGGAAAGCTTGTCTCAACAAACAGACGCGTTACGGCAAGCGGTGCAGCGCAATCAGGACCAGCTGATGGCGGCCGAGCGCGAGAACGATGATATGGAGCGGACTGGCCGCGAGGTAGAGGCCAGCGTGCGCAACCTTGAGTACAAAAATGCCGAACTTTTAGAGCAGGTCGCTATTTATGAGGCCGAATCGCGTGAACGGCTTGTTTTAACAGAGGAGCTGCAACGCGCACGTGAGGACCTTAAAGACGCGCAAGACGAGATCCACCGCCTAAAGCAGCCCCCCAAACAAGAAGTTCTCGTGGTACCAAAATCAAACTCGCTCAGAAGAATGGCTGGAATCATTGACCAGGTGTCTGTTCTGGAAGGCAGGGTTGCTACGGTCGGCCGTCGATTGGTTTCTGATGGGTCGCTAAGGTCAAGCTTTTTGGCTGCACCTCAGCCTCTGAATTTCAGAGCTCGCCTAAGTGCAGTAGGTGGCCACGGCCGGCCGCTAGAGTGAGGCAAGGGATGGCCCTTGGGGTACCCGCCATGGTACCCGCCAGGGTACCACTGGGCGCTCTCTCTCCTAACTAATTGTGCCTATGCACGGTTTTGCCTAGCTAGCTAGGGCTTATTTAATTTTAATTCTAATTTTGTTGTCCGGGCTGTGCCCTCTGATCGAGATGTACATGACGGGTTGCGATTCTTTATTCAAGCCAGGGAAAAAATAACCAGACTAAATCTAAATAAATTACATGGAGAATGCTTCGTCAAACACCTGTATGTACTTGGAGCTGCTGCCGGCCTGCAGAGCAGCGCGCTCGCGGGCGTCCCTGATCAGCGACGCTGGACCGCACACAAAGTACGCCAGCGACTGCTGGCACTGGCTCGCAGCAAGCATCACAATACGATCGAGCTGCGTCACATTGTGGCAAGTGGGTTTCTTGAGCAAGAACTCGCGCTTGCGGTCGACTGAGCTGCAGGGGCACGGCTGGGCCGCGGCCGACTCTGCGGGCGACGCCGAGGGCGACTCAAGCTCGACCTCCGAGATGAGCGCCTGCTTCTCGGGAAGCTCGCTTAAAACCTCGCTAACGGAATCACTGGCTGTGTTTGTGACGTGGATCCGCAGCTCCACGGACGACCGCTTCAGCTCCTCGAGCTCAGGCCTAAAGTAGTCGACGGCGTCCTTACTCGAGACGATCCAGTCGAGAGAGACATTTTTGCGTTCGAGCTGATCAGGGGTCATAGAGCACAGATGCGAGTAGATTGCGGTGATGCCCACACCGCCAGCGATGAAGGAAACAGTGTCAAATGGCGCGAAATTGACTGGGGTGCCATAGGGTCCATCCACCATCACTTTGACGGTTGTGCGGCCCGTGGTGCACTGCCGCAAGAGCCATTTGGTTACGCCGTTGCGGGGTTTCATCACTAAACGAAGGCCGGTTTCGGTGGGCACGACCGTGAACGGGTGCGACTGCCACCAGAAAAGCCCGCAAAAGTGCACAAACACGTACGAGCCGCTGTAAAATTTGAAGCGGTGCGGTGTGTGCACGTGCAAACTCAGCGTATCTTGAGTGTCTTGAGTGACTGTGGCCTTCACAGCGAAACCGTTGACGGCAATACGCACCAACCTCAACAAGCGGTCGGCGGCCCAAAAGGCAATGCAAATGTACCAAGCAGCCTTTGTTTGGTCGGTGTACCAAAGGTGTACGTGCATACCAATCAGAGCCACGATCGAGAGCACAATATGGCCGACCAAAAAGACGTCATAGGCCAGGCGCCGCAGTTGGGCAGCGCCGTGCACGCTCATAATAGCCCACGACATAAGCGCCACAAAGCCCCAAATCCAGTACGACTGGACCCAGCTGCTCTGGATTGTGCCCTCGCTCGAGTCCATGATGTGGTACGCAGCGCCGTGGGCGATGGCCTGGAGAACAACGAGCCTTGCCAGCCAGCGGTGCCACAGGTTGAATACACTCATGTCCCATCCGGTGAGGTAAATGAGGATATTGTTGCGAGCGGCAAACAGAAACACGAGCGGCAGCTGGTACATGGCCAAGTACCCGGTGCGGTATCCAACGAACGAGGTGAGAGAGCCAAGTTTAGTGTTGTACAAGGGTGAAAAAGTGAGACCATCTAAATCCACAGCTGCAAAGACGACATTCAGCACACACAAAATGGCGATCCAAAGGTAGTGCAGGCGCTGGCTGAAATTGCTGAGGGTGCGCGAAGCTTTGGGGCCAAGAGCGGGAGGCAAGCTGAACTGCCACCTGAACGATTTGAGCACGGAAAACTGCATGAGGCACCGGTACATACGTGGCATGTACCAGCGCATAAAGTTGAAGATGGTTTGCACCGCAAGCACGAGGAGAGTGTATGCGACGGCGGCCCAGCCAAACCACACAGCGCTGCCGCGACCGCGGTGCCACGCAATACCCGCCTCGGGCACGTTGTAGGCACTGAGCGTGCTAGCAGGAACCAAAATGCGCGCCGAGTCAAAGCCACCGGTAACCGGGTCGGCCGCAATGTCTGCGAGTGTTTGGTCCCATGTCCAAGCTTCGTTGAAGCCATAATACTGGCAAATATAATTGTTGTACTCCCAGCTCACGCGGTGCATGCGATCTTGTTCGGGGATTGACTCGTCGGTCAAGCTCGCAGCGGTTACGATGCACTGGCCAAGGCTGGCAGCAAAGTCGGCCGATGCACACAGGGAGCTGTACATGTCTGCGCTTGACATAGACATGCTCGCCATTGAGCTGGCATAGGTGCCGTTTTTCAAAAGCAGTTTTGCGCATGGGCGGTAGTAGTAGTCTGCCTTTGCCGCCACCAAGGCGGGTAAAATCACAGACCAAAGCATTTAGTTGCGCAGGGCGGAGGGTGTGGATATGTGAGGGTGAGGATATGGATATATATATTCGACGAGCGATATAGTAATAAAGCGCGCAGATGCGCGCATTGAAGTGGGACCCCAGGGGGTAGCGCCAGAATTCGAGTGAAAAATTTAGCTTTTTGCGAGCAGATTTGTGGTGCTACAGCGAAAAGTCCTAAATGACTCGAAAATAGCGCTAACGCCTCACGTGCATATGCAGGGGAGCTCAGTGCCAAGACCGCGGCCAAAGCAGACCAAGGCCGACCAAGGCAGGGGCCAAAAGCCGGGCACTCCCTCAATTTAAGCTAATATATAGAACTCTAAGCATAGAACGAAACGGTCTTGGACTTTCTGCTCTGGACCTCCGAGATTGCATCGATGAAATCTTCGTGCGAGATGGTCGACTTGCCGTTGCGCAGCGCGATCATACCGGCCTCGACGCACACCGCCTTGAGCTGGGCGCCGTTGAATTCGTCGGTGGAGCGCGCCAGCTCGTCCCAGTTGATGCTGTTGTCCGTAGTCATTTGGCGCGAGTGGATCTGGAGAATACCTGCCCTGCTCTCCTCGTTGGGCAGGGGGAACTCGATTTTCCGGTCGAGGCGGCCCGAGCGCAGCAGGGCGGGGTCGAGGACATCGACGCGGTTGGTGGCAGCAAGCACCTTGACGCGGTCGTCGCTGCCGAACCCGTCGAGCTGGTTGAGGAGCTCGAGCATGGTGCGCTGCACCTCGCGGTCGCCGCTCTTGTCGCTATCGAAGCGCTTGGTTCCAATGGCGTCCAGCTCGTCAATGAAGATGACGGTGGGGGCTTTTTCCTTGGCGAGCGCAAACGCATCGCGCACGAGCTTGGCGCCATCACCAATAAACATCTGGACGAGTTGGGGCGCTGCCAGCTTGAGGAAAGTGGCGTTGGACTGCGCAGCGCACGCACGCGCAAGCAGGGTCTTGCCGGTACCGGGGGGGCCATACATCAGGGCACCCTTGGGCGGCTTGATGCCCATCGTCTTGAACTTGTCTGCTTGCTGCATAGGGGCGACGACCGCCTCGTCGAGCTCCTCGATCTGCTTGTCGAGGCCACCAATGTCGCTATAAGTCTCGGTGGGCTTTTCATCAACCTCCATGGCCTTGACGCGGCTGTCGTACTCGGCGGGCAGCGTGTCCAGCACCAGGTACGAGTCCTTGTTGACGCCGACCAGGTCGCCAGGTTTCAGCTCCTCCGGGTCCACGAGGCCGACCAGCGGCAGGAAAACCGTTTGGCGCGTGCTCGTCTTGATCACGGCGCTCTTGCCGGCGCGCGCAGTGTCGAGGTCCACGTTGGCCCCCTCGCCGGTATCCTCGCCGTCAATGTCCAGCAGCTCCACAATGTTGCCCACGAGGTACGGCAGCACCTTGTTGTTGTCGATCTTTTCTTGATTCGACTGGATCTTCTCGGTTGTGGCGTTCTTTTCGTGTACGAGCCGCTGGTACTCGGTGCGCATGACCCGCACGTCATTGTCGAGCAGGCGGCAGTGGGTGCGGATTTCGTCCACCGAGGCGTTCAAAATATCGCTGTCAATGCCCTCCAGCTCGGGCGCAGCGGCAGCAGCGGCGATCTCTTCGAGGCTGCTCATTACGTGGGATGAGGGTGGCCGGGGGGGCCAGGCCAGCTTTAGTAGGCTCAGCTTAGGGATAGCTTAGGGATGTTTAAAAAGAGAAAATTGGGCAGTGCCAGGGCAAGAGCCGTGGATGCCGAGCAAGAGCCCAGGGATCAAGAGGCCAGGGATCCCGCGGAAGCCGCGGGAGCCCCGAGCCCCGGTGGGACCCTCGGTGGGACCCCCGCAAGTGCCGCCGTATGTGCCCCCGGGTCACCTCGTGCAAGCCCTCTACAGCACAAATCAAGACATTCGAGTGAAGAGTCCAAGAAGGCTGAGAAACAGCCCGCTCAAGAGCCCTCAGAGCTCCCAAAGCCAGCAAAGTCCCCTGGACCCAAAGCCCCTGGACCCAAAGTGACCATTATCACCGACTATGAACACAATATATGCAAGGAATACGCTAAAAGCGGGTACTGTGGGTTTGGAGATACCTGCAAGTTTCTACATATCCGTGACCTCCACCCAAAGACCCAGGGGGCTACTCCCAAGGGCACTCCCAAGGGCGCTCCCAGCTCTCCCAAAGAGGCTACATGCAAGATATGCCAGAAGCCACACACGCAACCGGTTGTCACCGACTGCGGCCACAAGTTTTGCCTCGACTGTTTTCTCAATCAATGCAAAAAATCCACGCTGTGCCCTGAATGCCACGCAGAGACAAATGGCGCGTGCCGCGTCGCGTCTTGACGTAATGTTTCCGCCGAGTCTCGCACCCTCTGAAAAGCTCAAGTCGCACACGTATTTGCACTGCCCTCAAATAGAAGGCCCAGTAATTTTGGGAGTCGACGAGGCCGGAAGAGGCCCCGTGATTGGGCCTATGGTGTACGCGGCTGCGTTCTGCTCCAAGGACTTTGAAGAGCCTCTCAAAGAGCTGGGGTTTGCAGATTCAAAGGTACTGACCGAGGAAAGGCGCTTTGAGCTCATGAAATGTATTGTCGAGGACCCCCGTTACGCTCAAATTGGCTGGGCCACCACGGTCATGACCGCCCAAGACATCAGCGAGGGGATGCTAAGGCGCGATGGCGCCAACTATAATTTGAATGCCCAGGCCCACGACACTACAGCCGGGCTCATTCGCAAGGTTTTGGAGCAGGGAGTGCAAGTCACCGAGGCGTACATTGATACTGTGGGCCCTCCTGAAAAGTACCAGGCCAAGCTGAGCGCGCTGTTTCCTGCCATAAAATTCACGGTTACAAAAAAGGCCGACTCGCTGTTTCCCGTTGTGAGCTGTGCGTCGATCTGCGCCAAGGTGACGCGCGATCACAGCCTGCAAGACCAGCTCCGAGGTTGCGGCTCAGGGTACCCGAGCGATCCAAACACCAAAAAATGGCTGGCGGCGAACGTGGACCCGCTTTTTGGGTGGGGACCGCTCGTGCGTTACTCGTGGGGGACCGCTAAGGAATTGCTCGACAAGAGTGGCCACAAGGTGGAGTGGCCCGAGCAGAGTGCTCACAGGGCTCAGATGGTGGGTAGAACTCAGCTCAAGAAGTTTGATCTTGCGGCGTTTGGCCTGCAGTGATGTGGGCCCCCTTTGGCCCCAGGGGTACTGCACGCCACAATTTGCCATGATCTGACGCGTAGAAGCTGCGGGGGGTGCCTCGAGGAATTCCGGCTTGAAGGCAAGAAAAAACTTGGGCAAAGATTGAAAAATTATAGCTCGAGCTAGCTAGACAATGTAGACGTATTTATAAAACTGGATCGGCCAGTACCGAGTACCTAGGGGAGTGAAAAATCGAAAAATTTGGAAGTTTTGTGGCAGACGCACCTAGAAGGGCACCTGGAAAGGTACCCAGGAATGCACCCAGAACGGCACCCAGCTCTCCCGCCGCTCCATCCAGCTCCTCAACGGGCCCCCCATTAGTGCCCCACTCACTCAACTAATCAGGCGCATGCATGTCATTTGTCAGCAGCAATTTGATAATCCAAATTCGTTAGCCAGCTAATCTTTCACAACTTCCTCATGCTGAGAGTTATTGCCCGCCGTGGACTTGCTGCACAGCGCTTGGCGCGTTTCTACGCCAAGTTCCCTGCCCACACTGTCATTGACATGCCCGCCCTGAGCCCTACAATGACCCAGGGTAACGTTGGCGCCTGGAAGAAATCTGTTGGTGACGAGCTGGCCGCCGGTGACGTGTTGGTCGAGATCGAGACCGACAAGGCGTCGATGGACTTTGAGTTCCAGGAGGATGGCTACCTTGCCAAGGTGCTTCTCGAGGAGGGCGCCAAGGACGTGCCTGTTGGCCAGCCCATTGGTGTTTACGTAGAGAACGCCGAGGATGTTGCTGCTTTCAAGGACTTCACTGCCGAGGACGCCGGTTCCAAGGCCGCTCCCAAGGAGGCCCCCAAGGAGGAGCCCAAGGAGGAGTCCAAGGAGGCTCCCAAGGCTGCCCCCGCTGCCCCCTCCAAGTCGTCGAGCTCTGCCCCCAAGTTCACCGGCAAGATCAACGCCTCGCCCCTGGCCAAGATGATTGCTCTGGAGAAGGGCCTCAACCTCAACAACATCAAGGGTTCCGGCCCTGGCGGCCGTATCATTGAGCGCGACCTCAAGGACGCCAAGCCTGCGAGCGCTGCTCCTGCCGGTTCTAGCGCCGCCAGCTACAAGGACACTCCCGTCTCGGGCATGCGCAAGACCATTGCCAAGCGCCTCACAGAGTCCAAGCAGATCAACCCCGACTTTATTGTGTCGTCGACCGTCAGCGTTTCGAAGCTGCTTGAGCTGCGCAAGGCCCTCAACGCCAGCCTCGACAGCGGCAAGATCAGCGTGAACGACATTTTGATCAAGGCGATTGCCCTTGCTGCCAAAAAGGTGCCTGCCGCCAACTCCCACTGGCTCGAGGCCGAGGGCACCATCCGCGAGTTCTCCAACGTCGATGTCTCGATCGCCGTGGCCACTCCCACCGGTCTCATCACCCCTGTCCTCAAGGACGCCGACAAGCTCGGCCTCAGCGACATCTCGGTCACCGCCAAGGACCTTGGCAAGCGCGCCCGCGACGGCAAGCTCAAGCCCGAGGAGTACCAGGGTGGCACCATCACCATCTCCAACATGGGCATGAACAACGCTGTGGACATGTTCACCGCGATCATCAACCCCCCTCAGAGCACCATTATCGCCGTCGGCACCACCCAGCGCGTCGCCGTCGAGGACCCCGAGAGCGAGACCGGTATCGCCTTTGACGATGTGATTACCCTGACCGCTTCTTTCGACCACAAGGTCGTTGACGGCGCCGTCGGTGGCGAGTTCATGAAGGCGCTCAAGCAGGTTCTCGAGAACCCCTTGTCGCTGATGCTTTAATGTGTATAGAATAGTTTAGTGCATGGACTGGTTTATGGGTACGGGTTGGGCAGTATGGGGTGGGCAGTGCGCCTGCCGGCATTCACGCCATATGCTCCCCCTCCAGATCGATCGGGCAACCACTCCCAGTTGGGGTTGTTGCATGCCTCCCATGCACCTCCATGCATGCACCCCATATGTCATTTAAATAGCCGCACTTCCCAATTAGGGGCCGGCAGCATGTTTTCCAAACCAGAGCCGGCTCTAGTGTTTGACGAAACATTGACTCTTGAGGAGGAGCAATTGTACCTCGTGGGTATCGACTTGCTCGGCGACAACCTCGCCTATGCATGCCTCCGCAAAGATGCAGAGCCAAGAGCGTACCCCACAAAGCCCCAAATCGTTGCTTTGCAGCTGTCTCGTGAGCCCAGCGTCGCCAGCCTCACACCGCGTAGCCCCTCGTTGTTCTCGCGCTCGTCGAGCTCGCGCCGCAAGAAGCAGCACAATGTGAGCCCTGAGCCTTTCAGTGAGGCTTTGCTCCCGCTCGCGTCTCTCGGGTCGCTTGGTTCGCTTGGATCCCTGGAGGCTGCCCCCAGTCTCACTTCGAGCTCCATCCTGTCAACCCCGCCATCCTCAATTGTCTCGTTTAAAAAATGGCGCAAGCAGGAACTCAAGCTTGTGCCCCAGTCGGTTCCTCAGGAGGTACCCGCGGTCCCTGCGGTGCCTCAAGTGGAGCCCCAAGTGGAGCTGGTGGAGCTGGTGGAGCTGCCAGATGTGTCGGAACATCGCGTCTCAATGGGACCCCCACTATTTCCAGCTCCTCCCAAACCGCAGTCGCTGCGTGCCTCAATCCTTCAAGACTCGCTCAAGGGCAAGCTAATTATTAGGGAGCGGCCCAGCGTCGACCTTGCCCGCAAGATTGACCGCCCGGTGTCGCTGGCCTACACCCCTGGCGCCTACTGGCGCATGTCTGGCGTCGACCAGAGTCATTTGGGGGCTATGGAAGCCACTCAAATCTGGAAACGGTCTAAAAAGAGCTCCGAGAGCTCGTCTGACACGGGCCGTTCGAACTACGAGACCAGCTCGTGGGGTATCATCACGCCCGAAGACAGCGTCTCCAACGTCAACAGCGCTCAGTCACGCGGCGGCGGCTACGACGACTACTTTGATTTTGAGCTGCCTGAATTTGACCCAACCACTGAAAGACTGAATCGCCGGCCGATCGTTCTTTAATAAATAACTAGCTAAGTCCTACATGTAGTCCTTGCGGTTAGCAGTACGCACAAACCCGCGGTACTGCCACTCTGTGTCGGCGTCCTTGTTGTCGATTGTGCCCAACGTCAGGTTGTACAGCTTCATCTCAAAGCGAGGTCCGACCTCGGCCATCTCGACACCCATACGGGTGCGGACAAACACGTGCTGGCGCACACTGATATAGTCGTGGCGGTTGGCAAAAGTGATCACCCGCGATGAGTCCTTCTTGACACCGGGCGGGAACAGGTGCTTGAGGATGGTCACGACACGCTGCCCGAGGGGAGTGTTGAAGTTGTCAAAGATCAAATGGGGGTATGCCTCGCTCATATTGCCCGAGTTGGGGATATCGTGGCGCAAAACAACATTGTGCAGACTGAAATAGGCGGTAGGGCCGTGGGGGAAGTGGGTAACAGTCAACGAAGTCGGCACACCGCGGTGCTCGTGCACAATCACTGCGTCGGTTGTGTTAGACTTGAGGCATGCTTGAACAAGGGCAGGCAAGACCGAACCACCACGGTTAACGCGCACGCCAGTGGGAAACAACAGCTTGAGCTCTTTGGCGAACTGGGCAAGCCTCGAACTGGGGTCACGGCTCGTGGTGACAACGACTTTGGGGTCCTGGAGCCCACTCAACTCGGCGTACTCGTCGTCCAAGTCCTCCTCGACGCCCTCATCGTACTTGAAGTCCTTTTGCAAATCTTCATCCTCGGCAATCTCTTTGGGGAGGGGTTTTCCCGCCTCCACAGCGGCCTTTATTTGTTGGCGCTTTTTGTGCAGCACAGATTCTTGTAATTTTTCACTCTTTTGAAAAAGATATTCACGTCTTTGGCGGGCTCTGCGGCGAAGCATGGAAAGTTTCAACTTGATTTCATAATTTTTTTCAGACTAAATTGAGGGTGGCGAGGGTGGCGGATTTTCATGAGTTGCACCTATTGTGGTGTGGACAATCCAAGTGCCCTCGTGGAGTGCACGCGGTGCGAACAATGGTTCTGCAACGGCAGGACCCACACAAAAGGTTCCCACATCGTCATGCATATGGTCAAGGCTCATCACAATGAAATCAGGCTGCACCCCACCAACCCCATCAGCGAGACGGACCTCGAGTGCCACCACTGCGGCAGCCGCAATATTTTCAATTTGGGATTCATTTTGACCAACGACAACACCATGCTGGTTTTGCTTTGCCGGCACCCGTGCCTTGGTGTCGCCCAGCCAACTCCGCAGCTCGACTGGAACCGCGAAAAGTGGAGCCCTCTCATCAACGAGTTCAAGCTTGTGGACTGGCTGGCTGAGGAGCCGAGTGCTCAGGCTCAACAAAAAGTCTATGCCAGCACCGTTGATGCGCTCGAGGCGCTGCGTCCGGCCGGCCAAGAGCGCGACCACCTCGAGCCGTTCCCGCTACGGTTCGAGAGCCCCAAGCAGTACCAACAGCTGCTCACCCCTCTTATAGACCGCGAGGCCGAGAACGAGATGCTCATTCGCTCGCAACACTCGTGGTCGGGCGTGCATGTCGACTGGGCCAACGCCTCGACCATCCGGTTTTCTCTCGGAAGCCTCGAGATGAAAATCACTATTGGTGACCGTGTGATACTCGAGTGCCCCCTTCCTGGCAAAGAAGAGCCCTGGAAGGCCTCGGCGATCGTACTTCGCCAGCTTGGCGACCGGATCACCGCCAAATTGGACGGCAGCGTGGAGCCCCCCAAACTGGCTACCGGCTTCCGCATTCACTTTGAGCCGTCGGTGGTAACCAAGCAGCGCATGAAGCGTGCTCTTCAGGCTTTTGTCAAGCGTGAAACCGCCATGAGCCCCTACCTGCGCAACGCGGTGCTTGGCGTCGTGGAGCCTCCTGCTCCCAAGCAGAAAAGTCGCCAGGCCCTCAGCGTGAACGGTGTGCGCCTCAACGAGAGCCAGCTCGAGGCGGTGAATGCCGCCATCACCCAGCCCTTGAGCCTCATCCAGGGACCCCCAGGAACAGGCAAGACCGTGGTCTCGACCGCCCTTATTTCGCTGCTTAGCCGCCGCCACAAAACCCTCGCATGCGCGCCTTCAAATATTGTTGTTGATCAGCTCACGGTACAGCTCGGAAAGGCTGGCGTCAATGTGGTGCGTATGGTCTCGCTTGCGCGAGAGATCCTCGATCCCACAGTCGAGCAGTACACCCTCAACTACAAGGTGAGGGCGGCTTTACCCAAAAACATTCTTGCACTACTGGACCGCGACGAACGCGGCGAGATCTTGTCGAGCGCAGACCAAAAGTTGATGGACGAGGCCGTGCGTAAAGAGGAGATCAACGTCCTCAGCAAGGCGCGGGCCGTGTGCGCGACGTGCTCAGGTGCTTGTGACTGGCGTCTTTGGTCGCTCAAGTTCAAGTCGGTCCTGATCGACGAGAGTACCCAGGCAATTGAGCCCGAGGTCCTCATGGCGATCACCCACAAATGTGAGCAACTGATTATGGTTGGCGACCACAAGCAATTGGGGCCTGTTGTGACCGATCTTGAAGCCGCCAAGGCCGGGTTTAACCGGTCCTACTTTGAGCGCCTTGTGGAGCTTGGCCACGAGCCCACGCGCTTGACGGTGCAGTACCGCATGCACCCTGCGCTCTCCCGCTTCCCCAGCTCTATTTTCTACGATGGAAGTCTACAAAACTCGCTCAGCGTTACCCAGCGTACCTACTACCAGGAGGACAAGCTCGCGTGGCTGTGGCCCATCATGAACCAGCCGATGATGTTTTGGGCGACCATGGGCCAAGAGGAAATTGGCTCGGGTGCCAAGTCGTATCTGAACCAGGCTGAGGCCTCGAACTGTCGCCAGCTCGTGAGCCGCATGATCTCGGCCGGGATCGACCCGCGCGAGATTGGAATCATCACGCCGTACGAGGCCCAGCGCACATTTTTGCGCCAGCACCTCGAGTTGATGGGCGAGCTGAGCCCCGAGGTCTACCAGCAAATTGAAATCGAGAGCGTCGACTCGTTCCAGGGCCGTGAGAAGGGCTATGTGATTTTGAGCTGTGTCCGCAGCAACGAGTGCCAAGGCATCGGGTTCCTCAAGGACCCCAGGCGGCTGAATGTGGCCATCACGCGCGCCAAGCATGGCCTTATCATTGTGGGCAACCCGCGCATCTTGAGCCACGATCCTCTTTGGAGCGAGCTGATTGAGTTTTACCGCAGCCAGGGGTGCCTAGTGCAGGGCACTCTGAATAACCTGAGGCCCTACAATCTACCGCTGATGAAGAAACGCTTGCAGGGCCAGACTCAAGGCCAAGCTCAAGGAGCGCACTCTCTTGAGACGGAGGCGTTTGGTATGGAGAACTTGAATCTAAACGATATGGACGTGAGCCACATCACGCAGCTCGTGGATAAATGAGTTGCTCCACATGCTGTATTCCCTATACATTGCTCTGCACCGTTTAAATAACGGCCAACTACTCTTTTCACGCTCGCTGCACGCTCGCTGCACGCCGGTATGCATGTGCCTGGTTCTTTGTTTGAAGTACCTGCAGCTTGGCCAACCTGAAACACGGACAAAGCAGGGTCCGTCCCCCTAGCCCAGTGGGGTGTGCTTCAATCGGGTGGGCCCCACTAGACTCATGCACGCTAGATGTGCATCTAAAAAGTTTGTAAAAGTTTAGCCAGCCACCTTGTGATTAAATCTTGGACTTTGCCTTTGGAGAACCCCAGGGTGCGTGGCTCGCTCGCGCTTAGATCAGCTCCTAAGCCGTTTACTTGCGTCGCGTTCCTTGACTCAAATTTTGCCGAGCATGTCGTTACTGATTGCGAGGGTAGAAGCCCAGCCGACACGGCGGGGGTCTTTGAAACCGCTATGGGTGGAGACGCACCGCGAAATAACCGCCGCGTGCGCCACGCCGCTCTCGCGCGTCCAGGTCCAGCTGCTGGACGCCCGCGAGACCGAGTGGCTGGCCACCGAGCTTGAAATTGACCGCGGGGTGCTCAAATTGGCCCACGCCGGCCAGGTGTTTGCCCGCGTCAACCTCAATGGGGCCACCGTCATTGGCCATATTGCCAAGCGCCACATCCAGCTCATAGAGTCCCAGCAGACGTACCTCTTCAAGCTTGAGGGCCGCCAGGACTATATCCAGACCGTGAGCACGCTTTTGTGCTGGGCAAGCGCGCGTCCAGCTGGCCTGGACTCGAAAATCTGCGTGCCCACCGTCGCCGAGCCAAAGATCGAGGACGACCCCATGCTGGTGTGCGCGATCGAATTTGCCGACTCAGAGCTCGACTGGCAGCCGGCAACCGCCATCCTCCTGCGCGCAGGCATCCTGGAGATCGGCGAGCTCTCGAAAAGCCCTGTGCACAGCCTGGTGATCCGCGACCTGTTTAGCAGCGAAGTGCGGCACGTGGACTCGAGCGTTGCTGGCCAGCGCGTCTTGGTGGTCAAAGATATTTACTTGCGGCTCCCCAGCGATGCCGATTTCGACGACTGGTACGTGACCCTCAAAAGCTTCACCAAGCAGCTCGTCTACTCGCCAATCCCGGCCAGCGTGCGCAAGTCGGTGCGCAAGGTGCGCAGCGTCAAAATCAGCGGCCTCTCAATACGCGTGAGCCGCGAGCACCCCGCCCTAAGCCCACAAGTCCCGGGGTCAATTGACGCCGACGACCTGGACTTTTCAAACACATACATCGAGCTGAGGTTCAACGACTCGCTTTACGGGCGCACCTACCTCCATACCGCGCCCGAGGTCCCGTACTGGATGCAGGTTTTCCAGTTTTGCGAGGTGCCCGACGCGCGCCTCCACATCAGCCTCAAGTACAGCGAGAACGGCCAGGTGACTGCCGAGAATTTGGGGATAGGGGCCGCTCTCATCGAGGAGGGCAAGGAGTGGGTCGTGCTCGATAACCCGAGCGTGCCCATCAGCGTTCACGCAAACCTCACGAGCGAAGAGTGTATGGTGCTCGATAGCTCGTACTACAAGAGCTTGAGGGAGCAAGCACTCGACCTCAGCGCAGGGCTGGCCTACAAGCTGGGCAATGCTATCCCCGCGGACATGGCGTTCCTGTGCGACTCGTTCTTCAACATTTATCTGGCTGAGCGCAAGCAGACCGAGTGGGTCGAGTTCCTCATTGCGAGCGAGATCGAAGAAACCGCGCAGCGCGAAAACTCCATCGCCACAATGTTTCGCGGCAATTCAATGATGACCCGCGGCATTGAGAAGTACCTCCAGACCATCGGGCGGCGCGTGCTGGAGAGAACAATCGGCCGGTTTGTGCGCAAGGTCCTCAATACAGACGACACGTTTGAGCTCGATCCCGCGCGCGTTGCCCAGCAGCTGGCAGCTCAGGGGCAGCCCAACGACCAGGAGGCCGTCGACAAGGTTGTGGCGGCAAACCGCGTCACAATCACTAATTACATGGTATTTATTTGGACTCTTATCCGCAAAGAGCCGCTCCCGGACCACTTCAAGTGGGTCTTTACGTTCCTCAGCGAGATGATGCGCACAAAGCTCGGCGTCACAAACCAGGAAACAATTTATTCTGCGGTGTCTGCCTTTTTGTTTCTTCGATTCTACTGTCCTGCCCTGCTCAATCCGCAGCTGTTTGACCTGTTTGAGAGCGCAGTGACCCCCGCAAACCAGCGCGCTTTGACCCTCATCGCCAAGCTGCTGCAGGGCTTTGCCAACCGCGTCAAATTCGGCTCCAAAGAGCCGTGGCTGATGCCGATGAACTCGTTCCTCGACAAGTACGAGTCGGACCTCACCGAGTGGTACGCCACCCTCGTCTCGTACAGCGGCCAGCGCCCGCGCGAGCGAGCCGCCAAGGAGGCGCCCCTCCACGTGTACATGGACAACCAGCTGAGCAACCCGTTCCTGATTGATGAATGGGCGCAGTTTGCCAAGCTCAGCAAGTGGGCGGTCGAGGTCAACTTTGAGAAAACGTGGGGCACGGTCGTTACGCGGTTCTTTGGCGAGTGCAAACGGATCGGCAACAGCCTGCAGCAGGTCTTGGAGACGCTCGAGTGCGCCGACGAGATCGACGGCTCGTGTCCCATCCCCACGTTGCACGTCAACTGGGATCTGTGTTTGTTCAGCAACAACCAGCAGGTGATCACGGCCGCCCAGCAGCCGCAGTACCGCGCCGAGCGCAAGAGTGTGTGGAGCAAGTTGATCGGGAGAAGAGAGTAGAATGTAAATAAATGAGGGATTGATTGATAAAGACGGGGCTCGTGGGCTCTTGGGCCAGGGCTCTTGGGCCGCGAGAGATGGGGGAGCAGCCCAGAGTACCCTAAAGGTTATCGGAGGGGTCCCATTTAAACCCTTCTTGACGACCCCCAAAAGACGATATTTTGGATGTTTTGAGTTATTTAGAGCCAATTAATGCCACAGTGCTGCTTTTGTTATTACAGAAACCCCTCAATATAGAGATACCTCAAGCTGCCTCTGGGGCCCTGAGCTCCCTATGGGCTCTTAGGCGTCTGAAGCTGAGAAATTGACTGTAAATAAATGAGGGATTAAGTTAAATAAATAAAGGCGGGGCCGCCTGGGGCTCCTTTTCACCACCCCCTTGCGTGGTAGCTGGTGTCGGTGTTGTCGTCACTGTCGTTTAGGCCAAAGCTGCGTTGATCGGGCACCGTCAACGACCGCGACAGGGTGGGCCGGCGGCCGCGAGTCTGCGGCGGCACCACGGCCTTTGCGCCGGCGTTTTGTTTGGCCCACAGCGCGTCCAGGTCGTACTGACGTTTGTTGGAGATGTTGGAGCGTACCGACTGCGACAGCTCGCGCTCCATCAAGTCTTCGCTGCTCTTGGTGTTGCGGAACGGCCGGTGCGTGCGAATGGGGCCTCGTAGGAGGATTTGCTCGTGATTGGGGCCCGCGCCGCGCGCGTCGCGCATGGCATGGTCAAACATCGAGCTCTGCGACTCGACGCGGCCAAGGTGCACGCTGCTGCTCGAGCTGCTGGCGATCGAGCTGCCTGCGTGCGTCGGGATCGACTGCGGCAGCGAGATGGGGCTCGGCATCACGCCCTCGTCCTCGAGCGCCAGGTCGGCCTCGTCGGCCTCGTCGTCCACGACGGCGTCTTCTTGCGGACCGCACCCAACAAACATGGACGAAAGCAGCGAGCGGTGCTCCTGGGGCTGCAGAGGTACATCGCGGCCGCTAAACAGCGGCTCATCGTCCTCGCTGAGATCGTCCCAGTCGCTGTCGCCCCAATCGTGCTCAGAGCCGGAGGCTTCGGGCGCGTCTTCATCGTCATCGGAGCAATCTTCAAAGTCGTCATCGTTTTCTTGCTCGTCCTGCTCCTGCTCGTCATCGTCCTCCTGCTGCACGGGGAGAGGCGCTATTGACGCGCTCGAGGGCTCCTCAAACGTCACTGTCTTGCGTCGAACTAGACCAGGCCGCGCGGCGACCGGTACGGGGATCGCGTCCATCAACGGGGAGGGCGACAAGCCGTGGTCGCTCTCGGCCTCCGAGTCGCTCGAACTCTCAATGAAAAACATTTTTGAGCCGCTTCCCGAGGCACTGAGGGGCACAGCGCGCGAGCTGAATGTGCCGAGGGCGCTGCCCGGGGTGCCTGAGCCTGTTGAGCTCGCTGCACTTGATGCGCTGGCGCCGCTTTTGAGGCTGCTCTTGAGCGGGCTCGCGCCGAGAATCGAGGCGACATTGGCGGTGCTGCGGCTCGAAACCGACACCTTGTCGAAGCCGCACACCGCAGGAGACTGCTCGGCCCGGCTGGGGATCGCCACAGGACCCGCGTTGTGCGCTGCGGCGGCCGGCGGCATCTCGAGCTCGGGCGTCGACACGGGCGTCACCTTGACAACAGGGGCGGGCTCGTTGTCTATTGAGCCGCACGGAAGCGGGCCAGTCTCGGGTTCCTGCTTGTCGAGGTTCTCCGGAGTTGCCGGAAGGGTCACAATCCGGTCGAAAAGGGTCATTAATTTTTGCGAGCTGAGGCGGCCCGTGGCAGGCGTCAGGCTGTCGCTGCTCGAACTCATCTCGAGCGCCGGCGGAACATCCAGCTCCGGAACCGGCAGGTGGCTTTGGGTCGTTGACTGCCGCTGGCGCTGCATGATGCTGCGCGAGTACAGCCGCCAGCTCAGGTACTCGAGCCGGGTCCCCTGGGAAATGTGCTGCTTGGCGCCGCTAAAGGAGGACCACACCTCTCTCAAGCCATCGAT
Organism: Wickerhamiella azymoides; assembly: GCA_030563245.1. Classification (NCBI taxonomy): domain Eukaryota; kingdom Fungi; phylum Ascomycota; class Dipodascomycetes; order Dipodascales; family Trichomonascaceae; genus Wickerhamiella; species Wickerhamiella azymoides. The sequence goes on along the minus strand of JAKUBN010000010.1, from coordinate 175,095 downwards.
ATCATTGGGATTGACATTGTCTAGCGCCGCGTGCTTCACATACAGCACTGGCCCCCGCGGGATCATCAGTGAAAAAAGAGCGCGCCTCCTCGGAATGTCAGGCGCATTTACCCCAAGGTATTTGTCATCGGTTTGTCATCGCGTCTATGCTGGTTGGCTGCACAGCGAGGGGAGAAAAAAAAAAAAGAAATATATATGCAGGATTAGGATTGCGAGGCGTGTGGAGAACCGAGGAGCTGGTAGCAGCGCGTACAATTCTCCCAGCAATGGCGCCAGTGCAACTCAGGACCCTCTATGCATGCCAAGACTTGACAAACCCTTAACTCTGTTTCCCCATTAAGACAAATCCGATATGCAAACCATGCACAACGGTCACATGCGCACCGGTCGCCAATATTGCGGGGATAAAAATGCCGCATGAAATCTCAACAGCTCTCAAAACTTGAAGTGTTTAAATGTTAAAAAGAAGTAACTCAGCCATGCTTTTTTTGAGTCTGCAGGGAAAGAGTAAGTGCATATGCATCAACTTTTGACTGGTCTATGGCCGAATGATGTTTCACCTTGTGGTACGCACGAAAAAACCGTTGCCGCAGAAAACCACGAATGCTGCTCGCTTGAATTATACAGTACTATCTAGATCACCCCGCAATAATCGCACGGCACTGCATCCAGTCCTAATATTGTTATCGCCGCGCCAACCTCGCTAATGCGATTGGCAGACGCACCCCCCTGCAAAGTCCTGCAAATCGTTGCGTTGCCGCCTGGTCTACCTTGGCATCGATTGCGCCAAGGTTTAAACTGCAGTAAAATTTTTGCTCCAGAGCTTCAACTTCGCGTTTTGAATATGCTTGCTATGCCAGGGGTCGTCACATGATTTAACCCCAACCGCGATGAGCCCCCGGCTCGCTAGGCTCGCTACGCCGTTGGGGCCCGCCCGGACCCTCCATCCAGCGATCATGCAGAGTGAACTAGCTTCCGAGTAGATTTTTTGCCAGTACTCGAGACATTGTGAGACAATGCATGACCCTTGGACGGGCCTGCGTTATCCATGCGGAATCGCGTATCTGAATAATGCTGTTGGTGTCGCACAAAAAATAATCAACAGGTTTGCGGGGAAGATAAATAAATATTCTCGCTATAAAACCCCATATCCCACCGCTGCTCGGCGGGATACCGCATCACCGGCTACTACACCGGAATAATTTTGCCCTAGATAATTTCTTTTTATGCACGAATAATTTGACCCCTATGCAGTAAACGGGTCGCTAGAGCCGGAACCGGGTAGCCAGCCAGCTTGTGAAACCGCGTCGAGTCGACCCCCAATCAGGGAATAAACAAATAATCACCGCACGGTCTGAGCGTACTGTCTTTGCAGTTTCAACAGTGCAGCTGCATTTAATATCAGCGTGCCCCTGGATCTTTGCTCTTGGCGCATATGCACTAGGCTTGTCGCGCTTTGCGCTGGTTCAATCTGAAGAAAAAAATAGTTAAAAATAAATAGCTATGCATAGGAGAAGATCTCGCTGTCGAGACCACCGTAGATCTTGCCCAAGAGATCATTGATGTTTGTGAGCTTTTGGCTCACGGTGATGGTCACCAAGATGTAGGAATAAAACAGAACAAAGTCTTCCATATCGGCGTCGTCAGGGGTGCTCTCTAGCAAAACCTCACGCTGAGCCTGCAGCGTACGCAGCAACCGGTGCAGTGCGCGTTGAGGTGTGGGTAGTTCCTGGGGCACGGGAAACCCCATCTGTAGCGAGGAGCTCGCAGTGTAAAAGTAGAGAAAAAGCATAGAACATAGCTCGCCCACTTCTGAACGCGTCGCTGCCAGCAGCTCGAGTTCTTTGGAGGTGGCCGTGGGGCTCTTGGTGATGAGGGTCCCCATGCTATAATACGCGTTGAGAATGGCCTGGGTATTGACGAGCAGCGCCTCAAACATGCTAGGATCAAACTTTCCCTTGAGTCTAAACTCGTTGGCGGCGTTTTGCAGCCTCACGTTGAGCGAGACCATCTCCTGCTGCAGCTCCTCCTCGCCATAAATACCCCACAGCTCGGCGGGCTTTTGAGGGTCCTTGCGGGGCATGGTTGCTAGCGGATTGGCTTTCCACACCACGCCCATTCTGAGCCAGTGAGCACTCAGGTTTCGGCGAAACGCGCTGCGAGCCGAGTCGGGGAACACACACACCGTGATGAGCAGTGCCCAAACAACGCCGGCAGAAACGGCAATAACGCGGTGGAACGCAAAGCTGAGGAGCGCATCCAGAGTCGCGTCGTTGTCGATTTGACCCAGTGTGCGTTTTGAATAGTTTGAGAGGCACACCAAATTGTAGGCAATAATGGAAAACCGGAACAACGACGAGAGCTGGCGGTCAGGGCCGAGAATGTACTTGAACGACACAAGCGACAGCGCAAACCCCAGGGGCACAAGTAGTAGGGCACTGGGATACAGCAGCCACGGCACTATTGCCACACCGGCACCAATGACTGTGCCCAGGAGACGAGCCCTCACGCTGCTGGTCATTGCCCCCAAGTCGCGGTTCATCATGATCAAATAAATAATGATGGCCCATTCACCTTTCCACTGGGTAAAATAGGGCCTAAGGTCGTCCGAGAACGCGGGGATGGCGAGCAGAATTGAGCCAAAGCCTACCTTGAACGCAAACTTGGTCTCATAGTGTTGCCAGCCTTGGAGAAATTTCCAAAGCCGTATACGCAGCGAAGTTGCCTGCACTTGACGTTTCGGGTACAGGGCCTCGGTGAGCTTGGAGAACGGCTTGCTTTTCTTGCTGGGCTGGAAGTTTTTGGGCCACAGAGGCAGCGTGGGTAACGACAATAGAAACAGCCAATTGGGGCGCCACCGGGCATTGACAGTCTCTTTCTCGTACTTGACAAGTAGCTCGAGCAAGTGGAAAATCTCGTCACCAATTTCTTCAATGATATAGCTGAGGTTACCGCACACGGCAACAATGGCCTCCTCATCGGAGGAATCTGGGTTTTGCGGGTCGCGCTCAAAGAAAGCAGGGTGATTATAGACCTTGCACAATGCCTTTGCACGGGCTCCCGAGTAAAGCTTGAGTGCGCTCTTGAGGCTGCGCATGTAAATGGGGTTAAACGAGACGTTGGCCTCTTCATCAAAAGGCAAATTGGACATGATGTCGCGCACAGTTGTAGCAAAAGAATTGATAGGCGGGCCCAGCTCTTTAATAAATTCACGGAAAAGGTCGTCGACTTTCTCGGTATGGTGCAGCAGCGACCCCAAGACATCGGCGCTGTGAGCGAGTCCTCCAATGTGCCGAATGAGGTGGAAATGCACGTGTACAATTTTCTCGTACAGAATGTAGCGAGCCTTTTGGCCTGAGGCATACAACTCGAACCGGGCGTGGCTCAAATGGGTGTTGATGGCGGTGATGCGGCCGACCATGCGAGCGTACGACGCTTCATATTTTTTGACATTGAGGTCGCGGCCAAGCACGAATGCTTCAAGAACGTGGGTCTGTGCCTCTGAAATATCGTCCATAAGCTCCGACAACGAGTGGGCAAGGGCCTCAGTGGCAAAAGTCGGCTTGACCGTGAAGCACACAAGGGCGCTAATACAGACGCCTACAACCACAAGACACAGGTACACCACAAGCTGATCCATGTCCAGCATGCCATTCTGAATGTTGTCCTCTTTGATAACGATTGTTACCATAAAGATAATGGCCACAGTACAAGCGGTATCAAAGGTCGGGTTGAGGATGGTGATTTTCGTGTATGCGAGCAGCGAGAAGGCCATCCCGCAGTACAAAAATAGCAACAGGTCCAAGCCGCGGCCAAACCATTTGAGATCGTAGAGCATATGGGCTGTAAACATCGACATGAGCCCGACCACCACGCCGTAGCCAAGAGCAAAAAGCACATAGCCACAGGCCTGGATCATCGCACCGACCGTACGAGCAGGATGAAAGTAGATGCTCACAGTCGAAACCTGGTGTTTTGAGCTGAAATTGCCGAAAAATAAGGCAATAGGCGTGAACACCACCAACGTGCTAATTGTGTAGGCCAGCGAGCATTTCGCCGAGTCTTGCAACAGGGAATTGGCTCTCTTGGGGGTACGACGCTCGTAAACATGCTCGGGAATCGGTTCCATAGGCAAAAGTGGGGTCGACTCTCGGGCAGAAAAGGTGACCTTGCGAGGGGTTGGCTGTGGGGGGATGGTTGCATGGACGCGCTCGCCCGTTTCGGCCAAGATCATGGACGTTCGTCGCACGATGCTATATGAGATTGCGGGCCCAGACGGAGGCTGCCTCATGAGATTAGTGATGGCTGCTCGCTGCCCCTGCAGCCGTAGCTTAATTCGGCAGGTCGAAAAAGTGGGCTATGGCTTGGGTGCAGATTCAGAAAAAGAGAGATGTTACTATAGGGCTAGAGCTAGTGGAGCTGCTAGTAGGATTCAAAATAGTTGGTTGAGGCGGTACATAGGCTCAGTGCACCGGCCCAGTGAAGCGTTGGGCTCCAGCTGGCGATGTGCATAGCCACACGCTGCTCCGCTCGCAGCGACCGATGCAAAAATAACTATCTAATCTAGCTCATCAATTGTCGAAGGAGGGTTAGCCTCTGTCTCGACCGGCTCAACCTCGTCGTCGGCCTCACCGAGCTCCTCCTTCTTGCGCTGCCACTCATCGACATCGTAGATTTTCTCCTCCACCAGCAGCACGCCAGACTCGCTCAGTTGGCCCACAAGCTCCTCGGCGTCGGGGATACTTAGGGCGCCCAGCACCTCGTTGAGCTGTTCGAGGCTTTTGGCCTGGATGGCCGCCTTGACCTCGGGGCTAAACTGCTCGTAGATGGCGTAGCCGGGCGAGTCCTGCTCGGGAACCGCAACCATAATCTCGGTGTCGGGGTCCACAGAGTGCAGCTGGATCTGCTCCACGGCCTCCTCCTGGGCGTTTTCGGCCGCCAAGATGCGACAGCGGTTGGCGATGTGCTCGGCGGTGCGCTGCACTTCCTCGTCGAACCCCTTGCGCGCAGGGTGCTGCTTGTTGCTGATGTTGCTGATAAACTTGCGCGCACCGTCCACGCCGCCGAGAATCGCAGAGTACTGGATGAGCAGCGACTGGCGGACAATTTGCGCGCATTTGCGGGCATCGCCGGCCAATTGAGCGTCAAAAGCAGTCATGATGAGCGCATCCTTCTGGGCCTCGTTGATGATTTCGGGGTGGGCCATCAAAAATCGGCCGCTCATCTCGAGGTTGTCAAAGGTACCAAACTGCTCTGTGGCGGGCAGCAGCGTGTCCAGCGAGTCGTCGCTGACCTTGGCTTTGAGGGGTGCGGAGTTGGCGGGTGCGGGAGTGGCACTTGACGTAGTGGAGGGCGCACTTGTAGCAGCGGGGGCACTAGGAGCGGGGTTCAGCACCTCAATGCTCTTCTTGGCCTGGGCGTCTTGAGGGGCCGCCTGGGGCTCCGCCTTGGGCTCAGGAGCGTGCGGGGCCTGGGGTTTGTTGAACAGGGTCGAGTTCCAGCCATCCCGCAGGTCCTCAGCAGTGATATGCTTTGATTTTTCTTCGAGGAGACCATCCAACTCCTTCTGCTCGTCCTTGAGTGCACCGACAATTAGAGCGCGGTGCTCGGCCAGAGTCTTGCCAATATCAGCCGAAGAAGTGGTCTGCTCAAGCATGCTCTCAATCATATCGTCGTAAAGAGGCTGCTGGTCGCTGGTGGCCAAGGCCGGCTTTGTCTTTGTTTGGCCAGCTCTGGAGATCTCGAGGGCCGCTTTGTGGTCCTTGAGGTCTTTGCCGGCCTTGTGGGCATTGATGAGGGCATCCACGCGCGGCAAAAGGTCGGTGTTTACCTCCAAATTGAGCTTGAGCTGGTCGATGCGGAACTTGTTTTGCTGGCGCTTCTCGTGGATGGAGCGTTGTTTCCAGCGAATTAGCGAGGCCTTGTCGACATTGGGGTGCCCTTCAATGTCGCTGTCGTCTGACAGCTCGAGCTTGTCCCACTTGGAGTAGTCGAGAACCATTACAATGCAAGCGCGGGGGAGGGGGTTTTGTGGACATTTAAATGTGGTGCTAGAATGTACGAGAATTCTCCTACGACAGACATATACAGCACGCAGACAGCACAAGGTGCGCACACCGCTGTTTCTAAAATTATTATTTTAACCCTAAACGTGGGGTTTGGGTGTTGCTTTGTGCAAGCGGCCGGCGCGAGGTGTTACTTAAGCTGATAACACCTGCTGTCCAATCTCTCAACAATGTCGGGACACCTACCCGGCGAGCACCACGAGGGTCAATCCCCTGACTTTATGCACGAATTCAATGATGCGGTGAGCGAACGCGGCGACAGCCTCGCGGCGTGCGACTTTGACGCCCAATTTGATACCGCGCCCGCGCCCGCCGAGACCCACGCGTCGCTGCTGCTTTCGCCGGTGGTTTCGCCAGAGCACGAGCCAACATGGTCCTCTGAGCTCGAGGGCGCCGCACACTCGCGGATTGAGCGCGATTCGAGCCCGGCAGCCAGCCTCCTGGCCAGCCCCGAGAGCCCCGTGGAGAGCCCCGTGGGGAGCCCCGTGGCGGCCGTTGCCAGCCCCTCCCTGCGCCCCCTGGCGAGTCCTGGCCTGCGCCCCGATTCTAGCGGGCTGCCGCAGCTCCCGCAGGGCATCTACTCGGGCCCAGTCTCGATCACCGTGGGCTCCCCGCAAAAGGTTACCGAGGGGGCCAGCGCGTTTGTGGCGTACCTCGTGACCTCCGCGCGCGCAAACCAACAGGATGAGCACGTGCGCCGGCGGTTCAGCGACTTTGTCAAGCTGTACAACCAGCTGGCCGCCGCGTACCCCGGCTGCGCGGTGCCGCCTCTTCCCGACCACTCGCGTCTTGAATACATTGCTGGCGATAGGTTCAAGGACGAGTTCACCAGCAAGCGCGCCGTGAGCCTCGAGCGGTTCCTGTTCAGGCTGCTGCAGCACCCCGAGCTTAGCCGATCGCGAGCGCTCGCGTCGTTCCTCACCCCTAAGGGCCACATGGCTGCGCGTGGCACCGCGCGCGGAAGCGACTCGAGCGTCATCGACACCCTCAGCGACCACCTGCTCAACGCGTTCGCCAAGGTGCGGTACCAGTCAAAGGAGATGCTCGAGGCCAAGGACCGCGCCGACCGGTTCGAGCACAACGTGGGCTCCATCGACAAGGCTTTTTCGCGCATGACGCGGCACCAGGCGGACCTGGTCAGCGAGATGAACGACATGCACGCGCAGAGTACGCGGCTGGCCCTGCTCGAGAAGAACGTGCGCCCCGAGCTCGAGCTGTTAAGTGGCGTCACCAAAGAGATTGCGGGCGCTACCTCGAGTCTTCACACTGCCATGGACGCCACGTTCGCCGGCGCGCTGCGCGACATGACCCACTACGTCCAGGCGATCAAGCACCTCCTCAAACAGCGCGAGCAGCGCCAGATCGACTATGAGGCGCTCGTCGACTACCTCCAGCGCACAGAGGCCGACAAGGCAGCCCTCCAAGCCGGCACATCCTCCACAACGACCGGCTTTTTGCGCACCAAAGTCAACGACCTCAGAGGGGTTGACAACGAGCAGCACCGCGCGGCGCGCCTGACGCGGCTCGACGAGCGCATCACATCGCTCAAATCGGAGGTGGCCCGCGCCAAGCAGGTCAGCCAGCAGTTTGAGGAGGTCGCCAAGCGCGAGGTCGCGGTGTTTGAGGCCACCGAGGCCCTCGAGATGAAGGCCTGCCTCAGCAGCATCGCAGACGCCCACATCGCCTATTACTCGAGCGTCCTCAGCGAGTGCCGCCGGGTCGAGGGCCAATATTGATATTTATTTAGTAAGCATTAGTGTGAGGGTGGGGACCCGCAAGGGGCTGCACGACTCAGCACCGAAGGGGACCCGCACCCGCATGAACCCGCATGAACCGATCTGATTTTTTTTTTTTGCGGCGTGAGGGGTCCGTGACACTGCGCGACGACAAGGATATTGCTATCCAGCTAATGGGCTGTATGAGCTGGCGCCCAGTTCTGCCAGAGTTATTGGTCTTATTGTCAGAGCGTCTGTGTGACGACGAGGAAGTTGTGATGCACGGCGTTATTTTCACATAGCCAATCGAGTTCCTTGTATATGCTTCACCAGGGCTCCAGCTTAAGCAGGACTATTTCTTGAACAAGATGAGCCAAGCGTGGAGGGCGTGCCCCTTTACGGCGAAGCCACTTTTGAAAAGGCGTTCTGATCCAGCCGATGACAAGGGGGAAAGGGGCGATACAAGGGACGGCGGCTGTACTGGGGAGCCTGTACTGGGGAGGCTAAGGGACGGCGGCTGTACGTACCGATCTGGAAAGTTGTTGCACTAGACTTTAAGTTGAGGTTAAAGGATAACGGCAGGGTCGTGTGCTCTCCTCAGCTCAAGCTCACCTGTCAGATGTCAATGTAGCGCTCATTCAATCATTGAACAGGCGTAATTAGATAAAATTGGCGGGCAGCCTGCAGATTGGCCCGGGGTGAGGCCGGGGCAACTCTGCATGCAGCCCTGCATAAAGCCCTGCGTTTTCACCCAAAATTTGGAGATCGCGTGAGATTGTTCTCCGAACTAGGGCAGTCCAGGAACAACAAACCAAGCTCTTTGAAGAAGGTGCCCTTTTCGTACCCCCATTTGAGCAGCCTTTCCCCACAAAAAGCCCCGAGAACCCCACGCTGACCATGCCTTCCCCCACCACCGCCATTGCCGCTTTCGATAAGGAAGGACGCATGTCCCCCTACACTATTCAACGCCGCGATGTGGGCCCCCTAGACGTCAAAATCGCCATTGACTGGTGCGGTATCTGCCACTCTGACATCCACTTTTGCCGCGGCGATTGGGGCGATGCTCACTGGCCGGCTGTTCCGGGGCACGAAATTTTGGGTAAAGTGACCGAGGCCGGCGCCGACTCTGGCTTCAGTGAGGGTCAAAAGGTCGCAGTGAGCCCCTGCACCGACAATTGCGGCGAGTGCAACCGGTGCACCCAGCAGGCCGAGAATTACTGCAAGTCCAAGACCGAGTGTTTTGGCACCAAAGACAAGATTATGGGCGGCTGGACCTACGGAGGCTATGCAAAGACCATTGTCGTCAAGCGCCAGTGGGTTTTCCCGGTGCCTGACAAGCTGTACAAGCCCGAGTTTGCGCCGCTGTTGTGTGCCGGGATCACCTCGTTTGCGCCGCTACTCCGCGCCAACGTTGGTCCCGGCCAGAAAGTGGGCGTTGCCGGCCTTGGAGGGCTTGGCCATTTGGGGGTCAAATTTGCCCGGGCGATGGGCGCTGAAACAGTGATGATCACCACGTCCAAGGCCAAAGGCGAGGATGCGAAGATGTTGGGGGCGCACAGCTTCATTCTTTCGAGCGATAAGGAGCAGATGAAGGCGGCCAGCGGCACGTTCGACTTTATCCTCAACACGATCCCCGTGAACCACCCCGTGGACAATTACCTGCAACTGCTCAAGCTGGACGGCGAGATGTCGATTGTGGGCGCCGTGGAGCCGATCGGTCTGCACGGCGGGATGCTCATTGGCAACCGGATCAAGGTGAGCGGGTCCAACGTGGGCAGCCCGCTGGAGATCACGACGATGATTGAGTTTTGCGCCAAGAACGACATCTTTAGCGAGATCGAGCTTGTGCCTGTTGACCAGATCAATGCTGCCAATGGCAGGGTGCTTGCCAACGATATCAAGTACCGGTTCGTGTTGGATATTGGCACGTTGGACGAGCGCTCCAAGTTTTAGGCGAGGGGCAAGTAGCGATAGTAGCACTAAGTAGTATCAATTGAAATAATTGGGTGCTTTCTAAGTGCTCTGGGTACCCGAGGGGTATCAGTGCATGAGCGGCTCCCCTCCGCACCTCCATGTCGCCTCATGAGCACTCTGGTCACCTGGACCCCGGTCACCTCCAGGGCCCTGAAACCCCCTTAATTATCATTAGCACTAAGTTATATCTATTTATTGCTTCTTCTTGGGAGCCTCCTGCACGTACGGCAGGAACTCGGGGTTGCCGGGCAGGTAAGGGCGCAACACCTCGGGCACCACAAAGCCGTCCTCGGTCTGGTAGTTCTCGAGAATGCAGCACAAAGCACGCTCGGTGGCGCACAGAGTCGAGTTGAGGCAGTGCACGTACTTCTTCTCGCGCTCGTTCATCTTCTTGACGCCGCAGCGGATCTCGAGGTTGCGGCTCTGGTAGTCGGTGCAGTTGGAGCACGACACGAGTTCCTTGTACTCCTTGGTGAACGGGAACCACGCCTCGAGGTCGTACTTCTTTGCGGCGGCGTTGTTGAGCTCGCCCGAGACGATCGAGACCACGCGGTACGGCAGCTTGAGGCTCTCGTAGAACGCCTTGCTGAGGCCGATCATGCGGTCAAACTCGGCCCACGACTTGTCGGGCTCGGTCAGGCAGAACTGCTCGATCTTTTGGAACTCGTGCACGCGGAAAATGCCCCACGCGTCCTTGCCCGAGGAGCCGGCCTCGCGACGGAAGCAGGTCGAGTAGCCGGCGTAGCGCACGGGCAGCTGCTCCTGGGGCTGCTCGAACCACTCGTTCATGTGCAGAGCGCTGATCGGCTGCTCGCTGGTGGCAATGAGGTACTTCTCGTCGTTGCCGTCAATGACCTTGTACAGCTCCTCGTCAAACTGCGACAGCTGCGCAGTGCGGGCCATGATGTCCTTGTTCATCATCAGAGGGGTCTGCAGAGGAATGTACTCGGCCTTGCCGAGGAATTCGAGGCCATAGTTGATGAGGGCCTGGTTGAGGTAGACACCCCACTGGCGCAAAAAGTAGCCGCGGTGGCCGACGATTTTGGTGCCGCGCTCCTGGTCAAAGCCGTCCAAACGAGCCAGCACCTCGTTGTGCGAGTGCTTGGCCTTGGCACTGAGGCTCTCAGGGGTCTGGCCCTCGGGCTGCCACAGCGTAACAATCTCGTTGTTCTCCTCGTCGTCGCTGATGGGGACGCTCTCGTGAACAAGGTTACCGATCAAATTAACCTTTTGGCGCATGTCGGCCTCCTCCTTTTGCTCGCGGGTCGTGAGCTCGGCCTTCTTGGCGGCGAGCTCGTCCTTTTGCTTGAGCAGGTCAGACGCGTCCTCCTTGGCCTTGAACCGCTTGCCAATCTCCTTCTGGAGCTTGTTCTGCTCCTTGTTGAGCTCGTCGAGGTCGAAGCGCACCTTGGTCCACGCCTTGTACATGGCGATAATCTCGTCCACGAGCTCGACGCTGTCGCCGCGGGCCTTTTGCGACTTGCGGATCAGCTCGGGGTTGCCGCCCTTTTCTTCAATAAATTGCAAAATATCAAGCATGGTAGGATGAGGTCAGCTGAGACAAGGTTTTGGGGTGAGGTGGCCAGAGGGGGGCACAAAGGGGGCCCATAAGGGGGCAGCATCTGTGGCAGTGCGTGGGTTTGAAAGGTGTTTCAGTGCGGTCCTCGCTGAAACGCGTAAATTTTCTATATCTTTAGTGGGTGTTAGTTGGTGGACCCACAAGCGCCCGGCCCCTTCCCCTTCCCTCTAGACCCCCTTGGCACCCCCAGCTCTGCCCATGGACACATTCGTAGTACTCCAAGATATCAACAACCCTAAACAAACCGTGTACCCAGAAGTGCACTATGTCTACTGCGACGACCAGTTCAGCCCTGCCCTCGACGTTGCCGAGCAGGAAAAGGACGACATGAGCATCTTGGTGGACCTCAATTCTGATGGGTCCATTGCCGCCTGCAACTCCCTCAGTGCCAACTGCCAGGTCCTGGGAGCCACCCTCGAGCAACAGCAACTTCCAAGCCTCCAGTCACAGCTCCTCAGAGTGAACTACACACGTGCACACCAGCCGACCGACATTCCTGATTTACAAACGGCAAAAGTCGAGGATACGAGGGCAGCCTTGCTAGATTTGCAAAGGAGGAATGACGAATTGAGGAGGTTGTGTGAGGAAGAGAGTGGGGAGTGAGGTGGAGACTGGTGAGGGTAGGAGCTGGGCTCACTGGGTCCACTGAGCCGCCCATACGCCGTCCACAGCTCTATCTTAGCACTACCAGAAGCTGTAAAGCCATTTAAAAGTCCACATTTATTTATTAGCTCTAGTCAATGCCAAATAGCAGGTACCTGTGTAGCGTATTTTGACATCTAAAGGCTACCTGCTCAGTGTAGCCCAAGCCGTAAAGCGCCCAAGGGCTGAACAACCGGTCACCAAATTCGGGGGTTGCCCGGGGGAATAAGCTGCAAAAACGGGCTATAAGAATACTTGAGTTATCTTAAATCTGAGTGTCGCTCGTCTGAGCTGCGTAGGGTCACGCTTACACCAAAGCCTAAAGAGCCTAGAGAGCCTAAAAAGCCAATAAGTTCTCCAAAATCTTGACCAAACCACTCCAATACTCACATAAACAACCTCTAAACTTGAGCAAAAAGCCCGGATGGCCACTCTCCAGGCAAACAATCTCCAAGGCCAGAGCAACAACCACCCCAAAATAGATCCAGAACTCGCTCTCCTTCAAGACACATGGCTCGATTCCGAGCTTGAGGTCATCGATCTTCGAGCACGCAAGCGCAAGGGCGAGAGCGTAGGTGAGGTTCTGGCCGCCGCAAAGAAACGCCGCAACGTGCTCTGGAAGCAGCTTCTGGGTGGATGGAAGAAAGGATGGAAGCGTGAGCGTAAAGCCAAGTCAAAGGTTACCCGAGAACCAGCTGCCCCTGTCGAGCAAGGTCATGAGGGCGAGCCTGATGCCCAGCCTGGGGACCCCGTGCAAAGCGCCGAGAATGTCGAGATGGCGGGGCCAGAAGACGAACTCCAGATGAGCAAGCTAGCTGAGCTGGGTAAGGGCGTTTCTATTGAGCCGAACGAGACTTACGATGTCCCACCTGAGGTTGAGCTTGAGGGTCCTGTCGAGCGAAGGGGTGAGCACCAGATGCACCAGCCATTAAATGTCGACCTGGACGAGTTTGAGTGGTCTGACGGCGAGCTACGAGGGCTGGAGAAAGTGGACGAATTTGTCGAGCTGGGCGAACAAGGCGTCAGAGGCGAGCAGGAGGAGTCAGAGGATTCTGATTTTGACCTTGATGAGCTTGAGGAAGTTCCAGAGGAGTTGGAGGAGCCCTATGAGCCGCCTCACAAAAGAACTCGGCTGGAAGCCAGCCAGCCCGAAGTGCGGCCACGCTCAGAGAAACACGGGTCGAAGAATTCACATACCACCCAGCAAAAAGACATTATGCGTGCTTGGCTTTGCGAGAACCTGGGCATCCGTAGCGTTTCGCTGGAAATGCTAGAGCCAGTCGCCGAGGCAGCGGGTCTCACAGCCAAGCAGGTTCGAGATTGGATAAACGCTTTCTATCACCGCAATCCCACGCCCACTCTTGAGCAGGCCATGGCTTGGAGAAGCCTCTGGTACAGGGACGTTCTCAACGAATGGCTCGCGGCGCACCGCGATGATCCCTATCCCAACGAAGAAGAGAAGCAGCGGCTGGCGAGAGAGACCGGGAAATCTTCAAAGCAGATCAATGAGTGGTTCCACCATGCTCGGCAAAAGAATGGCCTGGGGCGCCCCAACTTTTTTAGCCCTGTTCAACTAACTACACTACGCGCGTCTTTTGAGGAGAATATATACCCCAGCGCAGGTGAGAAGCAGCGACTGGCGACCGAGACTGGTCTGAGCTTCAAACAGGTGGACGCGTGGTTCATGAACCAACGAAACAGGGCGGGCATGGCAGGACAACGCAGACTGCCTGCCGCTCCTCTCCTTGCATGGCTACACGCTAACATGGAAGACCCATATCTAAGTCTCCACAAAAGGTGGGAGTTAGCAGAGAAGACTGGGCGCACTGAAGCGCAAGTGGCCCATTGGTTTAGCGACAAACGCCAAAAAATTAAGCGCAACAAGGATAAAAAAGAGTACGAAAATTGCTGTCCTTGCTGTGGAAAGGCCAATGTGTAGCAACAAAATTTAAACTAACGGCCAGAAATAGCATTGACGAGCAGAACCTGTCTCATCATTCCACGCACGACCCGAGGCAGGTGGGTTCCCCATGACACTCCCTGTGTCTCCCTGAGCGCCAATGCACCCCCCAAGACCATCCTTGTAAATCAATGGAAAGTCCGTATTTATTTATTAGCTTAGCTTGTTACCAAGCGGGTACATTGGTATGTGGGTCCCCAAGCGGCGCCCAAGCCGCACCCAAGCCGCACCAAGAGGCTCCCCAGTCAGCACCGCCCATAAAACCTCATGCAACACTCTAATTTATCTAGTAGCTACGGCCAAACAGAGTGAACGCCTTGGCGGCCTTGTCGCAGGCGCAGCACTTTTGGCCCTCCTTGAGCTCGGGCTGCTCAAACGGAGTGCAGAGCGACTTGGCGCCCATGGACGGGGCGCGGTCGTCTTGCTGCTCGGCGGCGCTCTGCTTGGCGGTGGTGTCCTTGATCGAGTCCTCGCAGCTCTCCTCGCCGCAAAAGGGCGCCAGCAGCACGTAGCGCTTGTTGAGCCACGCGGCCATCTCGTCGACGCTCTCGACCTGCTTGATGTGGTCGTCAAACTCCTTCTTGGCCTTGGCAAACATGTCGGCGTGCATCGTGTCCATGATCTGCTCGCACTTGGCGGGCAGGCCCGCGAGGGGCACAAACTCCTTGGCAAAGTTGTCGCGGCGCGCAACAACGCACTGCTCCTTCTCGAGGTCCTTGGGGCCGATCTCGATGCGCAGCGGGATGCCCATCAGCTCGCCGTTGGAGAACTTCCAGCCGGGGGAGTAGTTCTCGCGGTAGTCGCCGGTGACGGTGATACCGGCCTCCTTGAGCTCGGCCTCGACCTCCTTGCACTTGGCGATGATGGCCTCCTTGGTCTCGGCGCTGGTCTTGGCGGTCAAACCGCAGGGAACGATGAGGACCTGAGTCTGGGCGACGCGGGGGGGCAGCACCAAACCCTTGTTGTCCGAGTGGACCATGACCATCACGCCGATGGTGCGGGTGCTGAGGCCCCACGAGTTCTGCCACACGTGCAGCTTGGGCTTGTCCTCGCCCTCCTTGGCCTCGGGGTCCTCGACGCTGATGTTGAACATCTTGGAGAAGTTCTGGCCCAGACAGTGCGAGGTGGCGCCCTGGATACCGCGGCCGGTGGTGGGAATGTACCCCTCGCACGACAGCGAGAACTGCGACCCGGCAAACTTTTCCTTGGAGGTCTTTTGGCCCTTGATCATGGGCACCGCGAGAAGCTCCTCGTAGATCTTGTAGTAGTAGTCCAAAATCTGCCTCACCTCCTCGTTGGCACCGTCAAAGGTCAGGTGCGCGGTGTGGCCCTCCTGCCACAAAAACTCGCGCGTGCGCAGAAACGGCTGGGGGTGCTTGAACTCCCAGCGGACAACCGAGTTCCACTGGTTCAGGCGCAGCGGCAGGTCGCGGTAAGAGCGGATCCACTTGGCGTAGTACGGGTACATGACCGTTTCCGAGGTGGGGCGGATGGCAATGGGCTCCTCGAGGTCAGTGGAGCCGGCCTTGGTGACCCACGCGACCTCGGGCGCAAAGCCCTCAATGTGGTCCTTTTCGCGCTCGAGGACCTTGGACGAGACAAACATCGGGAAGTAGGCGTTCTGCACGCCAATCGCCTTGATCTTTTTGTTGAAAAAGTCCTGGATCTGCTCCCAGATGAAGTACGAGCTGGGGCGCAGGATGTAGCACCCGGAGACGTCGTAGTAGTCGAGCATCTCACCCTTGGTCAACACCTGGCTGAACCAGTTGGGGAAATCCTCGGCCTTGTCGGAGGTAATGCCGATGAGAGGAGCCTGTTTGGGGGGCATGAAAATTAGTCAATCTGGGAGGGTCAGATTGGGATATGTGGGCCGGGGTGGGGGGGCAGAGCAGTGGGTATAGAGGGGAGCTGTAGAGAGGAGCGCTTCAGAGAAAAGCTGTATTATATAGTGCTACAAGTGAGCTCAAGTGAGCTTGAAATATAGAGCTCATAGTCAATTCTAGGAGCGACGCGTAATTTGGCGGGTTCAGAGATTCCATGAATTTCGAATCAAACAGCGACCAGCTCACAGCTTTTCCACATTTACCCTTGAAGTCTGGCACTACGTCCCACGCCCCGTGCACTGCGCGCTTTCGCCCCACGCACTCCCGCCACATCCGCCACCCTCCGCGCGCCACCCCGCCACGCCCCCTGACCCAACCTTGCCTACTAGTCTCAAAGTCACTTTCCAAACTCATGCGCCGGTCTTCGCGGATTAGCGAACAAGTCGAGGCAAAGCATCTGGCGCCGGTCGTGCCGCCGCCTGTGGCCGCGGACCCCCCGGCACAGCCGAAAAAGCCCGTCAAACGGCCCAAATCAAAGCAAAAGCCAAAGGCAAAGCCCGCGGCGCGGCCGCCGCCGCCGCCGCCTCAGCCCAAGGGCACGACCGAGGCCGACCTGGTGCCCATTGCCCAGCGCCTCGACGACAACCTCAGGCTGCTGTACCACCTCGAAAAGTTTGTCTCGCTTGTGTACTACGACCCCGGCGTGGCAAAAGCAGACCGCACAGCCGTCTACCGGCAGTGGAGCGCGCCCCACGACCCCTGGGAGCCCGCCCTCAACGCGGCGCCGACGCGCGTTGCCCGCAAAAACATCACCCGCGTGCAGGATCGCGTGCTGGCCGAGGTGTTCTCGAGCGAGCGTCCAGCCAAGCGCCAGAAGCGCGTGCACGTCCCCGAGATCAAGATGGAGGAGGAGGAGTCTGAGTCCGAAGAGGAAGTCCAGTACACGCCGGATCCGGTCGAAATTGACCCCGATGCGGCCATCGCGTTCACCCACCCGAGCCACGTCGTCAAGCCCGAGTTTGGCGGCCTGGATAAGTTTTTGAGCAGCTACCGCGCCATCGAGGACGACCAGACGCTCGACGATGCCAAGTGGGAGCAGATGGTGGCCGAGCGCGCCGATCTCGAGGCGCGCATCGAGGTCGCCCGCCGCACAGGAAAACTCGACACCATCGAGGCTCAGGCGCGTAATGCAGGCATTACCAAGTTCAGCGAGCAGTGGCGGACCCCCGTGCACCAGGATTACCTCGTGGGCAACGCCATTTACGGCGGCAAGGCGTTTATGAATATCCGCAAACAGCTGGGCTCCACGGCGAAGAAATGGGCTCAGACAGTCGAAGCGCACTTTAAGCGGCAGGCTGGTGCCGAGGAGCGCCAGCGCAAGGAGCAGGAGCGCGACCTCAAGCAGTTCCACCGCAAGCTGATGAGCGAGGTGCAGAAGCGGTGGAAACTGGCCCGCGACGTGCTCGAACTGCGCCGGCAGCAGGCCGAGGCCGAGCAAAACAAGCTCAGGGGCAAAGAGTACCTTGAGCAGATCCTCGAGCAGAGCGAGCAGCTCCTCAAAGACCAGCAGGCGCCGCAGTCGCTCGAGGACGAGATGGAGGCGTTGTCGAGCGAGGACGAGAGCGAGGACAACCGCGACGACTCTGAGCTGACGGTGGAGGAGCTGCGCGAAAAGTACAAGCACGTGCTGGGTAAACGGTTCGATGAGCCCGAGGGCCACAGCGACGGTGAGGGCGAGGGCCACAGCGATGCTGAGAGCGACGCCGAGAGCGAGGCTGAGATCAAGGCTGAGCAGGCTGAAGCTGAGCAGGTCAAGACTGAAGCTGATTCCACCGCACTGTCACCCTCTGAGCTCGCCCAGATGCAGGCCGCCTACGACGCCGAGCAGTCCGAGTCGGACGTGTCGATGAGCAGCGGCAGCGAGAGCGAGAGCGAGCCCGAGAAACCCGCTCGCAGCGCTCTGGCAATGCTCATGGGCGGCAAGGTCGACGACGACGAGAGCGATTTTGAGGCGAGCGATGCGAGCGGCGAGAGCGACGCCAGCGTCACGAGCGACGTGGACATGGAGGACGAGCGCGCCAAGGGCGAGGAAGGGGTCAATGGCGTCAATGGGGCCTCCCCCGAGGGCGCCGAGGATGCTTCTCCGTCCCCCTCGCACACCTCGGCCATGTCTGACGACGAGCCCCAGGAGGCCCACACCCCTAAAGACGAGGCCCTGTCGCCCGCTCGCGAGCACACGCCGCCGCCCATCTCGTCTGAAGTTACCGAGTACTCGCACAAAATCGACCCGCCCTTCCTGCTTCGCGGCACTTTGCGCGCGTACCAGCGCGACGGTCTCGACTGGCTGGCCGGTCTCTACAACTCGCAGACCAACGGCATCCTGGCCGACGAGATGGGGCTGGGTAAAACTATCCAGACAATCTCGCTTTTGGCCTACCTTGCGTGCGAAAAACAGATTTGGGGCCCGCACCTCATTGTTGTGCCTACGAGCGTCATGCTCAACTGGGAGATGGAGTTTAAGCGGTTCGCGCCCGGGTTCAAGGTCTTAACGTACTATGGCAACCCCCAGCAGCGCAAAGACAAGCGCCGCGGCTGGAACAAGGAGGATACCTGGCACGTGTGCATCACCTCGTACCAGCTGGTGATCCAGGACCAGGTGGCGTTCAAGCGCAAGCGCTGGAAGTACATGATCCTCGACGAGGCCCACAACATCAAAAACTTTAGATCCCAGCGCTGGCAGGCGCTCCTCAACTTTAATAGCGAGCGCCGCCTGCTCCTGACCGGTACGCCCCTCCAAAACAATTTAGTCGAGTTGTGGTCGCTGCTGTACTTTTTGATGCCCTCGTCCAAGGGCACCCAGATGATGCCCGAAGGGTTCGCCAACCTCGAGGACTTTCAAGAGTGGTTTAGCCGCCCCGTGGACCAGATGGTCGAGGAAGGCGGCGAGGCCGACGCAGAGACCCGCAACACCATCAGCAAGCTGCACAAGGTGCTGCGGCCGTACATTCTGCGCCGCCTAAAGGTCGACGTCGAGAAGCAAATGCCCGGCAAGTACGAGCACATTATTTACTGCAAGCTCTCGAAACGCCAGCGGTACCTGTACGACGACTTTATGAGCCGGGCCAAGACCAAGGAGACGCTTGCCAGCGGCAATTTTATGTCTATTTTGAACTGTTTAATGCAGCTGCGCAAGGTGTGCAATCACCCGGACCTGTTTGAAGTGCGCCCCATCAAGACCTCGTGGGCCATTGGCGAGAGCGCCCCGTCGCGGTTCAGGCACACTGCGAGCCAGTTTAGGATCGAGAGTGGGTGGCTGGAACAGGTGAACCTCGAGGTGCTCAACCTCGCGCTGCCCTCTTACGAGACCTCCAACCGCTTTTACTGCCAGCTGGCCCAGTCCCAGAGCAACATCACCTCGGCCATCCGCGAGCTGGCCACCATCGAGACGCTGCCGGAGCCAGGGGTGGGCGAGCTGACGAGCCTGCAAAAATGGGCAAACTTTGCCGTGGAAAAACGCCGCATCGAGCGCGAGATTGCCCGCAAACGCGCCCTCTACCTCAGCTGGTTCCGCACCAACCGCGTGCCGTTGTATGGCCAAGATCTGCGTGAAGCAGCCACGTTGGCGCCGCGCCTGCCTCCGCTCAACACCCCGAAACGCGGGTTCAACTGGAACCTCGACTTTCGCCAGCTCATTATGACCATCAACGACCGCGAGCAGCAGCTGGCCCCCATCATCCAACGGTTCGCCCTGGTGACCCCCGAGGTGGTGTGCCTTGACCAGCCGCTCCTGCAGGCGGGGCCCATCACGCCGCAAGCGCTCGAGCCGGTCCAGAGCTCGACGTTCCACTCGTCGCAGGTGAGGCTGAGCATCCAGTTCCCCGATAAGCGCCTGCTGCAGTACGACTGCGGCAAGCTGCAAAAGCTCGACGCGCTCCTGCGGGACCTTGTCTCGGGCGGCCACCGCGTCCTCATCTTCACGCAAATGACCAAGGTCCTCGACATTTTGGAGCAGTTTCTCAACATCCACGGCTGGCGGTACCTGCGCCTAGACGGCGCCACGCGCGTCGAGGAGCGCCAAGTCTTGACCGAGCGGTTCAACAAGGACAACACGATCCCGGTCTTCATCTTGAGTACGCGCTCGGGCGGTCTCGGCATCAACCTGACCGGCGCAGACACCGTGGTCTTTTACGACTCTGATTGGAACCCCGCCATGGACCGGCAGTGCCAGGACCGCTGCCACCGCATCGGCCAGACCCGCGACGTGCACATTTACCGGTTTGTGTCCGAGTACACGATCGAGTCCAACATCCTGCGCAAGGCCACCCAAAAGACCATCCTCGACAATGTCGTGATCCAGGAGGGCGAGTTCACTACCGACTACTTTAAAAAGTTCAACGTCAAGGACATTATTACTGGCGAAGAGGGCCACGCCCCGGACGCGCCCCAGAACCTCGAGGCCGCGCTCGCCGACGCCGAGGAAGCAGACGACCGGGCCGCAGCCAACATGGCGCTCAACGAGGCCAAGATGGACGACGAGGAGTTTGCCGGGAAGGAGCTCAAGGAAGAGAGTGCGAACGGCGCCTCGGGCGCTTCGCCCAGCCCCAGGCCCACCCCCGGTCCCACCCCCGGGCCCGCCCAAGCCAGTCCCACCACCCAGGCCTCGGGTTCCGCGCAGGTGCCGCACGCAGAACATGATGCGGAACAAGGGCAAAATGCAGACTCGGACTCTGAAGACGATGATATCGGGCCCATCGAGGACTGGATGATCAGGTTTATCGAGCAGGGCTATCTCGACGATTAATATATTTATTTCTGTATATAGGTGAATTCACCGCTCATAATTATGCCCACACATTTTTTTTTAGGGTATCACGCCACGCCAAGAGGTCACGAGTGCCCCATTCCATGCATGACTCGAGCGGGGATGCTGAGGCATCAATAGGATTCTTGGAAGGTTGGTGTTGCCATGGCAAACCACTGATTATGGTGTTATTGCCATAGCAACTAGCCGTTGAACGGCCATGCGTTTACGTCACGTGGGAAGCGTTTACCCAGGAAAACCGTTAAACCCTAACGCCCTACCCTGGCCCTTGTCAGCCAACCCTAGCCCTCGGCTATTATTCAAGCACCCACGCTTCTCCACCCGTTTTCTTCACCACACACACACCACCAACCATGCAGACAGGTCCCTCGCAAGTTCTTCTGCATGTCAAGGAACCAAGCCCGCACCTGCTCGACTTTCTCAAGGGGCTGGGCTACGTCGTCAAGCACACCGAAGACCCGGCCCGAGACATCCTCTTCACAACGGTGCCCACCTTTTTTATCACAGACTCGAGCGACGTGCCGCTCAAGACCTGGTGCAAGTTTTTGCTTCAGGCTCGCAAAAACGCTGTTTTGGAGTGGCCCTGCTCGGAGCAAGAGCTCCGCACGGCGGCTGACGCCCTGCATGCCAAGGATGTCGATTGTCTTGTTGCTCGCGTGAACAGCCCCTCTTTTGAGATCCCCGAGCACGTTTTTAGTGGAAAAATCGACGTTTCCGAAATTGTTACCGCGGCTCAGCTCGACCGAGTCCGCAACGAGCCGAACCTGGCCACCGTCAAATTCAACGTCTGGGACTTTACTTTGGACGAGCTGCTGGTGGTTGCAACGACTCTTTATGACAAGGGCCTCAAAATGGTCGGCCTTAGTGTGCCGTTTGAGCGCCTTTTGTACACTTGTGCCGTGTTCAGGTCTGTGTACGGATTCCGCGGTTACCACTCGTTTAGGCACATTGTGGACGTGATGCAGTACACGTACTTTTTGGGTTGCCGCAGCGTCTACCCCAATACCGCCACGCCCCTCTCCGAGTACCACAGAGGCATCCTAATTGTTGCCGCGTTGGGCCACGATGTACTACACCCCGGGTTCAGCACCGCCACCGTCAAGGCCTGCAACCCTGCGTGGGGCTCACAGTACCCCACTCTGGAGGATTTCCATTCCAAAGTGTACAAAAAATTACTCGGCGTGCTGCTGCCCGAGCTTGACCAAATCGGCGGTGCTTGGACAGATGTGACCGAGCTGATTCTAGCAACCGACATGGCTATGCACCGTGGTCTCATGAAAATCGATCTCACAGACAAGGACAAGGGCGACATGACGTTTTTGTGCTTCCTGCTCAAGTTGAGCGATATTGGCAACGCGTCGCGCGTTTTCGCCGCTTCGGTGCGCCAATCCATGTGTATAACTGTGGAGATCCGCAACGAGCACGATATCCGCACCCCACGCGGGCTGCCGATGCTGCCGCACATTAAGGTGTTTGCCGGCGAGCCGGTGCCAAAGTCGCTTGAGGAGGCATGGGAGCGCATGCAGCGCAACCAAAAGGGGTTTGTGATGAACTTTTTGGTGCCCACGCTCGGCAAGCTGCGCGACTCGCAGGCTGCGGCCGCAGAAAACGTGTGCACCGAGATCACCGCTCAAGTCGAGCAAACGGTCTGCGATTTCCAAAAGCACGCGTACCCCCCCGGACAAGAAGATCTCCTGCATTATTTATTTTAGCATAGCATAGGCACAGCCTCACTATATCCTTTTAAATCCGACCGCCAGGGTCTACAACTTGCCTGCCTCCTGGGCGGCTCTAATCTCCTCAAACATCTTGAGCATCTTGCGGCGGGCGCCGAGCGCATTGACGCCGCGAGCCTCGAGCTGCTTGTCGTCGAGTTTTATCACCTCCTGCCACTTCATGCCCCCCAAGTTATCGGTGTACTTGTGAAGCCGCAGGGAGCGCAGCCAGGTGCCCATATCGGCGAGCAGGGCCGGGTCCATGTAGTTGACCGGGCGGTGCGGCGCCCCTGAGCCCGAGCTGTGGGGGGTGCCGTGGGCGCTGTGCGAGCCGTGCGAGCCGTGCGAGCCGTGGCCCGAGGATCCGTGGGACCCGTGGCTGGAGCTGGCGCTGGCGTGGCTGGCGTGGGGAGCATGCGGCCCCTGGGGCCCCGGCGACCCGAGAAACGGCGACCCAGCACTCTTTGCCTGGGCCTGGGCCGCCTGGGCCTTGGCCATCATCGAGCCAACGCTGGTGGTGGCATGACCGGGGGTAGGCGTGGAAGGGGCGCTGGCCATGGGCCGCCGCGGCGCTCCACGCTCGCTCTCGCCATCGCTGTGGTGTTTATCGTCCTTGGGGCGCCCAATGGGCTTGGGCTGCGGCGTGCTCCACCAATCAGTGGCGCTTTTGGGGCGGATAATTTCCTGGCTCAGGGGCCATGGGTTGAATGTCTGTGGCCGCAAAAAGGCTTGTGAAAAATGGTCCTGCTTGCCAATGTAGGGCCGGATTGGCGAATGAGGCGCCGAGGGTGCCGTGGCAGGCCCCGTAGTGGCCCCGTTCGGCAACCGCAAGGGCGAGCGATGCTCGAGCTGGGAGTCCCGTACGAGCCGGTCAAACACGCCAAATTTTTCGTCCTGCGAGTGGCTGGCAACCTCCTTCAAAAACCGCAGCTCGTTCTCCGTGCACTTGCCGGCAAGCGTCTGCAAAACCCCCAGCCGCTCAACGGGGCCAAGGGTCTCAAACCACTGCACCAAATTCTGGACTTCGCCACTGAAAGGAGCCGCACTCAGGGCCTGCTGGATGCCCCCGGTCTCATATTTGGTCTCGCTCTTGGACCCCACCGGGCAGTCCGAGTCGGGCATTGTTACAAAGCACGATGGTAAGGGGCGTTGTGCGTTGGGCCTTGTGCCCAATATTTCGCCAAGGGGGGTCTTGTGGCCAAAATTGAGCCACCACTCAATTTGGGTCAAACTGCTCGAGGCGCGCGCCAAGACGCGGCCCAATCGAAAAAAAAAAAAATTGGGCGCGTCCTTGGCGCGTTGTCGGCCAATACCATTCAAAGTTTGTCTTTTATCTAAATAAGCTAGTATTTTTGCTTCTCTCATTAAATGTTACCATTGAATAAATTCAACTCAAAACAATGCCAACCCAAACGGGAACCCAAGCAGGAACCCAATGGAAACCCAAATAGGCCCCCCCCCGCAGCAAGTCATCTCTCCCCCCGGTTACGTCACCCTTTTTCCCCTAGAATGCGCGACGTAGCAGATCCGGATATTGATACCATTATTGACCGGTTGCTCGAGGTGCGCGGGAGCCGGCCCGGAAAGGCGGTGCACCTCCAAGAGCACGAGATTCGCTGGCTCTGCACCAAGGCCCGGGAGATTTTCATTGGGCAGCCGATTCTGCTCGAGCTAGAGGCGCCTATCAAGATTTGCGGCGACATTCACGGGCAGTA
Organism: Wickerhamiella azymoides; assembly: GCA_030563245.1. Lineage (NCBI taxonomy): Eukaryota > Fungi > Ascomycota > Dipodascomycetes > Dipodascales > Trichomonascaceae > Wickerhamiella > Wickerhamiella azymoides. The sequence goes on along the minus strand of JAKUBN010000010.1, from coordinate 151,085 downwards.
CTACGATCTTTTGCGCCTTTTCGAGTATGGCGGGTTCCCTCCCGAGGCAAACTACCTGTTTTTGGGCGACTATGTCGATCGCGGCAAACAGAGTCTTGAAACGATCTGTTTGCTTTTGGCGTACAAAATCAAGTACCCGGAAAACTTTTTCATTCTGCGCGGAAACCACGAGAGCGCCTCGGTCAACCGGTTGTACGGATTTTACGACGAGTGCAAGCGCCGCTACAACATCAAGCTTTGGCGTACTTTTACCGACTGCTTCAATTGCCTGCCGATTGCTGCCATCATTGACGAAAAAATCCTCACAATGCACGGCGGTTTGAGCCCCGACCTCAAGTCCATGGACCAGATTCGCCGTGTGATGCGCCCAACAGACATCCCCGACGTTGGCCTTCTTTGTGACCTTTTGTGGAGCGACCCCAACAAGGATATTACCGGGTGGGGCGACAATGACCGCAACATCAGCTTTACGTTTGGCCCCGACGTGGTCTCACGGTTTTTGGACCGGCACGAGCTCGAGCTCATTTGCAGAGCTCACCAGGTCGTCGAGGACGGATACGAGTTCTTTGCCAAGCGCCAGCTGGTCACCCTGTTTAGTGCGCCCAACTACTGCGGCGACTTTGATAATGCAGGCGCAATGATGAGCGTCGACGAGAGTTTGCTGTGCTCGTTCCAGATCCTCAAGCCCACAGAAAAGAAGAAAAAGCCCGCCCAGATCCAACCGTCGCCTGGACAATCTCGCCCAGTTACTCCGCGGAAAAAGAAATAATTAGCGGTTGAGCATAGTTAAATATCTAAAGTTGAGAGAGCGTGCTCGAGGGGCGCCCAGCGAGGTGCCAAAGAAAAGAATGACGATAAGTAGGGTTAGGCAGTGTTGAGGCAGTGATGCATGTTTTCGAGAGCATTAAATAAATATCTACAGTCAAAGGGAGGGGGGAGGGGCACTCTTTTCCCTACACTGGCCTCCTCCAGGGCACAGCCTTACTTGCTTCGGCCTGCTCATTCTCACCTTTGAGCAACAGCAAGTCTCTCAAAAACCGGTTCCGCAGCGCTTTTAGCCCGTGCTTATCGGCCAACTCAATGATGTGACCATTAATATACTCGATTTCGGTCGGCTGGCCCTGCAGCACATCGGCGCGCATCGAGCTCGTGTTGGTGCTTGTGTCCTCTGCCACCTGCAGGACCTTGGCCACCACCTCCTGGGGAGAAAAATTAAACTTGTACTCGGCATTCAGGATCGTGCACGACTCGGCCACCAGACGGTCCACCGAGGGCCGCAGCTGGGGGGAGGCTACAAGACCGTTGGCGCAGTCAAGTACGGCAGTCAATGGGTTTATCACTGCATTCACCAGTAGTTTGAGCACGCGCTGGCGCTCAAACTCGGTGGCACTCACGCTCAAAACACTCGCAAACGACTCAAAGTCGTCGGGGCCAAGCGAACCCTCGGGGAATACAAACGGCCCTTGTCCAGTGTGTTCAAATGTGTACGCCACAGGGGTAGCCTTGACACCTTGGGCAGTGATCCCAAACGAGATTTGTGGCGGGTTTTCTGGCCAAAGTTGGCCGAGCTGCCGTTCCACTCCGATACCATTTTGGAGCAAAACAAGTTTGCTCGAAGGCCCCAATTTTGAAGCAAGAGGTCGCAGAGCCTCTAGAGTGCTGGAGGCCTTTGTGCACACCACAAGAGTGTCGATATTGCCTACATTCGGGGCGGCCACTGCCTGGACCTTTTTTGCCAAATCACTTTTACCGATGATCCGAAGTGTGTTTTCAAGCTGGGAAAAGTGCAGGCGCTTGGATTCGTTGCGTAAGACAAGCGTAGGAACCCCGCGCAGCGACACAGCCACCAAACTGCCAATGGCCCCGGCTCCCAAAATGTGCACCATGATGACACCAATTCAAGAGTGCCTTGAATCGATTGATTCCCTGGCCACGTTTGGCGGTCCCGAGCAGGAAGCCCAGCTACGCGTTGACAAGATCCTGTTGAGCATCTCAGCGCTCGAAAATAGCGCGCAGCTCGAGCTGCTCGAGGCAGAGACGCGAGGGCAACTCGAGCTCCAACTGGACCAGCTTGAGCTCCTTAAACACAAATTGCAGGCCGCACAGCTCAGCGCAAAAGATCTGAGAGAGCGTCAGTGGCAAGCCACGCGCCTGGCTTTGCGTGGGCAGCCCTCCGCGTCAGGCAGCTCGGGGCCCCACAACTCCCAAAGCACTGCAGGCAGTGACCCCTTGGGCATCTCTGGCGCTCCCACACCCGAATCCAACCCCACACTCTCGGTTGCCGAGGATATCACCTCGAATCTCCGGCGCATTCACCAGCTCGCACAGGCCGAGGTGCTACGATCCGAACTCAACATCGAGGAGCTCGAGACTTCCACCAAGGCCCTCAAACAGGTTGAGGAACAGTACTCGGGGATCGATATGCTGCTCAATGGCTCCAAGCAGCTGGTGCGGATCCTCAACGAAGCAGACGCCAAGGACCGTCGCCAGATGCAATTCGCGCTGTCATTTTTATTTGCCGTTTTGGTATGGATTATTTATCGGCGTATCCTCAAGTTGCCGCTCAAGCTTCTGTTTTGGGCTATTGCACGGTTTATTGGCCTGGCAAAGTGGGTGACCCCAAAGGCGTCCGCACGTGCTACCACCGCTGCAGCAGCCTCTGTGATCAGCGCCAGCAGCTCGGTACTTGAATCATTGGAGTCACCTGCGACCACACTACTAGAGACAGCTGAGAGCGTGTCTGGAGCTTCGAGCGTGGAGACGGCCGTGGCAACGACCATCGACACGATTCTCGATTTCGTCGTTAACGTGGCTTCAGATGCAGACCCCGCAGCGGCTGCATCTGAGCTTCCCAAATTAGAACTTTAGCCGCGCCTTATGTAGCTATTTTTTGCATTTGGATTAATCAATCTGCACAGATTCGCGGTGTCAGTGACGCAATGCGCGGTGCAGGCGCTTGCTATGCACGCTATTGCAAAGACACCCGTGCATATTATGCACCGATGCCTTTTCCTCAATTCATCCTGCAGCTCTATGCTCAAAGACTATGTGACTTGGGCCAAATCCGCTCTACATCTTGGTGCTACCGGCTATCGCAACTGTTGAAATTTGACGTGCATGGTGTCCATGGCAACGGTAGAGGGTGCAGCCGTGGTAACCTGTCAAGTCGGAATAAATTCGCACGAAAAGAAGCCGCTAACTTTTTCGCGCTCTTAAATAATGCTATATTGTATCGTTTAAGCCGCGTCGTGCAGCCACTAGTTACTTTTTATATCTCGATGATTTTGGGGTCTGTGGCGCAGATCAGCGTTTACACGCCTTGACACCGATCACCAGTGACCCGCTGGATCTAGGTGAGGATCTCTTTTTTACTGAAACTCATTCTTATTTGTTTTGCATGTGCACAGACACCTTGAGCCGCAGTTACCCGGTGCAAGTGGCCGGTTCGCTAGGGTGAACAAAGGGCTGCGCGATTTCCGTGGTGGGGCAGTCTTGCAGATCTTTGATCTTGACCCCACGACTATCTGCGCTAATTTTTCACCCGTAGCCCGGTGATATCTGCGTGTCTTTGCAGGCTGCCTTGGTAACCCAAGGCGGGGAGGAGAGGCTGGCCAATGAGAAAACTTTGCATCCCCTACGCAACTTGTACCAATTATGTTCGAATCGCTGCGAATATCTACCAATATGCGCGCTTGAATCCCGCAGTGGGGTCAATTAAGAAATGACGCTATCTGTACACCCATGCAACCGTCATGCACAGCTGCATGCAATCTCCAGATGTTTAGTCAGAAACCTGAAATCAGGGGTATGCAACCGCCACATGTCAGATGCAGGTTCTGCATGCACATAAATTTCGGTTATGCACCGCTTCCTTAACTCGACGTTACGGCGCCACCATCGGGAATTATGTCATTCTACGACGCCACAGGTGGGTGGCTGCCCAGCGCGCCACACCCGCCACTAAACTACTGATACCTACATTGCACGCCTGCCAAAAAAGCAATGTTACTGCCCCAGTACACATTTAAAAATGACTCGTTGGGCGAGGTGCTGCTCGATCTGTCGGTGAGATTTGTGGTAAACTGTCCACCGGCCGACCTGAGCACTGCCGAGCGCCTGTTTTTCCAGATCGAGGAAGCACATTGGTTCTACGAGGATTTCGCTCGTGTGGACAACCAGTCGCTACCAGCAATGAAACTTCGCACGTTTGTCGACCGTATCTTCACTGCGGTGCCCTACCTTTACCAGTACCAGCCGGACCCACTGGAGGCTCTCACGACGTTCCAGAGCTACAAATCGCTCATTCCTGTGCGCGGTGGTATTATTCTCAACGAGAAAATGGACAAGGTCTTGATGGTGAAGGGCTGGCGCGGCTCTAGTTGGGGGTTTCCCAAGGGTAAGATCAATCAGAACGAACCCGACAGCGAGTGTGCTGTGCGCGAAGTTTACGAGGAAACTGGCTTTGATATGGGCCCCTACATCAAGGAAGAGGACTACTTTGAGGTTACACGCCAGGGCAAGAACATTAGGCTCTATGTGATCCGGGGCGTCCCCGAGGACACGGTGTTTGAGACGCAAACTCGCAAGGAAATCTCGAAAATTGGGTGGCACGCGGTCCATAAACTGCCGGGCTTCAACAAGCACACCACAAACACCAGCCATTACTACATGGCGGCCCCATTTATGAGCGGTCTCAAAAAGTACATCAACAAGTCCAAAGGTCTGGCTACATCGCTTACTTCCAAGGAAACAAAGGCTTTGCAGAATGTTTTGGATTCCCAAGCAGCTTTCCCCAACGATGAAGAGGCGGCAAAGAACCTCCTTAGCCTGCTCAAGCCGGCCAAGCAGGCCGGCCAAGCCAATAGCGACCCCGCCAGCGACACCGCCATCCTGCTCAATCTCATCAAGGGCAACAAGTCCAGTGACATTGAGAACGCCCAGCAGGTTCTGGGCCTGTACCAAACGCAGAGGGCGGCCGAGCAGCCGCTTGTTGAGCCGGTCAAGATCGTTTTGCCCGAGAGTTACCACGGGGCTCGCCAGAGCTCGAGCGCGCCGCCGCTGCCTCCCAGCTCGCTGCTGCAAACCCTGGTGGCATCACGCCAAGCCAAGGGCCAAGGTGCCGGGCTGCTTTCAATTCTGAGCGGCGGTGGTGCCGCCAACGGCGCTGCCCACCCCTCGGCCCAGCCGCCCTCGAGCGCGCCCCAAAACGATTTGTTGAGTCTTTTGCGGTCCAATGCTGCGCCCCCTGCAGCTAAAAAGCCCGCAAACGACCTAATGTCGCTGTTGAACAAGCCAGGCGCCGCCCCTGCATCCGCGCCTGCATCCGCGCCTGCAAGTTCCAGTGTTCCCCATGCGTCGAACCAGCTGATGGACCTGCTTGTGGGACCTTCTTCCAAGCAGGCAGTAGCTGAATTGGCCCCTCAGTCCGCTCCTGAGACTACGCTCCAGCCAGAATCAGCCGCTGAGACTGAGGCCGAGACCGAGGGCGAGGATGAGGCTGCCCCGCCTGCAGACACACCCGCCGCGCCCCAAATTGTCGGCGGGGAAGTCAGTTTAATGCATCTTTTGAACAAACAACCCGCCCCAGATAACTATCCAAGCCTACAGGATTTGGCCAAGTACCTGGGCGAACGTCTTGGCGCGGACTAGGCGACGGTCTGTCAATATCGATCCAGATATGAGTTTAAGGTTGGGGCATAAGCACTATGTATTATCGCAGCTTTGGCTACGTTTGAGTTCTTTAAAGCATGGAATTTTCTCTAGCATCAGCAGTTATCAATATTTCACTATGATCAATTGTCCCCACACGCGACAGGCGCCGAATGCATCAGCTTGGCTGCAGGGTGTGATTGGCTCTAAGCCGACGCCTGTGATACAATCGATAGCGTATGAAATATTCTAATAGAAGCTACCATTGAGCCGATTCGATGCGAAAATCGAGTTTGATTGCCAGCAGTCGACAGAGTCAATCAATGATTGACGTGTTTGTTGCCGCGCGCGATCCAATCGACTCGGCGAAAACGTGGTGTTGTCATGGCCCAACTTGGTAAGATCTACCAGTGTCTGTGCTCCTGTAATTATCTCGTTTGGTGAAAGTCTTAGCGCTAAAAAAGCTGGGTCCAAACCCTAAGGGGCAGTTCCACGTTGGGAAAGGTGAAATTTTCACCATGCATGCATGTTTGGGAGGATTGTTGGGTGCTAACTACTCTAGCTTTTTGTTAAACGAGGTTAACTTTCTTCAGCGGCGTACCGCCGTGTTTATTTCACGTTACGGCAATCTTCTCGGCGTAACTGATCACTGCATGCGAGCGCCACATCTCGGGTATCGCATGCATGAAGCACCTTTTGGTCACCGAACTGAAGTGTGTAGTATTAGATCTAAAACTAAACACAAGTTCAAATACAATTGCCGGCGCCAAACTCCTGGTGGGGGGAAGGTGCTACATACAGCGGGGTTGGGGGGCGTTTGATGCATGCAAATTATCGGCATGAAGCGTCGTCGATTGATATGTCGGACAATATCTCAAGCAAATACACGTCTTTTCCATGTTGCCGCGGCTATCTCCATCTCTAGCCGTCACTAAGCCTTGCATGAAGCCTGCGCAGCCTGCACAGCCTGCACGTTGGAAGATTCTTTTCAAGCAGAGAATAGAACAGAGTGTACTGGAGCAATTTATGACAGAAATTAGGATGGTGTCTGCGCTAAACGGCACCGTTTATCTGGCAGGTTCTGCAGAGCACTGAAAAAGCTGCATGTGCCGCCTCTCTGATTAGCTTCTAAAAGTACATGTTCCTATCAACAACGTGTGGGTTTCGTTTGAGCTACGTCTATTATCTGAGTATATGACCGGATCATTTCTATTTTATTGTCTCTAGAGCACCCGCAACTATTGTTTAATCTAAATCTCTAAAGTGACAGGGCTAGGGTGATGGGCGTTACTGTGGAGCTCCCACGGCATCGGACTAAGCATGGCCAATTTATTTGTCAGACCCTATTTTAGCTGTGTGAGCCCATGCATGATGTGCGTAGTGCATGCATGGTCGCCAATGTAGGGTACCGCACTGTTGTAATCATATAAAGGGGCGTGGTTCTGTCGTGAAATTTCACGGGCGTTGATTGCAGCAACAGTCAGTGGAGTTGGTACTTATTTATTGTAAACGAGTACACTAGACCACTTTAAAAGACAACACACACACCTCTAGCAACCAACCGAAGAGCAATTGATTTTGTTCCCCCCCGACCTTGCGAGTTTTTTTGCTTCTTAATTCTTCACCGAGCGCTTGATCGATACTTTGCTTCGATCTAATAAATTACCCTGGCAACTCTCCTCACCTGGCAACTTCGAACTTTTTTTTTTCTTTGCGCCGACTTAACTCCCCGATATACACAATGGATACAGCCTGCGTTGATCTAGCCGCTGTGAGCGCGCTACAAGACGTTATTTTTGATATTGTCGATACTATGAAGGAAGCGGAACCCCGCCGGCTCCCCAACGTCAAGACAATGGACACACAACCCGAGTACACGTGGGCCATGAGGGCCCCATTGCTCGGTCTTTTGCTCGAGTTTCAAATTTCTTTGGGCTTGTCCTCAGAGGTGTTCTCATTGGCAGTCAATGTCCTTGACCGCTACGCCTCTCGCAGGATTATCAATGGCCGACACTATCAGCTCGTCGGAGCTGTCTGCTTTTGGATTGCCTCAAAGTTTCTCGACAACAAGTGCAGAGTTCCTACCGTGAAGGAAATTGAGTATTTGTGCGCTGGCGCCTTCTCATGCACCGTTATCTGCGAAATGGAACTGCACATTTTGTCTGCCCTCGATTGGGAAATTGCTGCCCCTACTGCAGTTGAATTTGTCGATCTTGTGGTGGGCCAGCTGTACGCCGACCAAGAGCTCGCGTACCCTGACCCCGCTATTTATTGTGCGCTCGCCAAGCACCTGTGCGAGTGCAGCCTGTTCAAACGGGAACTTTTGGAAATTTTGCCCTCTACTATTGCCTACGTTGCTGTCGAGGTCGCTGGTGGCATGGTGGACGTTTTGTGCGGTGTCCAGCAGCGCTTCAGCTCCAGCTCGAGCGTGGACCCCAGCCTCTTTGAGGAGCTCACTGCCTTCATTGTTGCTCCGCCTACTCACTTGGAGTGCCGCTCTAGTGCCTACGAGCCCTACAATGTTGTGTCGCTGTTCAACCGGTTTTTGAGCCAGTGCCAGAACAACTCCTACGAGCAGCAGGCCCCGTCCACACCCTCCATGTGGGACAGTCCCCCCTCGCTTCTGAGCCCTTCTGATGGTGAGTTTGCCTCGCCGGCCACTGTGGCCAGCTACGAGGCCTCGCCTTCTGAGTACATGCACATGGGCCAGAGCTACTCAAAACACGAGACGGTTTTCCAAAACCCCCCAATGCATAACTTTATTTAGGGATATATATGCCTTAGCCTAATAGAAAAAACACGTTCCAATGCCAGCTCAGTTTGCTTCAGCAATTCGCTCAGGGGCTGAAACAGCTCGCTTGAGCTCGGCACTCGGAGTCCAGCGGCCGAGCTGCAGCCGCGGTGCCGGGCAACAAAATCACTGAAACTTGGCTTGCTTCTGGATTTGCTTGTTTATTGTTGCTAGGTACCGGGTTTGCATCTACCCCTGCGTCTTCTCTTGTTTGAAATATTGCCTGCATGCGGTGACGGCTGCGACAAGAGTGAGCCTGACCTGAAACCGCTGCCGAAGACATGCCGAGGTACGGATTGAGGGCAGCAAGATAAATGCTTGAAGATCTTTTTTGACAGCGGAACCACTTTTGCCCTATGGCTCTGCGGCTACCCCTGATCTACACTGCCTATGGCTCTACTTACTTACAGGGGGCCACTTGCGGAGTTGGTCATCGCCGGCAGGGGTCCTACAGGGGTCCCCATGCACGGCGCTACCGGTAGGGTATATACAGGAACTTGGAGGCATTTTGCCTTGGGGAAAGCTGGCGGGGCCAGCTAGCGCAAGAAACACGCATTAAAGGAGCCCACAATTTTTTTTAAATTTAATTTAGCTGCATGACCACGACTGAACCTCCCAAGGCTCGCTGACATCAGTGTTTACTTTTGACCCCATGGAGGCTATCCGCGTCGTAGTGAGGGTGCGGCCAAGTCCCGAGGATGTGGGGCACCAAAACCAAACTACCAGCGCCGATACGAAGATTGGAGTGCAGCCGCCCAACCGCACGCTGGTCAACGTTGTGGACGACCAAATGTTGTCTCTACAATCGCGCGGCGAAAAGCGCGACAATTACACATTCTGCTACGACCATGTTTTCGATGGGCAAGCCACCCAAGAGCAGGTTTATGAGGAAAGCGCGGGCGCGATGGTGGATCATTTGCTCGAGGGCTTCAACGCGACAATTTTCGCCTATGGGGCCACCGGGTGCGGCAAAACCCACACAATTTCCGGCACACCTGAGGATCGGGGCCTGATTTTCCGGGTTACGCAGGCTTTGTACGCCAAACTCGAGGCCCAGGACACCCACAGCTATGATCTCCAGCTGAGTTACTTGGAGATTTACAATGAGAAAATCCGCGATTTGCTATCTCCTGCGACTGACCTCGCTATTCGCGAGGACAAGACCGGCGTCCGCGTGCCCAATGTGAGTCTACACACTCCTGCATCGGTTGAACAAGTCGAGGCCCTAATTGTCCAGGGCAACATGCAGCGCGCTCAGAGCGCCACCCACGCCAACTCCCAGAGCAGTCGCTCGCACGCTGTGCTGCAGTTGCGGGTTGTGCGGCGTCCCCTGGCCTCGGGCCTCGAGGGCCAGCAGGAGTCAAGTATCCTGAGTATTGTTGATCTGGCCGGCAGCGAGCGCGCCTCAAGCACCCGCAACACCGGCAAATTGCTGAACGAGGGCGCGCACATCAACAAGTCGCTGCTTGCGCTCGGCAAATGCATCAATGCGCTGTGCACCCAGAGCGCCCACGTGCCGTACCGCGACAGCAACTTGACGCGGCTGCTCAAGTTCAGTTTGAGCGGCAACTGCAAAACGGTGATGGTCGCGTGCGTCTCACCCAACTCGAAGCACTATGACGATACTCTCAACACGCTCAACTATGCCAACCGCGCAAAACAAATCAAGACGCGCACCACCAAAAATACGCGCACTGTGACCGTGCACATCACCGACTACAAAAACAAAATCGAGGAGCAGGCCGCCACCATCCAGCAGCTACAGCACCAGGCCCAGGAAGCCCACCAGCTGGCCGCCCAGCGCCGCGCAGACGAGACACGGTTCGAGGAGTGCATGTACCGTGCGCTGAACGGTGAGCAGGTGCCAGACACTGACACAGTGGGGCTTGCCCCGCACCTTCTCAGGGTCCTTAGCCGCACTGTTGATATGCTGGGCACCGGCGAGCCCCTGGTCTCACCTGCCAAACGCTCCCGCACGACCTTCATGACCCCGGAGACCCCGCGCCGCCAGGCGCTCACCGAGCATAAATTTAATGTGCCTGGCAGCGTTAAAAAGGGGTTCCAGCCAGACGAGTCGTATGACGCCACTTTTTAGACGGCTCCTCTAGCATACCCAGGGCTCAGGCCTGGCCCCCCTCAGGCCCCCCAAACCACGCGCGGGTCGCGTATTGACTAAGAATGTCTGAGAAGCTCACTGACCAGCAAATCTCGGCCTACAAGGAGGCGTTCAGCCTGTTTGACAAGGACGGCGACGGCTACATCACCTCTGCCGAGCTCGGAACCGCCCTCAGAGCGCTCGGCCACACCCCCAGCGAGAGCGACGTGGCGGCCCTCATCCAGCAGGTGGGCACCGAAACGGAGCAGGGCATTGACTTCCCCGAGTTTTTGGCTATTATGGCCAAGAGCAAAAAGTCCCAGGACAGCGAGGCCGACGTGCGCGAGGCGTTCAAGGTGTTTGACCAGGACGGCTCGGGCAGCATTTCTTCGGCCGAGCTGCGCCGCTTGCTGGTCTCAGTGGGAGATAAGTTGAGCGTTGAGGACGCCGAGGCCATGATCAAGGAGGTCGATACCGCCGGCTCGGGCCAGGTCAACCTCAACGAGCTTGCTAAATTTCTGTGCGCAAAGTAGCTATATTTATTCATCGTAATGAGGGAAAGGGCTGTTTGTTGCGCCTATCGTGCTTGGTGTTGCGCTTGGTGCCCATTGCTGGTGCCCATTGCGCTTGGCGCTAGCTTGGCGCTGCAGCTCTGACCTGCTGTGAGCTGCCTGCTCGTGCAGATTCGTGAGCGCATATTTTCTGGGCTGCATGCACGAGAAGATATTGGAATGAGGATCCGCTATGAAGATCTGTGCGCTATTTTTGCACCGTGCGCACGCGCATGTGCGCCATTTTTCGTCGCTTGGCCAATCGATATTGATCGTGCGCTACCGAGGCCACAGGCGGCATGTGCCATGCATATTTACAGTGCTATATAGCAATCTTCAAGGTGGATATTCCCAAGTGCGGAAAGATAGATGCTAAAGTTTTCATAAATGTGCGCGCTAAGCTCACAGCGGCTCGATCCAGTCGCCTGCCACGGGCCGGTAAACCACCAGGGACCCGGCGTGCATTGACTGGAGATCATAGGCGCCCTGTTGCACGGGCGATCCCGCAACGTTCTGCTCAAGCACCGAGATGCGTGCATGGTCGATACCCGTGATAATTGCCGTGTGGTTGGGGCCGGTGTACCCAGCCGCGAACCTGGCGCTGGTGAACTGGGCAATGTCGCCTCTGCGCATCATATCAAAGCTACGCTTCACATGAGCTCCTTCTTGGCTGAGGACCTCGGCGCCATGCACATAGGCCTGCGAGGGCATGGCTCCCGCCTGGCTGAGGGCCTCCTTGGCCAGGGTCCAGCACTCGCCGTCGCCGACGCGGCGGCCCAATTGCTGCGAGGCCCACTGAACCACGTGCTCCCCAAATTTCTCGCTGCTCTGCAATAGTTCTTGCTGGTTGAGGGGCCGCGGCGGCAGCCCCAGATTACGCTCGACCTCGACCTGGTGGGGGGCACTAACTGGCCACTCGAGCACGAGCCGCAGGACGCGCAGATCGGGCATGCGGATAGCTAAAGCCAAATTTTGGCGCGTAGTGTTTGCAGAGATGTTGCAGGTGTACGAGTTACCGGCGAGGCTCGAGGGCAGCACCAGCTGGTCCATGGACCGCGTATACCATAGAGTTTGTAGTTCGAGGTCGGCGTTTTGTGAAGTAGGGGCCGAAGTTGCCGAGGGTTGGCGGCTGGGCGGCGCCGGAGGTGCAGAGGCGGCAGCTGCCGCAGCCGGCAGAGCGGGCGAGGCGGCCATGCGGGGCTTGGGTTTGCCCGGTTTGGCCGGCTTGGGTTTGGCAGGCGCTGCTGTGGATGCTGGGGAGGGCACAGCAGGGGCCACAGGAGCTGCTGCGGGCACCGCCTCAGCCTCGACCCCCCTCGAGCCAAGACCCATTGAGGCCATGCGAGCCTGCAGCGTGCTGATATCGGGCATGCCGCTGGAGGGCTGCGCAGGGGCAGCCGGGGCAGCGGCGGAAGCGGGGGACTGCTCGGGAACTGAGGGTGTGCGGCTCATGGTGGGTTTCTTTGGTTTTGGCTTGGGCTTGGGCGCAGAGGCTGCTGGGGAAGGCACAGCGGTTGGCTGCGGCACTGGGCGAGCGGGGGTGGCTACGGGGCTGTCGACCTCGTAGGGAGGAGGGTGCGGCGACGTGCCCGGGGCAGGCACTGGTCTCGAGGCCGCAGGGCTCAAGCCAGGACGCGCAGGAGGCGGAGGCCGGGCTGCCACGGGGGGCGGAGCGGCGGCTGGAGTGGCAGCAGCAGCGGCCGGGGCAGCGGCCGGCGAAGCAGGTTTGGCCTGACTGCCCACAGTCTCGCGCTCTCTGCGGCGGGAAATATGCGATTGCGGTTCAGGCAAATCCTCGCGGCGGCTGCGCGGCGGCGGGGCAAATGTGCGAGGGTCTACGACAGGCCGCTTGGCAGGCCGCGGCTCGCCGGTCGCGACGTTGACATTGTCGTCAGTGGGCTGTGGAGCTGCTGGCGTGCCTGAAACCGGGGTCGCAGGGGCCGGCTGGCCGTACTGAGGTTGGCCCGGGGGCATGGGCTGAGCTTGGGGCTGGGCTACGGGCTGGGCCTGAGGCGGCTGGACTGGAGGCCGCACAAACTGCGGCTGAGCGGGCTGCTGGCCATAAGCCGCTGGAGGTTGCCCGTACACAGGCTGACCATAACCTGGTTGAACCTGGGGGGCCGCCTGAGGGGCCTGGGGGTATGCCTGGGCCTGGGGAGCCTGGGGAGGGTATTGGGCGTACTGGGGCTGTGCAACGGGCTGTGCTACAGGCTGTGCAACGGGAACAGGTTGGGCGTACTGGGGGGCATGCTGGGGGGCATACTGAGGTACTCCTGGCTGGCCAGGCTGGCCATAACCCGGCTGAGGCTGGGCGTACGGCTGGGCGTACACTGGTTGAGCATATTGCGCTCCAGGAGCCGCGCCAGGCATGGGAGCAAACTGAGGCTGGTACGCGGCCAGCGGATCGCCGCCCTTTTTGGGCGGAGCAGCCCATTGATGGGGGTCCTGGACCTTGTTGAGCGGCCTCACCTCAATGGGCGGAGCCCGCGTGTTGCTGGTCCCTGCCTTGCCGTGGCGGCCAACATTGAGCACCGAGGACCCGGCACGCTTGTCCTTGTAGGTTTTTTGGAGCCCCTCCATCCGCTCACGGCCCTGATTGAGGTACTGCATGAATAATGAGGCTTGGTCGGACGGCCGTTTGAGACCACCCTAACTAATTTTAGCGACCTAGAGGAGGATAGGTGGAGTGGAAATACCGGCTAGCTGGGCCCATTGGATACTACTTGATCACAGTTGGAGAACATTTAAAAGACCCACACTAGTGCATCAGCGCCACCCCCGCCACCGCGCCACATCCGCCACCATGCACCCCCCAGGGTGCCTGCCGGGAGTGCCTGCAGGTTTGTTTACATTTGTCAAGTTCAAGTTCGCTAAAAAGTTCAAGTTCGCAAAAACTAAAAGATGGAGTACGAGCCGCTGGAAATTATAGGGCACGGTTCGTTTGGCCTTATTCGCAAAGTGCGTAGGGTCGCAGACGGAGCCCTCTTTGCCCGTAAAGAGGTTTCGTACAAGCACATGAAACCCAAGGAACGCAACCAGCTCAAGGCCGAGTTCCGGATCCTCAAGTCGCTCGACCACCCAAACATTGTGCGGTATCTGCACCACGATCACATTGATTCGAGCTACCAGCTCCACTTGTATATGGAGTACTGCGGTGGGGGAGATTTGGGGGCTTTGGTGCGCGACTACCGCGAGCAGGGGGTATACATGCCCGAGAACCAGATTTGGCAGATCTTTGTGCAGCTGGTCATGGCCCTCTATCGATGTCACTACAATTGCGACCCGCCTCGCCTCAAGCACCCGCTCGACGATATGAATGAAAACCTCGAGAGCCCGCCCACATTCATTCTCCACAGAGACATCAAGCCTGAAAACATATTTATTGGCCACGGCTCCAACGTCAAGCTCGGCGATTTTGGCCTTGCAAAGCTGCTGGACGGCGATAACCCCCTGGCAAACACCTATGTGGGGACCCCGTACTACATGTCGCCCGAGGTGCTCATGGACATGCCCAGCACGCCCTACAGTGATGTGTGGTCGCTTGGGTGTGTAGTGTACGAGATGTGCACTGGCGGCCCTCCCTTCAAGGCCAAGACACATCTCCAGCTCAGCCAAATGGTCCAGGCCGGCAAGTACCGCAGCATACCCGACGTTTACTCGTTTGGCCTTCGGGAAACAGTGGCCCAGTGCCTGCAGCTGGACCCCAAAATGCGCCCCACAACTGCAGTTCTCCTGAATCTTGACATCATGAAGATTTACCGCAAGGAACGCGAGCTGGTCGAGCGCGAGGAGGCCCTGGCCCTCAAGGAAAAATCGTATCAAGAGGTGGTACAGCAGCGCCTCGAGCAGCAGCTTGAGGCTAGCCTTGAGCAGCTGATTCAAAAGGAGGTGGAGCAGAGGCTTCGAGAGCGTGCGAGGGACCGCAGCGAGCGGGTCGCAGGCGTGCGTGGCCCGCGCGAGATCAAGGCCAGACAACCCCTGGACAGTTTAATAAATGATAGTTTCTAATATATAGGCCCTCAGACCACACTGGCCGGCGTCTCGGGTTCGCGCGGAGTGTACTCGTACTTGCGCGAATCGGGTAGCTCCTTGGGGACTCCGCCCTGCTCTGCCAAGCATGGCGAATAAAAAAGGGCACCACTGAACGCTCCCTGGAGAGTCTTGAGAGAAATCACGAGCCACAGCGCAACCTCGACACAGCTGAGCACCGTGCCGAGCACTCTGAAAAAAGTGCTATCAAACTCCTTGGCGAATTGGGTAGTTGCAGTGCAAAACACACCAAGAGGGAACGTCATGCCCCACCAGCCCAAATTGAAGGTGAGTTTTTGGACAATAAACAAGTCGAGCATGGACGTCACAGCCAGCACCAGCCAGACCAGACCAAGGCCCCAGATGAGTAGTGCAGCAACAAGCGAGGGGGCATACACAGCCATTGCAAACGCCTCGGCCTGCGCTAGAGCGCCACTACCCAACCAGCCACCCTTTTCCGCCAGGACATTCAGCTCAGACGAAAGGCGCAGCAGGGCATAGGCGCCCTGGCCACAGGGGCCCAGCGGCAGAAACGCCGAGACAATCATGGCTGCCGGGGGGATCTTGAAGATCGCAAGCCGGGCATAGTAGAGAGCCATCACAAAAAAGGCTACCGGCAAGCCAGTGCCAAGCAAAATATAGCCCATAACAAGGTTGAGGTGGATGTGCTGCTCAGGAACAATTGTGGCTACGACCCCGCTCGAGGCTGCCGTAACAACTGTGCTGACCACCGGCAGCATCCATTGAGCAGTCATTTTTTCCGGGGTGAGGCTGTGGCGCGTGAACTGGATAAAGGGTACACCAATGCACACAACGAGAGAGACAACGACATTGATCCACCACAGCGCCCAGACAAACGTAACAAAGCGCTCACCCCAAGCGTATCCAATTTCCAGCACGCACATATTTACAATTGTTGTGAGGCCCATGCTAAATGTGCCCAAAAAAAGCGACTGAACGGGGTGGCAGAGCATGATCGGCAGCAGCCGGGGCCAAAGGATGTACCGCGCGGCACTCATACCGCAAAACAAAACAAACAGACCAACATTGAGCGCGAAAATTACATTGGCGATAATCTTGAGACCAGGGAACTGATAAGGCAGCTCGTGCAGAAGGAGGGAGCTGATACCGGTTCCCATGATCACGCTGAACCAGCTAGGCGTAAAGTGTAGGATATCCTGGCGAACCCGGGCTTTTGCGCGCTCCCATTTGGTCTGAGTTGGTTTTGGCTGTGGCACTGGCTCTGGCACTGTGGAGCTCGTCGAGTATTGCGTGCTTGCACGGGGTTTGGTCACCATGATGAGTCATTGATAGCCAGCGGCTTGAGATTTTTTGAGCTCTGCGCAATGTGGCGCCCGCCACACCCACAGACACCCCCCCTAAAACCCACCAACCAAAACCCAAGTAATCATGTCGACGTCCATTTTCCGCGCTGCTCGCAACTTCCTGCGGATTGGGCCCAAGAACTACCTCAAGCAAATGAACCGTATCGGTGACACCAAGGCAGGCACCCTCATTGGCGAGGATATCTACGGCAACAAGTTCTTTGAAAACACCACCGAGGACGAGATCCATTTGCGTACCCGCTGGGTCGAGTACAAGGAGTACTACGCTGATATGTCCAAGGTTGAGCCCGGATGGCACTTTTGGCTCGCACACGGTGTCGACACGCCCCCTAACCAGATGCCCAAAGAGGCCCTCAGCACACGCGCGTACCCCAAGTTTGAGCAGCCTTACTGGAACTTGACGGGCACAAACCAGGCCTATGTGCCGTACTCGACTGTCAAGCCCAAGGTGCAGAGGTGGTCGTGGCAGCCCGAGGTTGCTGAGCGCGTTTGAGGGCGATAACTTATTTAGAACTTTTTTGTCTATGGGGCTAAGAATATGCTCAATAAAAATCACTATCTAGACATTGAGGCGGTTAAACTCCTCGACAACGCTCTGGAGACTCTTGATCTCGGCGTCCAAGGTCTCCAGACGCTTGTCGTTACCCTCGCGCACGTCGGCCCTGACCTTCTCCTCATAGCCGGGCACGGCCATCTGCTTGAGCAGGTTGGCCTTGCTGGCCTCGGTCTTTTCGATCTTGGCGTTGGCCTTCTTGATCTCGGTCTCAAAGTCGACGTGGCCCTTGACAACAACAAACACGTTGCACTCGGGAGACACAACGCCCACCACCGCGCCCTCGGGGGTCTCGGTTTGCTCGGTGATCTCGAGGTGGGCCGCGGGCTTGATCAAGCTCAGAATGCTCTGCTTTTGCTCGGTGACAACGGCGTTGGCAGGGCCCACAGCGCTGATAATCATGCGGCCCTCCTTGAGGATGTTGTACTGGGCAAACAGCGAGCGGGCCTTGCCGATCGCCTCGAGCACCAGGTTGTAGTCCTGCTCGGCCTTGGCGTCAAATGCCGCGAGGGCAGGGTACGCGCACTCGGCAATCGAGCGGGGCGCGCCCTCCCGCTTGGGCAAGCGCTGCCACATCTCCTCGGTGATGAAGGGCATAAAGGGGTGAATGAGCTTGTGGGCCTCCTCGATACAGGTGTACAGCGTGTCCTTGGCGCTCTGCTGCTGCTCGGGCGTGCCCTCGGTGATCAAAAACTTGGAGTTCTCAATGTACACGTCGCACAGCTCGTACAGCCAAAAGTGGTAGATGGTGCTGGTGGCCTCCATAAAGTTGCGGGCCTCGATGTGGGCCGCCGTGTCGCGCGCAGCGTTACTGAGCTTGGCCAGGATCCAGCGCTCCACAAGGCTCTCGCGACCGGTGAGCTCAGAAGTGGCAGGCGGCTTGTAGTCGTCGCCGAGTCTCATAAACACAAACTTTGTAGCTTGGTAGATTTTGTTGCAAAACTTGCGGTAGCCCTCAACGCGGTAAATGTCGAGGTTGATATCGCGGCCGCCCGTAGTGTAGGCGCACAGGGCGAAGCGCAATGCATCAGTACCGCACTGGGGCACGCCATTGGGGAAGCTCAGCTTTTGGCCGGCCTCGGCCTTGGCAATCTCTTTGGGGTCGAGGTTTCCCGCCTTGAGCTTGTCGTGGAGAGCCTGCAAGGGGGTACCAAAGATCACATCGAGCGGGTCAATCACGTTACCCAAACTCTTTGACATTTTGCGGCCCTGGGCATCGCGAATGAGCGAGTGGCAAAACACCTCGGTGAACGGCGACTGGCCGGTGAACTTGATGCCGAGCATGACCATGCGCGCCACCCAAAAGAACAAAATGTCCCAGCCGGTCTCTAGGAGGGTCTGGGGGTAGAACTGCTTAAAGTCCTTGGCGTCCACGTTGGGCCAGCCGACGGTCGACATGGGCCAAAGACCGCTCGAAAACCACGTGTCCAAGACATCCTCGTCCTGCTCGAGCGTGAACTTTTTGCCGGGGAACTTGGCCTTGGCCTTGGCCTCGGCCTCAGCCAAGTTCTTGCCGACCACGTAGCTCTCGGCGGTGTCGCCATTGACGTCTTCGCCCTCGAGCTTCACCAAGTACGCAGGGCAGCGGTGGCCCCACCACAGCTGGCGCGAGATACACCAGTCCTGAATGTTGCGCATCCAGTGGAAGAACTCGGATTGGCTCGCCTTGGGGGTGATGGTGACCTCGCCCGACTCGACGGCAGCAATGGCCGCCTCGGCCAGGGGGCCCTGGTTCACCCACCACTGGGGCTTCATCAGAGGCTCAATCACGTCGCCGCTCTTCTCGCACAAGGGGATGGTCATGGCGTTGTCCTTTTGCTCGACATAGAGGCCCTTGGCCTTGAGGTCCTCAATGACCTTGACACGCGCGTCAAAGCGCTTGAGGCCAGCGTACGAGCCGGCATTCTCGTTGAGGGTACCGTCATCGTTCAGAATATTGATAAACTCAAGGTTGTGGCGCTTACCGGTCTCGTAGTCATTGGGGTCGTGCGAGGGCGTGATCTTGACCGCACCGGTACCAAACTCCATGTCGACGGCCACATCGTCCAGAATGATCGGGATCTCGCGGTCGAGGAACGGGTGCTGCAGTTTGCGGCCGTGCAGGTGTGTGTAGCGGGGGTCCTGGGGGTGCACGGCAACGGCGGTGTCACCAAACAATGTTTCGGGACGCGTAGTGGCAATAATAATGCGCTCGTCCGAGCCCACGACCTGGTAGCCGTACGAAGTAATCACACCAAACTCCACCGGCTTGTCGTAGCCGGGCACTTTGAGGAGCGTTCGACCGGGGATCTCCTTCTGGTTCACCTCGAGATTTGAGAGCGTGGTGTTGAGGTGCACGCACCAGTTCACGAGACGCTTGGCGCGGTACAGCGTGCCGTCCTCAAACAGCCTGATAAAGGCTTCGGTGACCGCCTCGGAGCGGGGCTCGTCCAGAGTGAACGCCTCGCGCGACCACGCAAACGAGGCGCCCATCGCCTCGAATTGGCCCCTAATGCGCTGGTGGTACTCCTCTTTCCACTTCCACACGAGCTTGGTGAACTCCTCGCGGCCCAAATCGTGGCGGGTCTTGCGCTCCTTGTTCCAGAGCATTTTCTCGACAACGCTCTGAGTAGAGATACCGGCGTGGTCGAAACCGGGGATAAACAGCGTGGTTTTGCCCTGCATGCGGTTGTAACGCACCAACGAGTCCTGGATGGCCACAGTCAACGCGTGTCCAATATGGAGGGCGCCAGTAACGTTAGGAGGGGGTGCGGGCACGCTGAACTTGCCAGCAGGAAGAATGCTACCGTCCTCGGCATACTTGGGCTCAAAAATGCCCTCCTTCTTCCACCACGCGTACCACGAACTCTCGACGCTTTGCGGGTTGTAGGCCTTCAGGCTAGGGTCATCGAGGCTAAGCAGGGTCTTCTTCTCGCCGGGAACAGTCGTGTCCTTGAACTCGGGGACGGGCTCGACTTCCTTCTTTGCCTTTTTGGGCGCGGTGGACGCGGGAGCGGCAGCGCCCTGTTTGGCCTTTTTGGCAAGGAACTTGGCGGTTTTCTCGGCCTTTTTGCGTTCTTTCTCGAGCTCTTTGGGTGTCTTGGGACGACCTTCAACGGGAGCTTCACTCATCTTGCTTAAACTGCGAACAACTAGACGACGAAAAATTGATTAATGTGGGGTGACTAATTGTGACTATATAGGGTGGGTCACATGCGTGTGGTCATAGGCGCGTGCAGTCATGCGACAGAAATGCGGTGCATAAGGGATTCAATAGAGCCAATTGGTGCGCTGAAATTGCGGTGGTGGTTTGCACGCCTGTTTGAGGATGTTGCGTTGTTTGCGGGTCCTATCGCGTTTATTCGGTACATATTTTCCTCTTTTCACATCAATTGAGTCCAGATATATTCACGCCAGCACTCAGTAATATCTAGCAGGCGATTCAGTCACGGGCAGGCGGGCCGTGCATGACGCGGGATCTGGGATGCATCTCAGAGAACCGGGGCTCGACAAAGTCGGACAGAAACTCTGTGTAAACTTCTCACCCTTTTAGTGTGTAGGATGCCGTTTGAGCGTGGACGGTGCCCTCTGGAGATGCTGCTCTGAGGGTGGGCCATGATTCAACTCACAGCGTCAAGCCTACAGCGCTAAAAGTGCAGACTGGCTCGCTCATTTTATGGTTTGCGTTTGCTTTTTTGTATCTTCCGGATGTCTTAATCAAAGAGTCATTTATACTTGGCGGCATTGTGATAGCTTGTATAGGCAGATCAGAACATGTAGCCCCTGCATAGCCAAACCAACTAGTGAAAGCAATCCATCAGATAAATTAATTAGTAGAAGACACTGGGGCTCTGATAGATACGTCCGGCAGATACAAGTGATATAGGCATAGCCTTATGAAGATGTGCCCACCGAATTGCAACCCCTCGCACACTCGCACAAAAGTGTCATAAATATCTATAAATACATGTCAGGGAGTCGCAGACGGGGTGGGGAGCATCTGCAGACTCGTTTTAACCTTCTCCACCACCTCCAAAATCGCAGTGGACGCCGGGCTCTCGGGATACTCCTCGAGGAAACTCTCGCCGGCATCACTACATTTACCGAGGCGCGGGTCCAAGGGCACACTTCCTAAAAACGGAATGTTCATCTCAGCAGCCAGGGCCTTGCCACCGCCGGTCGTGGGTAAGAAAATGTCCGACTTGCCCTGGCAGCTGGGGCACACAAACCCGGCCATGTTTTCGACCAGACCAATCACATTGATGCCTGCCTTGCGGCAAAAGTCAATTTCTTTCCGCACGTCCAGCAACGCAACCTCCTGAGGGGTGGTGACAATGACCGCTCCATCGAGGCCCGAGGGCGACATGTACTGGTTGATGCTGAGGTGCTCGTCGCTTGTGCCGGGAGGAGTGTCCACAACCATGTAATTGACCCTGTCTCCCCAGTCAACCCCTTTTAAAAATTGCTTGATGAGGCCGTTTTTCTTTTGGCCGCGCCAAATCACCGCGTCGTCCTGGTCGGGCAGCATGAACGCGATGCTCATGATGGCCAAGTTGTCGGCCACATACACTGGAGACCACCCCGAAGCCGCGGCGTGTATTCTCTCGCCCTCGGCACCCACGATCCGGGCCAGGCTGGGGCCGCAAAAATCGAGGTCCAGCAGCGCCACCTCCTCGTCCTCGTCGTGCGCAAATGCCCATCCAAACAGTGAGGTGAAGGTAGACTTGCCCACGCCGCCTTTACCGCTCAAAACAAGGATTTTGTGCTCGACATTTCGGAGTGCCTCAGTGATCAAAGGGATGTCGGGATCGGGGCCTTTGGGGGCCGTGGCACAAATTTCCTGGTTGGGGCACCCGCGGCAGGCATCCTCAAGACCAGCACGCTCGCTTTCGGTGCCCGGACAGTGCTCCGGAAGCGGTTCGAGTGACATATAAGAAAGTGGGAGCCGATGCTCTTGGGCTCTGTTATTAGTACACTCCGAGTCCCCCAAAGCATGTGCACGCACTTCCCCGAGGCACAAGTTTCAGTTCGCACCGTATGTTGTAAAAAGTTTTATGATTGCCCCGAGTGCCACGACGCGGCAGAGACTCACCCGCTGCGCAAGACGCCCGATATGGCCCTGATCTGCAAAGCGTGCCGCAAGGCTTTCCGTAAAGATTTGCGGGACTTTGACCCCGAGAGTGATAGCTTTTGCCCGCACTGCGATAACCAGTTTGTGCTCGAGCAGAAAAAGCCCGTGGAGGTGCCTACAGCACCTGCCAAGTACGAGCACCTGGATGCCCGAATGATTCGGTCTGGCGATGTGGACGACGCAGATTTTGGGTTTATTGACGAGAGCACTAGGCTCGGTTAGGTATTTATAGGTATTTTTAGAGGCTGGGGGCGCAGGGGGATAGCTCGAAGGTGTCCTGAGGAGCTCAGGGGGATAGCTCCTGGGGGACTCTGAGGTGCGTCTGAGGGTCCATAGAGGGTCCATAGGGCCACTGGCACGCGCGCCACCGCTCCTTAAGACAAAATTTAACATCCTCTCTACAAAATTATTGCTACTTGACCCACTTTTCACGCGGTGCCACGCTCACTCATAATCAAATGACCGACGCGCTTCTAGACGTTGAGGCGTCGCGCAAGCGGTACTTTTTGACGTCGCAAAAGGCCGAGCTGCTCGAGGAAGAGCGCCTCGCCACCGAGAAGCGCTTCACGTACCTGATCGGGCTCACCGATATCTTCAAGCACTTTATCGACGCCCGGGCGGCCAAAGACCCGCATTTCAAGGAGATGCTGGGCAATCTGGACCTCGAGCCCAAGGCAAAAGTGGAAACAACCACGGATCGCCGCCGCCGCAAGACGGAGAAGCAGGAGGACTCGGAGATGTTGGCCCAGAACGAGGATCAACCCGACGACAATCTGACGGTGTTTACCGAGAGCCCCGCGTTCATCGAGGGCAAAATGCGCGACTACCAGGTCCAGGGTCTCAACTGGATGGTCTCGTTGCACGCCAACAACATCTCGGGCATCCTGGCCGACGAGATGGGACTCGGCAAGACCCTGCAAACGGTGAGCTTTTTGGGGTACCTCAGGTACCTCAAGGGCATTCCTGGCCCTCACTTGGTGCTTGTCCCCAAGTCCACGCTCGAGAACTGGCAGCGCGAGTTTGCCAAATGGACGCCTGAGGTCGAAACAATCCTCATCAGCGGCGACAAGGAGACGCGCGAAAAACAGATCCAGGACAAGCTGCTCAAGTGCAAGTTTGATGTCTGTATCACTTCGTACGAGCTGGTGATGCGCGAAAAGAACCATTTCCGCAAATTCGCGTGGCAGTACATTGTGATTGACGAGGCCCACCGCATCAAGAACGAGGAGTCCCAGCTCAGCCAAATCATCCGCATGTTTAGCACCAAGAACCGGCTGCTGGTGACTGGTACGCCGCTCCAAAACAACCTGCACGAATTGTGGGCGCTGCTCAACTACATTCTGCCCGATATTTTCGCCGATAAGGACACCTTTGATGAGTGGTTCGACACCCAGGGCGAGGACCAGGATACGGTCGTCAAGAAGCTCCACCAGGTGCTGCGGCCCTTCCTGCTGCGCCGCGTCAAGTCCGAGGTCGAGCACTCGCTTCTCCCCAAGAAAGAAATCAATTTGTACGTGGGAATGACCGAGATGCAGCGCCGGTGGTACCAGAGCATTCTTGAGCGCGACGTGGGTGCTGTGAACGGTGTCGTCTCCAAAGGCGAAAAGTCGAGGCTGCTCAACATCGTGATGCAGCTCCGCAAGTGCTGCAACCACCCGTACTTGTTTGATGGCGCCGAGCCGGGCCCCCCTTTCACCAACGACGAGCACCTCGTCTACAACTCGGGTAAGCTGATGGTGCTTGACCAACTGTTGAAGAAGTGCGAGCAGAGGGGTTCGCGCGTCCTGATCTTCTCGCAAATGAGCCGCCTGCTCAACATCCTCGAGGATTACTGCGTGTTCCGCGGCCACAAGTACTGCCGCATCGATGGTAGCACCGACCACCAGGTGCGCGTCAACGCCATTGACGAGTTCAACAAGCCCGGCAGCGACAAGTTTATCTTTTTGCTGACGACCAGAGCGGGCGGTCTGGGTATCAACCTCGTGACCGCCGACACCGTCGTGATCTACGATTCGGACTGGAACCCCCAGGCTGATTTGCAGGCCATGGACCGTGCGCACCGTATTGGCCAGACAAAGCAGGTCTACGTGTACCGCTTCGTTACCGAGAACTCGGTGGAGGAGAAGGTGCTGGAGCGGGCCGCCAAGAAACTGCGCCTCGACCAGCTCGTGATCCAGCAGGGCCGTGCCGGGTCCAAGGCTGCGGCCAGCGCTAACGCCACGTCCAAGGACGCGCTTGTGGAAATGATCCAGCACGGTGCCCAGGACGTGATTGACCGTAAGAACTCGGCCTTGACCAGCGAGTTTGACATTGACGAGCTGCTGAGCCGCGGCGAAGAGCGCACGGCTGCCCTCAACTCGCGCTACGAGGCGCTTGGCCTTGACGATCTCGACAAGTTTGACGGCCAGATCGACTCGTACCAATGGGAGGGAAACAACTTCAAGGAAAAAAAGAAGTTCAAGCCTATTGCCATCACTATTGCCAAGCGTGAACGCCGTGGCGATTACAGCGTGGAGCGCTACTACAAGAGCGTTATGAAGGGCGGAGAGCGCGGCCCCCGTGCTCCCAAGGCTCCCAAGCAGCTCAACCTCCAGGACCACCAGTTTTGGCCCCAGCGTCTCTACGATTTGCAAGAGCAGGAGACCGCTCACCACCGCCAGCAAGTGGGCTACAAGGCGCCGCTGCCTGATGGACCCGACATGGAGCAGCGCAAGCTGGACCAGGCGCTTGAGCAGTACGAGATTGACCATGCCAAACCACTCACCGAAGAGGAGCAGGCCGAAAAGAAGGACCTCAGCTACCGCGGTTACAGCAACTGGTCGCGCCGTGACTTTACAGCGTTTGTGAACCTGATGGCCACCCACGGCCGCGATAACTTCAAAGAAATTGCCGCCAACCACCAGGAAAAGAGCCTGCACGAGATCAAGGTGTACCACGAGGCGTTCTGGCGCCGCCTAACCGAGATCGAGCTGTTTGAGCGCTACCAGGGCCTTGTCGAAGCCGGCCAAGAAAAGACCCAGCGCCTCAAGCTCCAGCGCGAGCTGATCAAGCGCAAGGTCGAGTCGTACGACGCGCCGCTCCAGCAGCTCCAGCTCGACCTGCCTCCGGCCAACGCGGGCCGCCGCACCTACAGCGAGGAGGAGGACCGGTTTTTGGTGGTTATGCTCTACACAATCGGCGTCGATGCGCCAAACTTGTACGAGCAGATCCGCGAGGCCATTCGCGAGTCGCCTCTCTTCCGGTTTGACTGGTTCTTCCTCAGCCGCACCCCTCAAGAAATCGCCCGCCGCTGCCAGACGCTTGTTGGCGCCGTCACCCGCGAGCTTGGAGAGAAGGACGCTAAAAAGCCAAAGGTAGAGTAATATATATTTGTGTACTATATGATTGCACATTTGGCAAGGTGCCGTGCAGGGCAGTGAGGCTGAGCCGCACGGGGATGGCACAAAAAAACAAAGCACATGGCCCTGCGTGAGGATGGCAAAGCACATGTAGCCACTTGCCCACACAAAATTCCTCGAGGAACAACCAAGCTTCAATTATTGGAGCCCAAAAAATTATTCTACACGTCAACATGCGTGCCCCAAATATTCAGGAGCCACAAAACCCATAAAGGGCACTATCCCTCTAAAGCAGGCTAGTTCGGCAGCCCCGGCCCTCGCTCAAGCTCTCCATGATTCTGTTGATTGCTTTGAGCAATTAGCAGACACGGCGCAAGCAGCCTTCTATATTTAGCGCGCAATTTTCTGGGGTACCCCCAAATATCGCCAAAAATAGTAGTGCCTTGCATATGACGTCATTGGACATTTTGGAGCCTCAAGTATATAAATCTACGAGCCAAGCTCTCCAGCATCAACAACATGTTTTCTTCTCTTCTCACTCTCATCTCCACTGCTTCTGCTTTCCATGTCGTGACTGTGCGCTCTGGTAGTCCTTACCAGTACTCTGAGGTCAAGCTGTCCTCTGACGGCCACTGGTCGCTCAATGGTGAGTCTGAGCTCAACCTCACTCTTGAAAACGGCAGCTTGCGCAGCAATGGCCGCAGCAACGACATCCGCCTCGGTTACCCCATAGTCAATGACGAGACCTGGGCCTCTGACATTTGGTCGGTGCATGCCCACAACCTCGAGTGGGCCTCGTCTGGCGCTTGGTACGTGTGCCCTGACAACAACAACAACATTGCGTTCGGCAAGTACGGTGCTCCCAGCACCTGCACCAACGGCGTTCCTGTCGTCTTGTACAGCGCCGACGTCACCGAGGCTTGAGAGAGCTCTGCTCGCTCGCTCGCTCGCTCGCATTAGCATCTTTTAGCATCTAGCATTGACTACGTATTAACTTTTTCTCATTTTATCTTCAAGCTTTAGGTCGCGCATCATTAATTCGTGGAATGTGCACGCCGAGTTGTCGTTTTCTCGTAGGTTGATGGCAATGACCGTGGCGTTGTCTGAGGCCTTGCGGTGGTTGACCAGCTTGTTCTTGATCGCGTCAACCAATCCAACGGCGTCATAATCGCCCTCGTAGATCCACATGGCAACATCAACGGGGGTGAAACAGTCCCAGAGCCCGTCGCTGGCCATGACCACAAAGGTGTCCTCGTCGGGTTGCAAGTCAATGGTGCGGATAAGGGGGCGCCAGTTCACCTTGGGCTGGAGGTATACATCACCTAGTGCTCTGGAGACACTCAGTACCCCGTCAACCCTGCGATTAAAGACTTGTGCCCCGGCTTGAACCACGCGCTTGTGCTCGGCGGGGTTCATCACCTTGTCAGGGTGGTGCTTTTGTGTGAGCTCGAGGAAACCTTGCTTTTGAGTAAAGATAAAGGCCAGAGAGTCTCCCGAGTTTGCCACGTACAAGGTGTGCTCGGTCAAAATGGCGATGGTGGCGGTAGTGCCGCGCTCGGGGTCCTCGTCGAGCAGCAGAGTGTGGAGCCGGCGAAACAGCTCAAAGAGTATACAATCAATCGAGTCCTCGGGGAACTCTGCGAGCAAAGAGTCAAATATATGCTTGACGGTGCTGGCGCACCGCTCGGAGCACGCGCTGCCATTGTGCCCGTCAAAGATTGCAAACAGCTTGTACTCTTCTTCGGAATTAATATCGGGGATAACGAATGCGTCCTCTTGGTATGGGCGGCGCAACTTTTGTGAGTTGGCGTAAAAGTCGGCCATGTGTGAAGGTGGAGAAATGTTGTGCGACATGGGGCACTGAAATCAGCGTGACCACAACAAGCCCG
The DNA here is from genome assembly GCA_030563245.1 of Wickerhamiella azymoides. Classification (NCBI taxonomy): domain Eukaryota; kingdom Fungi; phylum Ascomycota; class Dipodascomycetes; order Dipodascales; family Trichomonascaceae; genus Wickerhamiella; species Wickerhamiella azymoides. The sequence continues at coordinate 123,734 of JAKUBN010000010.1, read as the reverse complement.
AGGGGAGTGCAGGAGAGGGCGAAAAATGCTCAGATAAATAAATAAGCTAGTCGCTATTATCGCGGTAGTACTCAAACATGCGCAGCTGGCCCTGGCTAAGGTCTTTACGGATCGCCGCCGAGGCCGCCTCGCTGTGCTGGTGGATTGTGAGCAGCACGGGGTACGCCTCCTTGCGCACGGCGCTCTCCGGGTCCACTAGGGCGCGCTGCACGAGCATAAGCAGCTCGGGCGAGATTTGCGGCTGCTGCTCGATGAGGCGGCGGATGGAGTTGATGGCGAAAACGCGCGCGCTGACCGTGTCCGCCGTGTCGAAAATCGAGACCAAAAAGGCCAGAAACTGCTCGTTCCACAGCTGGAGCAGCGCGTTGCGCGCGTTGGGCAGCGATGCGTAGCGTATAGCCACCGGCAGATCGCGTCCGCTCACGGCGCACAGCGCTTCGAGAACCTTGAGCTGCTCGACCGAATCTGTGTATTGGCCCCTTTCGAGTAGTGAGCTGAGCATTTTGAGGGCGAGCGCAAGCTCCACTTCACCCGTGGGCGCCAGCAGGTAGCTCGGCAGCGCGCGGTTGACGCGTTCCTGGAACGGCGGGTACTTGAGCCACAGCTGCATTGCCTGGGCATCGGCCGGCAATTCTTGCTCTGCGGTGGTGCGGTATGTGCCCCCAGCGGCCAAAAAGATCAGGCGGATCAGGCCCTGCTTCGTGATGGAGGCGTCGGCCAGCCTCGAGCACAGCTCGTCAAACAGGCTGAAGCAGGCAGACTCTGAGGGCGGAAACTCGGCAATGATGGTGTCGATATCTTCTGCATCGAGCGAGCTGGTGTTTTGGACCTTGGCCCGGCGCACCGCCTTGGTCCCTGACTGCGGCCGGTACGACACCGAGACGGGGTGTAAGGACGAGATGGGCGCGGCAGAGATGGGTGGGGAGGAGGGTGAGCCGGGAGCTGAGGCTGATCGGGCATCGGCAGACTCTTTTGTCTCGCTTTGGCCCTCGCTCTCAGGGGCACCCTCAGCCTGTGCAGGGGCCCCCACCTCCTCGTTCTCCTGGAGACCAGCATGGGGCAGATCCCGCGCACTGGCCCGCAGCGCAACCGCTTCAGCCACTGAGGACGGCGCGCGGGCCGCCATGTGCCGCTCAAACTTTTGGGCGTGCTTGGCGGCGATCTGCTCGTCGTCCGAGTCGTCGTCCGAGTCCGAGTCTGAATCCGAGTCAAACCCGATCCAATCGGCAAGGAACGCCGTGACATCACTGCTGAGATCGCCCAGCCGGTAGATCACCTCGAGGGCAGCCTTGGCCTTGTCGCGAAGGAGGGGGGTCATGGGGATCTTGTCGAAGCCGGTGAGGACGCCGCCGAGCGCAATCAGGGCCGCCTCGCTGACGTTGTCGGCATTAGCAATCTCAAACAGCGTGTCAATGATTGTGCCAATGTTGAGCAGCGGCTGGATCGCCTGCATCGTGAGCACGAGCGCCTCGACCGGCAGCATGTGCACCGCCACGTACATGACGAGGGCATGCCCCACGTAGCTGAGCGTAATTGCCACGAGGTCGCTCGAGGCGTAGCGCTCAATCACCTCCTTGACCTGCGGGTTCTGGTCCATGGCCTGCTCAAACAGGTAGGTGAGGGCCTTGCCGATGAGGTCGGGGGGCGGCACTGCGAGGGTGCCCAGGGCCCCAAACGCCTCGCTGGGGGGCTTCTTGCCCCTCAAGACGTACGAAAGAGCATGCACGCCCATGGTCATTGTGTCAATGTCGTCGGAATCGAGCAGCTCGGCCAGCGAGCTGACGCGGTCGCCCGTCTGGCTGCCGTCCTTGAACGTCTTGTTGAGCTCGGCAACAGCGCCGGACATGGCCTCGTCGGGGTTCTCGCCGCGCGCGGCCGCCTCCACGAGCTTGGCCGCCGCCTCAATGGCCTCGCGCGACTCGGGGTACTCGGCGGTGTACTGCTCAAATTTGGGCTGCATTTTCTCGGCCGTTTTGGCGGCAACGTCCTGCACCGAGATTTGGACAGTGGGGATCTTGGCCAGCTGGGCCCGCAGCGCGTTCTTGAACTGGTCGCTGTCGTGCACCACGACCGGGTCGAACGTGCTGGGGCTGAACTCCACGGGCTCGGCGGAGAGGAGCTCGCGCACGGCTTCCTGGGCGGACTCGAGGTACGAGGCGAGGAAGGTTTGCTGGATTGTGGCTTTAGTAGGTGCCCCAGGGGCCGCGGGGGCAGCGCAGCTGGGTGCCTCGGGGGCCTCGGGCTGGGCGTCGGGCTGGGCCTCAAGGGCGTCCATGTCGACATCCTCACCGCCCACGGGGACCTCAGGCACCTCCGACTCGTCCATATCGCTGTGGATATCCTCTTCAACGGGCATGGAATCAATAAACTCGGGAACGTGCGGCGGAATGTTGACTGGGCGCGCCTCGAGCGGCGGGTGGTCCACGGGGGGTTTCTCCTCAGACAAGGTGCGCGACAGCCGCCGCACGATATCGGTGAGGTGGCGCTGGGCCGTCAAATTTTGTTTTTGCGCGTCGGGGTGCATCAGGTGGGTGGGCGCAGAGGCAGAGGGCTGAGAGGCGGAGAAGGTGGGCTCAGAGGGCTCTCTGGAGGCCCCGCGCGATGCTGGTCGTGAGGCTGGTCGTGAGGCTGTCCGAGAAGCGGCCCGTGAGGCTGCGCGCACTGCTCTTGAGGCCTCACGCGAGGCTGGGCGCGAGACAGCACCCTGGGACACACTGCGAGCGGCTACAGGCTTCGCGGCCACAGGCTTGAACGGGGCAGTAGTCGGCGCGCCCGCGCTGGCAGTGCGCGCAGACGCAGGCCCAGTGTTACCCTTCTCGACATGAAGCTCAAAGTTGTGGCTGTACGAGACAAACATCTCCTTGGGCTGGGACCTCAGGAGCGCCTTTTTCTGCTGCGAGTCGAGTGCCTGACCAAGCTGCTCGGCACGCGCGGGCCAGCTGGTGGCAAACAGCCAGAAAACAGGCCGCGCGGCCTCGCGCACCCCGACTTTGGGGTCCTGCAGGCCCTTGAGCAGATCGCCGGCGACCATCTCGAGGTTCGCGGTCGAGGTGACCATCTGCGAAATTTCGGGGGTGTGGACCACAAACATGATGCGCAACCAACTCAAGGCGCACTCGCGGTTGAACTCAAGCTGGCTGCCGAGCTGTGCGTGCACAATGCCAAGATGCTTCATGGAGAGCGACGTGTTGAGGATAACCGAGCACGCAGTAATGTGGGCGGCCGTGCCGGTGATTTTCTTTTGGCTCGAGAGCACCTTGCACAGCGTCTGCAGCATGAACTCAGCCAGCGGGTCGAGGTAGCTTTTGAGCAGCTGCGAGCAGTCCTTGATGAGCTGGATGCCGGACATGCTGAGGGATGTGCGCAGCGACAAGCACGCAGTGCGGATTTCGTGCTGGAGAACCTTGAGCATGGCCGCCACATCGCCAGGAAAGTCGAGGATGTTGCCGCGGACGAGGGCCCTCAGGCGGTTGACTGCACGCTCCCTGAGCTCCCAGTTGTTCTCGGTTTCCTTGGACGCAAATAAGGGCGGCATTGCCTGGCAAATCTCGCGAAACTGGTGCACGCTCTGCACGTCTTCGCTCTTGAGCTGCTGGATCTTGTACTGCGGGGTCTCGATGATCTCGCTGATGAGCGTGCGCTGCGGGGGCACAAACACGGCCAGCAGCTCCCGCACAAGCTCGTTCTCGGCGTCGAGGAGCTGGATCTCGGCCACAAGGCTCGCGCCAATGCTCTTGAGGACATCGCACGCGCACCGCTGCACCTTGGGTTCGGGATCGTTGAGCAGCGCCAGGGCCGAACTCTTGCAGCCCTCGAGGTTTAGCTTTTCATCCTGCTGCAGCGCCTCGATCAACAAAAGGGCGCCGCGCCGCACCTCGGCGTCCGAGTGGGCCAGGCCCGCGCCGACCACTGCGGGCTCCATGAGCTCGGACCGCGCCACAAACACGTCGTGCAGGGTGTGGGCGGCGCGCGCCGCGTCCGAGTTGCGGTTGAAATTGAGCTGCGAGTGGCCCACAAACCCGCTCGGGGCGAGGCGGTCCACCAGCACCTGCAGCACGAGCTCGGCGTCGCTGAGAACGAGATTTTGCAGCAAAGCGCGCCGAAAGAGGTTGTTCACGGCGCGGAAAACAGTATCTGCGAGGGGCCCAGTTTGGTCGCGCGCGTAGGCCGCCGCCAGGGCCTGGAACGCCGGGCCGACCTCGCTTTGGCTCAGGTCTGTGCATTTGAGGTTGCTGTTGAACTGTTGAAGCTGTTGCAGCGCGTCAGGGCCCAGCTCGGGGGCCTCCATCTGCGCCCTCAGCGCGTCAACATTCATTGTGGCAAACGCCACCGGGTCGCGACTAAAGCGCGGAGCGAGGGGGTGCGCGCGGGTGCGCGTGGGTGTGCATAGGATACAAGAGCGGAGGGTCGCTTGGGGCTTATTTGGTGCAATTGACTTGGCTCAAGCTAATAGGCGCCTGCACCCATGGCCCACTTATGCATATCATGATGCATCACGTGCATATCTATAATTTCTACATTTAGCACTTGGCTCCACACTGAGCTTGCCCCTCTGCACCCCTATTGCACCTCCAACCCCATCGCACCTCATCGCACCACCCTCTTTGCACTCCCCCCATCACTGGGCACCCCCAGCAATCGCTTCGTAATGCCGCCCAGCCTCGAGGATTCGTTGTTTAGACTAAAGTTCACCGCCAAGCAGCTGCGTCGCCAGAGCGCGAAATCGACAAAAGAAATCGAGGCCGAGAAAAAGAAGGTCAAAAAGGCCATTCAGGACGGCCACGAGGAGATTGCCCGGATCCACGCCCAGAACGCCACCCGCAAGAATTCCGAGCAGCTCAACCTGCTGCGGCTGGCCTCACGAGTTGAGTCTGTTGCCTCGCGGGTTCAAACAGCCGTGACAATGCGCCAGCTCACGGGAAACATGGGTATCGTGGTCAAGGGCATGGATAATGCCCTTAACACAATGAACCCCGAGCAGATTTCGCTCGTGATGGACCGGTTTGAGCAGCAATTCGAGGACCTCGACGCCTCGGCCAAGTACTATGAGACGGCAACCGGTGCAACTGCGGCCACAGACACCCCTCAAGAGGAGGTTGATTTGTTGATGCAGCAGGTCGCAGACGAGGCCGGCTTGGAGCTGCAACACGATTTGGGCACCCCGGCAGCTGCCAAACCCATTCAGGAGGACCAATTGGAGGATAAACTCGACGAGAGGTTAAGGGCGTTGAGGAGCTAGCCCGTCAGTGCCTGTCCCTGTCCCCCGGTCTAATTCCGTACCTATGTATTAATTTTCTCAAACTCTAGCATCTTGTCAAGGTCACCACCCTCGAGATACACCCTACAATTGCGCTCAGACTGCCGTGCGTACTTGCCTGCTTCCGCCGCGGCCAGCGCGGGGTCCCAGTCGCGGTACGCCTCGAGGCGCCGGATATCGCCAAAAATCTGTTTGTAGGTTGTGCTGGGCTCAAACGCTTTGAGCAGGCGAAAGTGGATATGGTTGCGCAAATAGATTTTGTGCTTGTGCATCTGGGCCAGCATCCACAGCGCCGTTTGGCACCCAAGACCTTGCAGCTGGGATAACAGCAGCGACTCTGCAACGCGTCGCGAGGGTGTGATACCTAAGGCCTCATGTTCTCGCCAAATCTCGTACGCGAGCTGCTTGGAGTTGCCTAGCCTAAAGCACGCCTTGGACAGGATGTACCAGGTGAGCTCATTGGGGACCAGCCCTAAGAATCTGTAGGATCTGTACAGTGCAAAGACATAGAGAGATGTGTAGTTGTCCAGTGCATGCTGTAGGCTTGCATTGTACGTGATGGAGGTGGAGCCAGCGGGGACTCCAGCGGGGACCCGGAACGAGAGTGAAAGGGGGGCCGAAAGCAAAGGGCTACCCTCACCGTCTCCGCCGGCCTTCCCCACTATCTCCAAAGCCTCTATCGCATACCGCGGCTCAACTAATGCAAAAATGTGCCGTGCCAAGACCGGATCCTGCCGGACAGCCAACAATGGCTCGAGCTCAAGCACAAATTCGAGATCCTTGTGCTTGGCCGCTAGCAGCGCAAGTTGTCGCACAATCCATTGTGAGACTTTACGAGGTTTAAGAGGCCAGAAATCCTTGCAATACGTGTATAGCCCCCGGCTAATAAACAGCTCGAGAATCTGGTGCCATTGGTGGTCCTCCAGGGGCAGTTGAGCGCAAAAAGCATACAATTCATGTACTGCGCCGCTGGCAATCAACCCATCGAAGACAGACTCGTCGAGAGCCTCCAAGGCACCGGCGGCCAGAGCCCGCTCGTGGTCGCCGTACTGCATGTACATTTGGGCCACCAGACTGCGATCTAGCGGCCCCAATTTCGATAAAATCTCGAGCCCTGCGTGCCGATAAAAAGCGTTTGAGCAGCCGGCGACGCGCGTCTGCAGGGCGTAGACGGTGGCAGGGCGTAGCCGCGAGGCGGCCGAGGATTTGGACTGAAAACCATGGCCGGCGCGCTCGAGCACCCCCAGAAAATCGCGGTCGCTTAGGGAGGCTGTCTTGAGAGACATGGCGGCCTGCATTTCCGAGCCTGCCCTTTGCAGGTCTCGGGCGATTTTTTTCATCGCTGAGTTAAGACGCGTCACAACGGCGGCGGCGGTTTCTATTTACAACTATACTACTAAACCAATAAACAAATAAACAAAGAATGCCCTCGGCCCACAACTAAGAGCTCGCACTACTTCGAGCCCCTTGTCTGGCCACTTCCGCATTACACATATATGAACCTGGTGGTGCGTCTGTGGAGCCTGGCGAGCTTGGCGGCCGCAGTAACTGTGCTGCACACCCAAAAGGAGATTGATCAAGTGGAGGGCCAGATGGCTGTGCTGTACACGTCGCCCGATAGCGCTGCCTGCGAGGTGTTTGAGCCGGTGTGGTCTTCGGCGGTTCGCGACGCCGAGCGCGACGCGTTGACGCTTGTTTTTGGCCAGGTCGATTGTTCGGTGACCCCTGAAATGTGCGCGGACATCAAGACGCTGCCGATGATCAAGATCTGGACCATGGGCACTGGCCGCGAATTCCGGCCCAGCTCGCACTCGAGCGCGGTTTTGTACCAGTACTTTCAGAGTGTTGTCGGTATCAAGCCCAAAATTCAGACCGAGGAGGGCGAACGCGACGCAGAGCTGCTGTACAGCCCCTTCTTCCAGGAGGACCACATCCCGCTCCCCGTGTACCCTCGCGAGTTCACACCGGTGCACGGCAAGGGCGAGAGTGTTATTTTGACCGTGGACAACTTTGACGAGACGGTCGTCAACAGCGGCGAGCCCTGGATGATCAAGTTCTACAGCCCCCGCTGCCCCTACTCGCGGGCCATGGCCGACGAGTGGGACAAGTACGCCAAAACGGGCCTTTTCAATATCGCCGAGTTTGACTGCCTCCAGGACACAAACTACTGCCTCAGCAGCGGCGTGCAGTTCTACCCGACCATCATGTACATCAACAACAACTACCGCCGCGAATATGTTTCTTCGCTCGAGACAACGCAGTGGGAGGCTTTCCACCAGATGCAGAGCGGTGCCCAGCTTGTGCCTACGCAGCACTTTGACGATTTGCGCACGTTGGTCGACGCTGCCGCCTCCAAGGGTGTTGCCACTTTTGTGTTTGTTCACGACGGCTCCTCGACTGCCGAGGACTGGGAGGCGCTCGTTGGCCAGGCCCACGTTTTTTCTGATGCCGGCAGCGTGCTTCTTCGCACCGACAACGCTGAGTCGCGCCACTGGATGGGTGTCAACCGGTTGGGCACTGCGCTCGTCTACGCCGGCAAAACCGAGACGGAGAACGGCGAGGACGAAAAATTCTGGATCGAGTACCCCCACGGCAACGTTCCTGCCAAATTGCGCGACGCAGAGGCCGTCTCCAAGTGGGTTAACCAGGTGCGGTTCGCCAACCCCATCTTGCTCAACACGTCACATATCCCGGCCATCAACAACTACAGCGACTGGCACGCGGTGATGTTGGCCCACAACACTCGTTATGAGAAGTTTGGTGCCCTGCGGCGCGCCGCCAAGGCCGCCTACGACGCGGTCACCAAGAAGCAAACTGAGGCGCGTGCCGAGCTGCGCAACCTGCGCCGGTCGCTGCACCAAAAGTTTAAAAAGGAGGGCAAGACCAGCGTCTACCGCAAAATCTACCAGACCCCCGTGGACGCCCCCTTTGAGCCCGAGATCAGCTACTCGTACATCCCCAAGGAGGAGTGGGACCTGCAGTTCTCGCAGTACGTTGATACCTCTGAGCACGAGGAGGGCGACGTCATCTTCCTCAATTTTGGCCGCGGCGTGTACGTGGACGAGGCCAACGGCGCAAAGATCGACTCTTTCTCTCTGGCTTCCATCGAAGGGGTCGAGCCCAAGCCGATGCGCAGCAGCCCCGGCGTCCAGCCCATCAAGAGACTGACGCCCGACTTTGACCCTATGCTGAACTTTGGCGACCGCGCCGCGATTTTTGGACACCGTAATTGGGTGATGCTGGCCGTTGTGGCGGCCGCTGTCGTGGTGCTGGCCGTTCGCGGTAGCTTGTCGGTGCGTAATAAGTACAAGGCACCGGCAAAGATTGACTAGGTATTTTTTAATTTATAAGCTTAATCTGAACGCTGTGGGGTGCGTTGGTGGGTGCCCTGTGCACCCCCCCTGTAGGGTGCCCTTGAGGGGTACCATGGGTGGCGACTCAATTGTGCCCGATCTGGGGATATTTTGTAGTTGTTTTGTTGGGCAGACAGATTCCAGTTTTGGCAATTGGTGCTATTCTTGGCCCAGCAAGGCACTGCAGAAGGCACTGCCAGGCAAGCACCCCCTGGTCTGAGCCTGGTCTGAGCCCCTCTGAGCCTCGCCAATCTCTTTGCGCTCCGATTTTTTGCGCCTGCGATAAAATTTATGAGACTTGCGCTCCAGTTTAATTTGAACTCTCTCGATCTCTCGATCTCCACCCCCACGTGAGGAGCAGCTTCCCCCACTTTAAGGTGGAGGCCCTCGTGGGGTGAGTCAACAACGTCTTAACATGAGCGGCGATCCCCCCAAGGCCGGTTTATTCGGGTGGTGGGGCCAAAACAAACCGATTCCCAACCAGAGTGCCGTGAGTGACGAGCCCATGGCATCCCTAAGTGTGCCGGAGATGGCGCGCAGGGCGTCCAAGGCGCGCAAGGACTCGTCGAGCATGTCGCACGACGAGGCGCTCAACATTTCGCGGGCCAACTCCAAGCCTGGCCCCAGCAGCCCTGAGCTTCCGAATGCGCCCGGCAGGGCCCGCAGCAACTCCAAGTACGACAAGCTGGGGCTCATGGCCGCGTACAGCGCTGGGCCCAGCTCGTTCTAGGGAGCCCAGGGACCCCATTGCAGCGCCCAGGGGACCCGTTGAGCGCCCGCTACGAGGCCCAGGGACCATTGAAACAGGTTCTCCCAGTCCATCCCCCCCCGCTATGCCATATTTATTAAATAACCTAAGTTTTTCAGAAGCAGCAAAACCGCGTCTTGTGCTGCTCCTCTGGAGCGGCCTGCTGGGGCCCCGGCGGCGGCGTCGACTTTTGAGGGGCGTCGATGATATTAGGCCGCGTGGGTTTGCTCAGCGGCTGCCGCGTTTGGCGGCTGCGGCGCATCTTGAGCCAGTCAAACTGCTCGTCGTCCACCTCGCCCACGGCCGACAGCGCGTCGTCCAGCAGGCTCCGCAGGTAGTCGTAGTCGGGCTCAGCATCAAACTCGAGCCCGCGAACATAGACCATGTACTCTTGGAACTGCGGGGGCAGGCCCTCGCACAGCTGCGGCAGCGGCGTGCTCTGCTTTTTCTCGCCGATCCGCTCGTACTTTTGCTTGTTTGTGCCTGCCTTGAGGCCCTGCCATGGCAAGTTCCCGCGGGCAAAATAGAGCAGCACGTGGCCCAGGCTCTCCAAATCGTCGCGGCGGCTCTGCTCGCGGCCCAAGTGGGTGTTGATGCTCATGTACCGGGCAGTGCCACTAAGGGCCTTGCGCTCGCGATACGGGATGTGCTGCTTCGTCACGGGGTCCCGGTACTGCTTGGCCATGCCAAAATCAACAATGTAGACCTCGTTGGCGTTCTTGTCGCGGCCAATAAGGAAGTTGTCGGGCTTGATGTCGCGGTATATGAGGCTGTGGTTGTGCACTGTCTCCACGCGGTCAATCATTTGTTTTCCGACCATACAAACCGTTTTGACGCTGAATTTGCGCCCGCACCAGTCAAACAGGTCCTCCAGCGAGTGGCCAAGCAGGTCAATCACCAGGATGTTGTGGAGCCCCTCGCTGCCGAAAAAGTAGACATTGGGCACGCCCTGGCAGCCGTGCAGGGTCTTGTAGGTGCGGTACTCGACCCTGAGCTGGGGAGTATCGGTCTTGCGCGGCTCAAACTTGATTGCAACCTGGTGGTTGTTGAGCAGGTTCATGCCCTCAAAAATCACGCCAAAACTACCCTCGCCGATCTTCTTGCCGACTCGGTAGTGCACACCAACAACATAGTTGCCGGTACCACTCATACAATTGACTAGTTTTGTGGTGTGGGTTGAGGAGGAAGGGGACAAGGCAAGCTCGCTGGATGAGGTCAGCGGGACAGCGGTAAGAGTGCGGCGAGGTGGGGGGGAGGGAAACTGCGAGATTTTATAAATTTAGAATATAAATTAAACAGACTCGGACAATAGCAGTTGTCGGGGCAACAATCTTATTAAGATCCCACGTTGGGATGCTTGAAGCGTTACGCTCGTGCTCGAGCGGGCTTGGGGCATGCTTAGCTCGTGCATGAACGCGCAGGAAGGTTTCAGCCCAGGGCTTTGAGACGAAAAAAGTTTGAGAGTTTGGGCAATTGGAGAGCAAGTGTGGCGTAATTGGCTCGAGCACGGCCGAGGCGACGCTCTAAAGTGTGCGATCGGGTGGTTTGGATATGATGCACTAGTGAATTGCCCTGCATATCAGGCGGCGATAGGCAAAATGGTGAGCGAGGGTAAAAGGAAGGGGACTTTAAGTTTAGAGGCTTGCAAGGCGCAGTCGATCAACAAAGGTGCCGCAGAAGAGGGGGAGGGCCCGAGCCCCAGAGGAGTGGGAGCCCCAGGGAGGCTCCAGCCAGGAGAGCCAGGGAGGCTTAGGGAGGCCGAGGGAGGCTGGTTCAAGCTAATTAGGGATCATCTGACGGTTCAGCTCGCTAAACACGCTCTCTCTACATAACAATCTCGTCCTTGACATCAGTCTTGAGCTCGCATGGTGATGCATCTTGGCGTCTAAAACGTATACTGAAACGAGTACCCACCCAAGTTGCATACGTGGTTGCCATAGCCATAGCCATAGCACAGCTGAGTGTGCTGATGGGGCCCCATGCATGCTCAGAAGGCTGAACTGCCAGCTCTACCTGCTAACGTCTCAGAGATGGCCCACGCTGAGAGAAGAGATAGCCCCGCTCACTGCGGAGACCTGGGCCTGGCAGAGCATTTAAATAAATTAAGTTAATCTGAGCTGCTCACTCGCTAATCTGAGCTGCTCATTCATCAATCTGAGCAGCTCACTCTCCAGTCTGACCAGCTCATTCCTGAATACGCGCTGGTCATCCTCCAATTTGAGCTGCTCAACGACAGCCCTCATTTCGGCAAGCAATTCGGGATCGCGTGGGAATTGGGGCGCGAACTTGACGGAAAGTTCGCGCTGGAGCTCCTCGCTGCCCCCCAGCAGCACACGCGGGTCAAGGAGGACTGCGGCCATTACCACTTGGCGGTCGGCTCTGAGCCGATCGGAGCACCAAGTGAGGTTAACGGGGTCTCTGGCGACGGCGGCCATGGCCACATCGCGGTCGTCACGCAACTTCTTAGATACGCAGCAGTTGAACCAACCGTCCCTCTTGGAAAAGTGCGCAAGCAAAAGCTGCTTGTCCTCCAAGAGTCGGTTGGAGCAATATTGCAGCGCGCCAGAGTTGGCAGAAACGCACTTTAAAGCAAAATCCTTGTCGTCCCGGAGCTTCCAGGGTGCGTAGAGTGCGGAGTTGCCGCCCGCATCGGCCACGCTCATCATAAATTCATCGTCGTGCCGGAGCCTCATTGTGGCAAAGCACAGCCCGTGATTGACGCGGGCCGCATAGCGCAGCAAATGGGGGTTGTCAATTTCGGAGTGGAGAAAACGTCTCAAAACAAAGCTTGGTTCATGTGTCTCTGTGAGGACGCCGGCTTGGGTATACAGTGAGAAGTCGCTGAACACTGCGAGAGTGACTGCCGGGTGCCTCCACTTGGCAAAATCAAATTTCCCGCAAAACTTCGACTCCTCGTCGGTCATGCCCACCTTGCGCCTGAGGTAGTCGGCAGAAATGTTGTTTTGGACCCCGTGCACGTCCAAGGTCGCCCAAATGCGGTCGCTCATAAAGAACTCATGGAAGCGCTTGTTAACCTGGGCCAGGCGCAAATAGAATTGGGGGACCGGCTGGTCCTCGCCAATAAAGCACATATCGTGAATTAAGTGAAGCAAGTGCTCAGGCAGCTCGCTCCATTTTTTGGGTAGCGTCATGGTGGGTCAAAGGGGGGGGGGGGCGCGGCGCGCTTTTAAGTGCGGGGCGGTGCCAGGAATGTGCTGGGACACATTTAGGGCAAGCATGTGATCGAGTATGGCGCAAGTAAATAGCCAGGAGAGATGTTGTCAAATGTACTGCATAGTTTGTTTGGGGTTAGAGGCGAGCGCTCAGACAGCCTTCGCGGCGTGGGTCACATGGCCTACCCTCGGGGTAGTACCTGTCTTCGCGGCGATGCCATGGGCCCGTCCCGCGCACTAAAGGGCAGGAAATTTCCGTGTACACTCTGTGCTTTGAGAGATGCAAGGCTGTGGTTGTCCGACAATCATTCTGCGGCCGGAGCACTCAGGACCGACCTGAATATTGAGATTCCAGTACATCAAGGTATCAACAGGCAAAAGGCGATTGTTCTGCGCAACGTCTTTGGCGGAGGTGCTCGAGGGTACCTTTGTGTACCCACAAACCGCAACGGCTTGTTTGGGGAACCCACCCGCTCGACTAGAATCTAGGATTCTAGCCAAATAAATTAATGTGACGAGGGGACGCCAAAGGGCGGCGTGCCCACGGTACCGCCCATGCAGCCCCAGGCACCCACCGTGGCACCCCCTGAGCCCGCCAGTACGGGCCAAACTGTGCAGCTGCTCCCCCCCCCCCCCCCCCCGAAAGAACGCATTCACGCTGTCCTTGACGAGACTATGAAAGTGGAAGATGGCATATTCGTCGCCCATATCGAGGCAAAACCGCTTCGCGACCTTTAGCAATGCCGCTCGGCCATCAAAGTCGGATGCTCGACTCGCTCATGAGGTTGATCAGCTCGCTAACTACGCTCGCACTACGCTCGCACTACGCTCTCTACATAACAATCTCGTCCTTGACGTCGGTCTTGAGCTCCTTGTGGGGCAGCACGACCGAGTTTTGCACGAGCACCTCCGAGGCCACGACAACGTCCGCAGCCAGGATGGCCGTGCGGGGCACCTTGATGCCGTCCTTGACCACGCGGGACGCGTACTCGGTGAGAACAACGGGGCTGCCGCTGATGCGCGACCACTTGCCGACCTTGACGCCGGGGCACAAAATCGAGTTGATGACGACCGACTCCTCGCCCAGCTTGACGTTGGGCAGCAGCACCGAGTCGCGCACGCGCGCGCCGGCGCCCACCTTGACGCCCGCGCCCACGGTGACGTTGGGGCCGATCACCGCCGAGGGGTGGATGCGGGCCGATTTGTCGATGTAGACGGCGCCGCGGATGTTATCACCTTTGGCCAGGGTGCTGGGGGCGCTCACGGTGGCGTCCTCGAGCAGCAGACAATTGGCCACTAGCGCGCTCGAGGCGTCCTTGACCTGGCGCCAGTAGCCGGTGGTGGTGTACACGTAGAGCGCGCCCTGGTCGGCCAGCAGGGGGAACAGGTCTGTTTCGAGGCTGAGGCGCTCGGCGTCATCGTCCTCGTCGGCCTCGGCGGTCTGGCTCTCGACGTGGTGCTTGTGGGCGGCGGCAATGTCCTGCTCAATAACCGAAGCTTTGAAGATGTACAGACCGCCATTGACCAGGTCAGAGAACGCGGCGTCGGGCTTCTCGACATAGTGGAGCACTTTTCCGCCCTCGCCGGCGATAATTCCGCCAAACTTTGAGGAAATCCCCTTGGGAACCTTGGTGCCCATAATGACCGCCTTTGCAGCGGGGTTGGCCTTGAGCTCGGCGGCCAATTCGGCAACGGGCGTGCTGCTGCACACGTCGGCGTTCACGAGAAGGATGTTCTCGGGCTTGCCCCTCAAGATCTGGTCGCGGAAATGGTACAGACCACCGGCGGTGCCGAGGGCCCTGTACTCGCGCAAATAGCGCAGCGAGATGTTGGGGTGGCGCTGGTTGAACTCGGCGATAAAGTTATCAAAGACGCTGTTCTCATAGAACCCAATGAGCAAGATCTCGGTGAGCTCCAGCTTGCTCTCGACGACCTTGTCCACGACGTGCGACAGCAACGGCTTGCCGCCGGCGGGGAAGAGCACTTTGGGCGTGCTCAGGCTGATAGGTCTGAAACGGGTACCGCGGGTGTCGCCGCCAACGAGAATGACTGCCTTTGTGGACATTGATGGATGATGATAAGCAAGGGGGGGCCAGATATGGGGGGCAAGGGAGGGGGGGCGTGGCGTAAACAAGTGGGGCAAAGTGGGGTGAGAGTGCCCCAGGGGAGCCGGGAAACATATAGATCTCTCCAATTCAACGAGAATTTCAAGGATGTGCACTCAGATTGGCGCTCGAGGCTGTATTCGCGGAGCTGACTCGTGGCGTCATGCATGTGCATGCATATCCTGCAGATCGTGCATTGCCAGAGACACGTGTGAGACGGGAGCCCGACGGGAGCCCAACGGGCTGGGTCAATGGGGTTTGGTGTAGCTGTTAGTGTGTTTACAGGAAATTCGAAAAATTCAGCGGCGATTGGCGGTGACTGGCGGCGAGATGGTTGGTTGATGGGGGAGCCTAGGGGAGCCTAGAAGGTACTCGATGCGGCAACCATTGGACGCACTTGAGACACTTCTTGGGACCCTACTGTTCATATTTTCCCTAGCCTTTGAGTAAATAAACAAAGCTCAATATAACAACCTTGCCGGCAAATGGTCACCCTTCTGTTGGCCTTGGGGCCCCCAACCCTCGCCGCTCAACCCTGCCCCTCAGCCCCGCCCCTCAATTTAGTATCAGACTCTATGGGTATGCTAGATAGATAACTGGAGCTTTTGCTGCTCGCGGGCCCACTTGGCGGTCTCGCGCGTCTGGGCGCCCAGGGTGCGGTCGCGCGCCGACTTGATGAGTTCGGTGACCCATTGCTGGTGGTAGTGGTTCTTGAATTCGCCGCGAGGGTACATGGAGGCAATGTCGCCCACGATGCCTACGGCAGACCGCAGCGCCGACTCGGTGTGGAGCAGCTCGGCGTCGTGCGAGGCGGCCTGCAAAAACACAAAAATGCTGTTGACGTGCTCGCCAATGGCCGCGGGTGCGTCCCTAAAGCCCGCAAGCAGGCCCACGTACGCGTCCAGGATGGCCTCGCGCAGGCTCAGAATGTACTCGTACATGTCGTACGGGGTGTCGTTTGTGACCTGGAGGTCGCTGCCGGCCTTGAGCAGGTTAAAGGTGGTGTTGAGGAACGGGGCGAATTGGGGGCCGATGCTGGCCGCAATGTCGCCAATGCACGACAACACCACGGGCTTCATGTCGCGAGGGGCGTCCTCGGACTGGAGGATGGAGACAAATTCGCCCATGATTGGCTCGGCGTAGTGGCTGATATTGGCGCCGATCGAGTGCGAGATGTCGGCGACGAGGCCGACCGCGGTGCGGCACGCCGGGAACTCGGGCTCCTTAAGGGCCTGGGCAATGAACGGCATAAAAGTGGGCACAAACCGGCCAAACTGGTCGTCCAAGGCGCCGGCGACCGCGCCCACGGCCATGAAAACGTCCTCGTCCACCACCGAGTTGGGCAGCCTGTTTTGCAAAAACGCAAGCAGCAAATGCATGAGGTCGTCGGCGGCAGGCACAACCTCCTTGTCGACGCGGCGAATAATGTTGGTGAGCAGGCCCAGCAGGTTGGTCTGCAGCTCGGCGACGTTGATGCCGTCGTCCACGCTCACAATCTGGTTCTGCAGCTGCAGTGACTGCTTCAAACGCTCAATCACAAACGCGCTCATCGAGAGAATCAGAGGGAGAGAGCTGTTGGGCGCGTTGAGGGTGAGGGTGCTCAGGGCCTCGTAGGCCGAGGTGCGGCTCGAGTACTCGTTATCGGCGCGATCTGAGGCAGCCCCAAGCGCGCTCACCAGGTCGCTGTAGTACTGACTGAGGATCGTCTCTTCTCCGGCAACGGCGATGTTTTGCGTCAGGTTGATGATGGTCCAGCAGCAGTGAGTGGCCACTTTGGGCTCGTCGCTGATGCCCTTGATGAGCACGGCCACGATTTGGGGCAGGTTTTGCGCAGAGATGGCGTTGGGCACGCGGTCGGCGATGCGGCCCAGGCACCACGCCACTGTGTCGCGCACGCTCTCGCTGGAGTCGCTCATGAGCGCCAGGAGGGGCTCGAGCGCCTGGCCAATGAGCTCGGCGAGCTTGTCGGGGTTGGGGCCGTCGAGGATCGAGCCAAACGCCATGACCGCGGCCTCGCGGCGGTTCCACTCGGGGCTCTGGATGTTTGCCGAGATGTAGCTGAGGGTCGGCTCGACAATATCGTCCTTGACGTTCTGGGCCAGCAACTGGACGCAGGCGCCGGCGGCCATCGTCGAGCTCCACTCGTCGTCGTCGGCGTCCTCGGAGCGCACAAGCAGAGACAGCAGGGCCGGGAGCACCACGCCGAGGGCAGCACGGGCAAAACCGGCGCTCGGGTACTCGGCAGCGCCCATGAGCTCCGACTCCTGGATGGCGTTCTCCTCCTCGGAAACAGTGCTCCAAAACTCAATTGCCATGCACACAACGTTCTCGTCGCTCGATTTCATGCCCTGCAGCGTCAACGCAAACAGCGCCTGCTCCATGTAGGGGCCCATGTACTGGTAATAGTCGGCCATGATGCGGCCGAGGGCACCGAACCCAGCAGCCTGGAGGGCCACGTCCTCGGTCTGGGTGGCCTCGCAGACCACCTGCATAATGATGTTGCGCTCGTTGTCGCGCTCAAAGTTGGCCCTGATGAACTGCAGCGAGTTGACGAGGGCGTTGATGGCCGCCAAACGGACCTGGGTGTTTTTCTCCTGCGAGGAGGCGCCCTGAATGGTTGCGGTGAGGAGCGAGTCCATTTGGCTCCTTAGGCCGTCATTCGAGCTATCACCCGCCTCGCAAATAAAGCCAATTGCCTGCAAACACGCCTTTTTGGTGTTGGCCGCCTGCTCGGGCTTGGTGGCCTCAACCAAGATCTGGGGGAGCTGCGGCCACTGGTTGCGGGGCAAATCGATGCCGGCAATCGCGGCAATCAGCTGGGCACCAGCACGGCCGACCTGCTCGGGCGCCGTCAGGGTTTGCAGCGAGACGTCCTGGAGGCCAGTGCGCAGCTGGGGGTCTAGCGCCAGGTAGCGCTCAATGTACTGCTGCTGGGCCCTGGGAGTCTTGGCAACAAGCTGGTTTTTCAGCTCGAGGGCCGCCAAAATGCGCATTTCGGTGGGGTTGCTTTGCTTTGCCAGCTCAGAGGCGATCAGCTGCACGTATTCAGGGAAGTTCTGGGAAGCAAGAGAGCTCAGCTGCGCCTGCGCGGCCTCACGGGCATGCGCATCGGTCGCAAAACCTGCCGTCGAGAGCAGTTGGCCAATATCCATCTGTTTGCAAACAATGGGGTTACGTAAATCTTTTGAAAAGCGCGCGACCCAAGAGAGGGCGCGAGAGGGGGTGTTGACAAATCGTGTGTGCGGCGCTCGCAAGAGCCAAATCCTAATCCACCCCAGCTAGTGACCCGCTACTTGACGGTGGGCAATTAATTTCTATATAGATCAAGTCAATTCCCTCCAAATTTGCAAGTCGCTCCGGCAATATCACCCGAGTTTGCCGTTGCGTGCGGTGCTTGCCCTCGCATTGCCCTCGCATTGCCCACGCATTGCAGGCCCTTAACCATGTACGCAATGCTCTGTGTAAGCACAGTCTCGAACCCGCAGCGTGGAAATTTGTGCTGCGCATTGTGCCTGCAGCTCCGGGGTGCACTTTAAATCCGCCCCTTGCATTGTTCGGGGGGCAAGGGGGGTGCCCACCTTTGCCAGGTCAAATGGTCAATTGAGTGTCTAATCAGCAAAACTCGGATAACCAACGCTAAAACTCAGAGAAATGCAACAACTAACCGGCGGGGGCGCCCCCCCCCCAGACCCCTACCTGAAACCATCAATAAAATGATGCAGCACATGTGGGCCAGCTCGAGTCTATATCAACGCCGCACTCTCCAGAATTTCTCAACTACTTAATTTCCCCTCAAGTACACTCCCTCTTGCAAAAAATCGCACCTCGCTTGTCCCTGGCTCGACGCTCATGCCCCCGGACCCGCTCATGCACGCGCGTCGCGTCCATGTGCTGGGACACATTCTCGGCGCGTGCATATAAATAAGCGGGCGCGCGCCCTTCCTCTGACCCACCTGACCTACCCCGCTCATGGATTTGTACAAGCTTGTGCCTGGCCTTCAGACCATCCCCGCTAAGGAGTATGCGCTGCGTTTTGCGTATGATTTGGCTGCTGCCGTGCTGCGCTCGGGCCCTGTGCCCAAGCACATTGCCTTTGTGATGGATGGCAACCGGCGCTACTCGAAAAAGTACAGCATGGAGGCTGGTGAGGGCCACTACGCCGGCTTTGAAACTTTTATTCGCACCGCCAGTGCCTGCGCCCAGCTCGGGGTCAAGGATGTCACTGTGTACGCGTTTAGCATCGAGAATTTCCACCGCAAGGAGCAAGAAAAGGAGCTGCTTTTTGACATGATGCGCACCAAAATGTTTGATATGGTCAAGGACGAGGACAGCGTTGCGCGCAAAAACGGCTGGCGCATCCGGTTTTTGGGCGACCGCAGCCTGCTTGACGCCGATATTGTTGAGCGCATTGAGCGCACTGAAAAAATCACCGAGAACTACACCAAGATGAACGTCAACATTGCCTGCCCCTACACGTCGCGCGACGACATTGCCCAGGCGGTGCGCAAGGCCGCGGCCAAGGGCGAGGTGAGCCAGGTCGCCGACATTGAGCAGCTCTTGTATACCGGCGACTCGCATCCCCTCGACTTGCTGATCCGCACCTCGGGCGAGACCCGCCTCAGCGACTTTATGTGCTGGGAGAGCAGCCCCTCTGTGCAGGTGGCGTTTGTCTCCACTTTGTGGCCCGAATTCAGCATTTGGGACTTGTACACCACCGTGTTCAAGTGGTCGTACCGCGAGTCCAAGGAGGGCCGCCAGAGCATCCGTCGCCTCGACCAGCTGCCGCCGCCGCCGGCCGTGATCAGCGTCAGCGATACCCGCAACAGGAACTGATCTCTCCTGCTCATTTAGTAGAGTAATAAATATTAGCTAGCGATTGCTCTGTGGCGCACCGTCTCGAGCCCCGTGGAGGTGGCGGTCGAGGTGCCTTTGGCCTTGGGAGCCCCCCTGACCGCGACTCTCTTAATTTTTTCTGGCTCGCTGGGCGTGATCTCAATAACCTCGCGCACGGTCGGCTCATCGACCTTTTTGCGTTCAGTGGCTCTCGCCTCATCGACCTTGGACCGGTAGCTCGTGTACAACACCACCTCGGCGACGAGTGCCACGAGCGCGCCCAAAACGCTGAGCAACGTGCGCGACGCAAGGTCCCACCACTTGGCCCAGTACCACAGGGCAAACCCCACCGCGAAAAAGCTCACCGCAAAGTTGAAAATTGTAGTCAACTCCTCCTTGACCTGCTTGGCGTCGCCGCCGCTAAACATGGGTTGCTGCTCGTCCTTGATGCCAGCGAGCTCGCGATACTCCTTTTCTTGCGCCTCGGCCCTTAGTTTGGCCATGAACGCCTCGTACTCGGGCGATTTGGCCGGTTTGGGGGCAGCAGGAGCCACATAGGCGCTGGTTCCTCGGAGAACTTTGGCGAGCCGCAAGTCCAAATCTTTGCAGCACTTTACAATGAATTTGTGCTCGACCCACCCGGGTCCTGCCTCGGATTCCAGGGGCTTTGGGTGGCTCTGGCTGTGCTTTTTCAGGGTGGCCTGGATCAGAGCCGTCTCGACGAGCTTCATGTGATAAGCAGAGAGCAGCTAGCTTGGCAGCCAGCTTGGCGGTGGGAGACCAAGTGCTCTTGGGCAATTGGCGAGCTCTGACCCCAGTAACAAGGGCCGTAACAACTCCCAAAAAGCGCCGTCACGCTCAACTTAATAGCCCAAATATAGATTGTAGCCTGCAGCTTGGCGCTCATCAATAATGCAGACTTATGCCTATCGCCACAGCCGCCACCGTTCATGGCGTGACGCTCATGCACTGATTTCGTATGGCCCGCTTTAACGGTTCCACAGTGAAGTCCGATTAGTCGGATGTTTTTCAAAAAAATGGTTTAATGGGACTCTATAGACACTGTGTGTGGGCCTCGATTCTTCTAGCGCTCCTGAGATGCAGAGTTTGGTCCTAATTTTTTAGCGATCTACACGGGGATGCATATTCAACAAATATCTGCTCAGGGGCAATGCGTCGAGCGTGTACCCTCAAAGTTGGCGGAAATTTACCGACATATTCAGAAACGCTGAGCCGGAAAGGCAACGCCTGATGAGTACTGATATTGTCAAGCGTGACAAGCGAGCTGTCCGCTCGCTTGGGCATGCACGCTTAAATGCATGCAAGGGAAGGGGGGGGGGAAGCCATACAGGCCCTATAAATATACCAAATTTGAATAAGGAAGGATGAAGTAAATAAGTGTACAGTGGGGTGTATAATAATAAAAAAAGATGCAATAGCGTGTAGAAGGGCGACTCTGGGTCCAGGAATGTCTGTTGTTGGGTGATGCAGGGAAATGCGGCGCGATGGTTATGTACTGTGTGCATGGCCTCGATGCGAACAAGGCGAGAGGCTGTAGCAGGCTCACTTTCCACCCTCGCCTTTGGCGAGATGCATTCTGTAGTGCCGGCAGAGCGACGACGAGTCGCCAAACCGTCGGCCGCAGTGGCGACATGAGTACGGCTTCTCGCCGCTGTGGATGCGGTAGTGCACAGTCAATGCACTCTTTTGCAAGAATTGCTTGTTGCAGACCGTGCATTTGTTGGGACGCACGCCCAGGTGAATGAGGTTATGGCGCACGAGCCCGCTCTTGCGAATAAACTCCTTCTTGCAAACCTGGCACACAAACCGGCGGGTCTTTTTATCGATGACCACGCCCTTGACCTCGATCGACGAGATGACAGGAATCATTTGTGGCTGCTGTGGGATTGTGGGCGATCCTTGCTGCTGGAGAACTGGGGTAGGCAGCTGCTGCACCATGGGGTACTGCTGAGAGTGCACAGGGATTGGCACCATTTGTTGCAGCTGGTGCTGGAGCTGCTGTGGCATCCACGGCTCTTGTGATGGCATGCGCACAGTGCTCTCAGCAGTAGGGGAGGCTGCCGGTGTGGGGTGCGGGCAAGCCACCTCCTCCATCTTAACCGGCTGCTGTTTGCCCCACATTTCGATGTTGAGGGGGGCGGGCCGCTTGGCAACGCGGTTGCTCTCGTTATTCATGATCAATCTCAAATCCATTTTAGAAGTTTGGGATCTGAACTGATGTCGCTGCAGATAGCAAAGACGGGGTCTCCATATATATTTATATCGAGTGTGGGCTCTGTACTACCCCTGAGACTATGCATATGCATGCAATGCACTCGATTATATCGATGCATGCAAGCTGTTTATGCCTGCATGCGGGTTAGGGTATATGAAATGGGCTTTTGCTGGAGGTATGCACAATACAGCTAGACCGGAGCTTGCTGGGAGCGCTTCCTACTATTTCTAGTTTACTATTAATCCCCATTTTACAGATTTCTTTCTAGCCGAGCATTGGGCTTTTGGCCTCTGGCTGGGATCGCTGTGTGATGCACGTTTATTTGGCGAGAAGCCTGCCACTGAAAGTGAAAGAATATTATATTGACCTTGTCGGCCCTGCTACTGATCCACTGCTCTTTTTACTCTAGTTTATTACGCCTTAATTCGTTTTAAGTTTAGCACGGGACCGCTTGCCCCTGGCAGGCTTGCTTGCGTTGGGTGTGGCTCCTCCGACCTTGTACCTTGCAGGCGCAGGCACATGGTCCAGATTGAAAAAGGGGCAGCTAAAGACACCTCGCTCAGTTGGATCGAATTGTTTACACCAAAGGTCATGGCGCTGCTAACATGTGCGCCCTTTGAACGGGCTCAATATCGGCTTGTGGTCAGACACACGCTATGCATGCACGCTGCGCATGTTATTCACAGGTTACCTATGATTAACTGAGACATGTACTGGGGTTTTCGTGTTGCCGGTAGAATTGATATTACATCTTTTCACCTCGTACATACGCCAGTCCGCCCCTACTACATGTAAATTCGGCTGGTAAAGACCGTGTTGGAGGTGACCAGCTACTAGTTTACTGAAATTAGTGCTCTCTGCAGCCCACCACATGCATGGGCTGCATGATGCACGAGCTCTATATTCCGTATTGAAGCGATTGAAGTGAAAACAAAGACGCAAAAGAGCCATAGGATCCTTAAACTACGTGTATTTCCTTTTTTTTGAGCCAACAATATGCCCAGAACTGAGTGTGCATGCAGACTATACCCAAACCCTTTCTATGGTTTTTTCGAGGGTGGCGTGCGTACGGCTCTATTAGCGAGATACAGGCGCGATTGGCGTGTAATGAAAGCTGATGAGGTGAAGATCAGCTCAATGGAGGTTGTTTCGGGTTGCGTTACGGCCGAATATAATGATTATATGCAGCATTCATTAACTTTTGGAAATGCATGCAAGCTAAAAAACCACGGCGCTAGAATAAGAATTAGGCTAAATACAGCTTTTTTTCGATATTCAAGGAAAGTGCTTCATTGTGTACCTTGTCATTTTAACAGTGAGCCGCGCATCTAAATAATCACTTGACCCCGCTGCCTAGGTGATTGGACAATCGCGTACTCGAACGGTGCATTTCTGAGCAAAATTAACTATGTTATGACCCATTGATGCATATAACTTCATGTGATGTTTACGCTGCATGGAACTATTACGTTCTCGGTCCATATTTGGGAAATGTAGCCGCAGGCTGACACCTGCATAGCGCATGCATGGTGCGTCATCACTGCATATAGCCTAAATTAGTGCGGGAGATGCAATAGAAATGCATTTCAGCAGTTGAATCTAGCCAGCAGTGTTATAACTGTGCTCTACGACCGTATTTCCCCAGTTTGATGCACTAGCGGGTATCTGCAGCAGTGACGACAGAGCCGCGTGAGAAGACTGCACGCATATGCGCAGCGCATAGGCGCAGGAAACAGGCGCGAAGCACACTCAATGTGGTCTCATTGAGTTCTTCAGCCCCCTTATGTCCCTGAGCGCTCTGCACAGCTCAGCTGCATAAACGCCGGGAAGAAGCTGCACCGACCGCTACTTAGTTTGATGCGATCCGTGTCATTTTTGGAGACAACGACGCTTCAGCCTGCGGCAAGACTCTATATTATGAACCGGGTACTAGCTCAGTGATTTATTTGTGCTCCTCAGCTCGGGCGAAATGTACCTGATCGATACGGGTGCGACCCTTGCGTTGCGGCAGTTTGCGAGTACGACACGCTGCTGTGTTAAACTCTACGCGCCGTACCTGGCTCAGATGAAGTTACTCCTGCGGCCAGCGCAAACCCCTGCGACCGGAGAAACATGCGTCGGCTAGCCCGGACCCCCTGGCGCCACCGTGATCCAGATATTGACGCACCGACGCTATCTCATAAAGCGCTACTACATGAGCTAAGAATGAAGAAGATGTGAAAGCGAGTAGTTGTGCGCCATGAGAGTACCTTTTACGTGAACGCTATCCTCCATCCGCGTCGCCTGCTAGATAAGTAAAACGGCGATTTACTTCAAAGTTAATGCTAAACAGTACATTTGAACTATTTTACTTCCCCGCGTACCCCTGTTCCGTCCTGCCAATCTGGTTTATCACTACTGTCGATCTTTGACAACCGCCGGTAGCCGCTCTGTAAACCGAATGCTGGGGGCGCTACTATCAGCAAGCATACACTGCGCAGCACGCCAGCGTTGCTTATCGGTAGAGCACGGCCTTATAAACCTGCGCGAGTGTCCCAATTAGCGGTACTAATTTACTTCGATATTTGCGATTCTTTATTGAATACCCCGCCCCTTGCTTGAGGGTCAAACTACTTTTTTTTGTTGCCGATCAGTTCGTCGGGCACGTACAGCTTGTCGGCCGCATTAGCCTTGACAGTAGTCAGTAGAGATAGTTTTGAAAACAAGCTATTAAAACCGAAGTCTTCAATATTTGCTTGGGGTTTGGGCAGCGCCAAGAAATGCGCGCCCCCGCTCGAGCTTTACATGGCCAAGACTTCCGAAAAAAGCATCTACAGCGTAATAATAGCAGATACATTAGCGAACCTGGTAGTTTGTTTTGATCTTATAAATAGGCGAGTGGTTATTTTTTCTTGGTAGGCTCCAGTGCCGTGTCTAGTTTAGTAGCGGAAACTTAAGGCATATAGCGCTAGTCCTCTGCGAGTACAGTGAGAGCTGCATATGTTTTTCTTGAAAACAAATGGTTAAAATGTAACTAGCCAAAAAAAACAGCGTGGATCAGCTACAAGGTGGACGTACCCACAATAAGTAAAGCTTTGCTGAATGAGTGCGTGGAAGATCACAGTGGCCTCAAGGCCCATAAAGAGCTTGAAGTTAATAGCTGATAGGCATTGTCTGACGGCTCGACCCGACACGACCCATCAAAAATGACCACCAGCTACCGCTGCCGCGGCCGCGGCTGATGATGAGAGCACAAAGAGCTTCTACAGGGCAAACTTTTCAGCAAAAGTTTGAGGTGTGGTGCTGAAGTGCATGCAAGAGTCGATGCACAACTGTGCATTAGCGAATATGCCCTTGCTGAAAATCTCCGCGTGCGTAACTTTGTAGCTTGTTACGCTGTTAATATGTAGTAGGGGCTGATTTTTTGTCGAGCTTCAAGTATTTTGTTGTATGCACTACCAAATATAGAACTGGTTACCCAGCCCCTCAAGCCGGCCCTCGCCGAAACAGACAACGAAGACAACAATAACTAAATGCGGAGTTGGTGACCCGAGCTGGTTACCGAAATTGATTAAGAAATCTATAAAAGGCTGGAGGCGGGCTCACTATCGTCGCGTGCGGCAAATGTAAATAGCCCTCTACTGCGCCCTTGTGGGCACAGCCTGCATATGCGCTGAGGCCCCCCGACGCGTTTGAGCAGGGACGAGTTTTATTTTTAGGTGCAGTGAGAATCGATTATTCAAATCGCGCAAAAACGCTACACACCGGAACGTGATCCGGAATCACATGCTGGGCAAAGGGGCCCACATGTCCCTTTGGCGCTGCCGCGAGATCCTTACATCAGTCCAAGTGGTCGGCAGGGCATGGTAAACTACAACGTTTTCCGCAACGCTACCAATTATGAGGCGGTGGGCGTGAACCATCGAGCTCTAATTACGCGCACGCTCACCAAATACCCCGTGGACTATGCTCTTTACCGCGAATTACTTCAAAACAGCGCCGACGCCAAAGCGACCTCGGCCAGTATCACGTTTGAGACTGCCGCTGCGGCCAAAGTGAGCAGCGCGTCGCCGGTATCCATCCACGAGGCGCCAATTACGAAAATGGTTTTCGAAAATAACGGCCAGGTGTTTACTGACGCCGACTGGAACCGGCTCAAGGAAATCGCCAAGGGCAACCCCGACGAGACCAAGATTGGCGCGTTTGGGGTCGGCTTCTACTCTGTGTTTGAGTTGACCGACACGCCGCTTGTTCATTCGGGGCATTCGGTCATGAGTTTCCACTTTGTGGGCGACGAGCTGCGCTACTCCAAAGCGACCAGCGAGCAGTTTGTGGACGGCACCCTGATCGATATTCCGTTCCGGGCCGAGGGCAGGATCCCCGACCTGACGAAATTTCTGAGTTTTGCCACTCAGAGCTTTGCCCTTTTGCGCCTGAGGCAGGTCAAGCTGCGCATCAACGAGCTCGACTTGTTTGAGGTTGAGAAGTACGCCGAGCCCCCGCGCACCCTCTCCATGCCCAAAGATCTCAACAGGTACAGCTACAACAAGATGTTCAAGCTGGTGGAGCTCAAGGCCGAGCAGATTCGGCTCGACATCAACTACCTGAACGCGACGCAAATGCAGAAATCCGACCTGAGCACTGCCGCCGGGCTCTTTTCGTTTGGCCGCAAGATGGTCTCCTCGATGTTTACGAGCTCGGAGGACCCCACCGAGGTCACCAAGCTGGTGTGCCACATGAAACGCATCGATGCGGTCGCGGACGTCTGGGTGTCGTCGAGTTTCCGCAACAAAATGATTGCCACCGTCCTTAAACCGCCGAGCAAGCAGGTGCACATGTCAATGTTGAGCGCCTCCAAGCTGGACGTGGACCGCTCGACCCTCAAGAGCCCCCTGAGCGACGCGGTGTTTCCGGCCACTTTTAACGACGCCAAGATCGTGATTGGGTTCCCAACAAAGCAGAGCACCGGCCTTAAGACGCACCTGGCGCTGAACCAGCTCGTGCCGACCATGGAGCGCACCGCCGTGGACATGTCCAACGCCACCGTCAAGGACTGGAACAGCGAGCTCATGTACGCTGCGGGGATCATGGCGCGCTGCGTGTACGAGAGCGAGCTCGAGGCGGCTGCCGCGAGTGCCCAGAGTGCCGAGCTGGCGGCCTACACCATGCAGCGGTTCGAGATGGCAGACAGCGCCCCCGACGTCAAAATTGGCCAGCACTTTGCCGCCGGTTTTTGGCGCAGTTTGAAGGTGGCCCTTTTGCCCACGCAGCTGGGCATCCAGCCGTCGTCGAAGGTGCGGCTTGCCGGCCCCAACGTGCCTCTCAGCCTGCTCAAGCACACGCCGGTGGTTACCACCGAGAACGTCTTCATTGAGCAAATGGTCCAGGTCGGGTACCTCCAGCGGCTGGGGGTCGACGACGTGGCGCGCGACCTCGAGCACGGGCCGATCGATGTGGCCACATTTGAGGATCTCGTCAAGTGGGCCCAGACCCAGACCGAGTCGCTTCGGCGCGTGCTTGATGCCACCGTTGTAGCCTTGGGGGATAAGGAGAAGCAGACGATTCTGCTTGGCCAAATCAAGTACTACGACAAGACAGAGGACATGCTGCCCTCGACCTGCCTCCCCCCGGCCCTCATTGGCAGCGTGGCAACTGGCCACCTCGAAAAATTGGGCTGGAGGGAGCTGCCGGTGCAGGCGTGGGTGCAGCACCTGGCCACGCAGACCGCCAAGCCTGCGACCTCGTTTGTCCTGAACGAGCAGTTTGCCGTGCAGTTTCTCACCAAGCTCGCGTTCAGGTGGCCCAGGATGAGCGCCGCCGAGCACACGGCCGTGCACGACATCCTGCGGGGCCAGGCGTGTATCCCGACTCAGAAGGGCATGCAGCTGCCCGGGCAAGCCTACATTAAACCCATTGCGCTTTTCCCTGAGCTGCCGATCATCTCCAACTCGCTGGACCTGCCGCTCAAGTTCTACAAAGCGCTGGGCCTGCGCGAGTCGGTGGACATGAAGTTTGTGCTCAAGGCGCTGCACGGCTCGGACCTCAAGTGGAGCTCGGAGGATCTGGTGGGCTACCTTGTTGAGCACCAGAAGCAGCTCGGCGCCGAGGACTGGAATGTTTTGCGCCAGGGCAAGTTCTTTGAGCAGGCGGGCTCGGGCAAGCTCGTCGAGTGCAGCGCGCTGTTTTTGCCGAGCGTCCAGCTCGAGCAGCTCGGGTTCAGCGTGCTAAAGTGGAAGGGGCAGCCGAACAGCCAGGCAGAGAAGCTGCTGCTCAAGCTGCGCATGCGCCGTGCTCCGACCGCCCTCGAGCTGTTTGAGCGCGCGGCCTCCACCGCCCAGCTCGAGCCAGCCCTCAAGTACTACCTCCAACAGTACGATGCCAATGAGTACTCTGCGGCCTCATTGCGCGACACAAACCTCCGGATCGTGCCCACAAAGACCGGCCGCGCAGCCCCCCGCAACTGCTTCTACGCCCCCGAGAGCGAGCTGTTTGGCCTCGAGGTGGTCCGCGGGCTCCAAGAGTACCAGAGCGACCGCCTCGGCGTGCGCCGCGACCCGCCGGTCAGTGCGCTTGTCGAGGCCCTCAGCAAAAGGCGCCCAACTCTCTCCACAGCGCCGCAGATGTTTGCCTACTTGAGCAGCCGCCTGAGCGAGATGACCAGCGCCGACATTGATTTGCTGCGCAAGCTGCCGTTTATTCCGGTCGGCAACACGTTGCAGCGCCCCGGAAATGTCTTTTTTAGCGGGCCCGACTCGCAGCTCAACAAGCTGTTTTGCATTGTCGAGGCATCGCCCGCGGCCAAACCGTTTTTGCAGCGCGTGGGCGTCCAGGAATGCCCCTCCACAACGCAAATCGCTTGGAAGATTGTCGAGGACCCCGGCCGCGTCTACGAGCTGGTGGGCTCCAGCGCTCAGTACCTGGACTTGCTGTACCGCCTACAGACCGAATGGGCGACCATTTCGCGCGACACGGCGCTCGTGGGCCGCATGAAGGTCTCGGCGTTTCTCCTGTGCGAGCAGCGCGACGAGAACAACGAGGCGACCCTCCTGCTGTGCAGCGCCAGCGACATCAAGATCGTCGACAATATCATCATCTACAACCAGTTTAAGCACCTGATCAAGGCGTGCCCGCAGGAAACAGCGCTCGAGGCGTTTTATTCGAGCCTCGGAGCGCGCAACCTGAGCGCCTCGCTGCTCGAGCGGTGCACCATGGGCCGCGCCGTGGAGGGCGATGCCCACCTCGAGGCACACATCAAGGAGCGCCTCACGGTGTTTCTGGAGAGCACGAGCAAAAAGCGCCGCGTGCGCAACCCCAACCACCTCAGCCTGGCGTTTGTTTCCTCGATCCAGCTCGAGCGCAAGCTGGCCGAGACCCCCGCCATCAAGGTGGCCACCACGGCGTACATGCTGAGCACGGAGCCAAACAAGCTGTATCTGCTGCCTGAGCCCGATTGGTTCGACGTGTCGAGCGTGCTTGCCCGCCACTGCCTTGCCCGTCCCGACCCGGAAAGCGTGATTGTGCTCGAGCTGCAGCTGGGCTCGACCCTCGAGTCGCTGCAGCGCAAAGGGTACAATGTGTCGCGGCTTCTCAAGAAGCAGCAGGAGACCAAGGACCGCGAGCTGCGCGAGAGGCTCGAGAAGGAGCGCGAGGAGCGTCTCAGGGTCGAGCAGGCCGAGGCCAAGCGCCGCCAGGACCGCGAGCTCCAGCTCGAGCAGCAGCGTCTTGTTGGTGAGCTTCAGGGTGCCCGCGGAGCCTCGAAAGCAATTGAGGCTGCGGGTAGAGCCCCAGCACAGCCAACACAGCCGGTGGCGCAGCCCGCAGCACTCCCTGCCCCCGCTGCAAAGGCGCCCCCTGCGTTGCCCTCCATCCCCCTGCCTGAGACCTCTGGCGGCGCGCCGCCCATGGCATCTCTGCCCGAAACAGCCACAAACTACCTCAGCAAGCTCTTCAAGGGGTCCAAGGGCTCCAAGGGCCCCTCTACCCTAGCGCTGCCGCAGCGGCCCCAGCCTCAGGCACCCCCTCAGCCCCAGACTGCACTGCCTACCGACATTGCCCAGGGTCAAAAGGAGGCGCTCGAGAGCACGCTCGATCGTGGGATCCAGTGCTCGCGTCCCTGGCTCAACGACACCCAGGCTGGCAACATCCACCAGGACACCCCGCCGCCAAGCATCCACGTGCCGCTCAAGTGCGACAGCGGCCGCAGCACCGACCTCAAGGTGGGTGCCAAGTTGAATGACGGCACGAAAATTTTTATTGACCGCCAGGCACCGCCCCTGATCGACGCCCAAATGGCCAGCGCCGTGCAGCTGAGCAGCGTGCTCAACAAGTGCTGCGAGATCTATGAGGTGCCCTACAGCACTTGCGCGATCTTTGTTGGCGATTTGGAGCTAATTGCCTACAATACCGGAGGCTCTCTATTTTTTAATTTGGCTGTCTACGAAGACCGGTGCTCCCAGGGCTGGCCCCAGGAAAAGCACCTCGACTATTGGTTCACGGTGATGGCGCACGAGCTGGCCCACAACTTGGTCCAGGAACACGGCCCCAGCCACTCGTACTTTACCGAGATGTACGTCGCCGAGAAGCTGGCCAAGCTCCGTAAGCTCAATTAGATCTTGTAAATCCCTTACTTCTAAATCCCTTGTCTCTAACATGTCGCACGAGTCAGACTCGGACGACGTGCCTCTGCTCATTGATACCCGCGAGGTCCCTGTGCTCGACAAGATTGTGCCGGTCACAGTGGTCACAGGGTACCTGGGCTCCGGCAAGAGCACGCTGCTCAAGTACCTCACCCAGCACAATGCAGGCAAAAAGATCGCCATCATCCTCAATGAGTTTGGCGATACGGCCGATATCGAGCGCAGCCTCACCGTGACCCAGGATAACACCGAGGTGGAGGAGTGGCTCGAGCTCGACAATGGGTGCCTGTGCTGCACTGCCAAGGACGCTGGAGTCACTGCCATTGAAAAATTGATGGAGAGAAGGGGCGCGTTCGACTACATTTTGCTTGAAACGACCGGAATCGCCGACCCGGCGCCCATCGCCAGCATGTTTTGGCTCGATGATGCCCTCAACCCCAGCGTGCAGCTCGACTCGATTGTCGCGGTTGTGGACGGCGTCAACATCAAGCGTAGCATTGAGACGGGCGAGACAGCACGCGTGCAGCTGGCCTGCGCGGACCTGGTGATCCTCAACAAGTGCGATCTGCTGGATGCCGCAGCGCTCGCAGCGGCCGAGCAGTCGATCCGCAACATCAACTCGAGCGCAAAAATTATTCGCAGCCAGTATGGCCAGGTCGAGGCAGACTCAATATTCGATCTCAAAGCCTACACCAGCGGTAAATTCGAGGCTACCACCGAGGCCAAGCACGATCTCGATATTTCCACTGTTACAATTGAGCTGAGGCCCACGAGTGAGGCCGATTTCAAGGAGTTTGAACGCAAGCTACAGCTGATTTTGTGGGAACACACTTTTGATGGCCATGATATTGAGATTCACCGCACAAAGGCCCGGCTGTGTTGGGGCAGCGAGTGCAAGATCGTGCAGGGCGTGCGCGAGACCTACGACGTCTTTGACGGCGAGTCTGAGGACAAGTCGTCCAAACTGGTGTTTATTGGACGCGGGATCAGCGATGTAGCCGAGGCTTTGCAGGGCTATTTCAACTAAAGTTCCTACAACAACTTTTAATAAATTAAGCGTCAATCTCCATAGCATCCTCTTCTTTTGGCTCGACCTTGTCTTCTTGCTGCTCTGAGGCCGCCTCAGGCACCGCGACGGGCGCGGGCTGTTCCGAGACGCCGGTCATGTTGACGTCGGGTTCCTCGTCGAACGTGCGCTCAGAGCCGGTGAGGCAGTACTTCTCGGGCGGCAGACGAATACCGTAGCCCTGGGGGACCGCGGGAAGCGGTCTTTTGTTACGTTCTTGCGCGAGCTCCAGCAGCATTTCTTTCGGAGCAGCAGGCTTGAATTGGTAGTTGACGCGAGCGCTGACGGCAAGACGGATATCCTCGTTGCTGAGCGGAGCGTTTGTGGGGCCCACGCCGGCTGGTTGTTGGCCGCCAGAGCTGTGCGAGTAGTCCGAGTACACCAGGGCATCCTGGAGGATCTGGGTTGTGTAGCGATGGGCAAAGTCCATTAGTTGCAGGGGCACATGCTCCTGGTACGAGGAGACACCCATCGACGCGAGAATCAAGTGCAAAATCTTGACATCTCTCGGGGTTTCAGACATTGCACCTGATGACTAGCGAGCGAGGGTGAGCCAAGGGCCAAGTACGCGATGCTCGGACGCTAAGCCCCCCGTAAGACCCCTTAGGCATTAACGCCAGATCGATCACGAAGCTGCTCCACACTCCCCAACATGCACTTGCTTGCCCCGTTGATGTTTACGCTGGCACTCTGTGCCCAGGTCACCGACAAGGTCTACTTTGACATTGAGCAAGGAGGCAAAGATTTGGGCCGCATTGTGATTGGTCTGTTTGGCGACGTGGTCCCCGAGACCGCCAAGAATTTCCGCGAATTGTGCAGCGGCGAGCACGGGTTCGGCTACGAGGGCTCTGGATTCCACCGCGTGATCAAAAATTTCATGATCCAGGGCGGTGATTTCACCCGCGGCGACGGTACCGGCGGCAAGTCCATCTGGGGCGGCAAGTTCAAGGACGAGAACTTCATTTTGAAGCACGACCGCCCCGGTTTGCTGTCGATGGCCAACGCTGGCCGCGATACTAACGGCAGCCAGTTCTTCATCACGACGGTCGTGACCAGCTGGTTGGACGGCAAGCACGTTGTGTTTGGCGAGGTTATCGAGGGGTTTGAGCTCGTCAAGGACATTGAGTTCACCAAAACCGACCGTCGCGACAAGCCCAGCCAGCCCATCACCATCAAGAAGGCGGGTATCATCGACCCTGCCGGGCCTGTTGAGGCCGCCGGGGGCGTGTTTGACGATATTATCGGCGACTACGACGACGCGTCGCACCTCGACGAGTTGTAATTATCTAGATCAAGTTTTGTTGTACTCTTTTGGCCCTTATAGCCCATTTCACAGCTACTTTTGTAGCCACCTAGCTCTGGGGCCTCCATAGCCACCTGGCTCTCCATCCCTCGATTATGTGGAACGGCGTCTTGGACCATGTCCTCGTAGCATTTATTGGCATTTACCTCGTGGTTGCCCCATACACAAAGGTCGAGGAGTCGTTCAATCTGCAGGCCGTGCACGATTTTTTGTACCACGGCCGCGACCTGGCCAGCTTTGACCATGTTGAATTTCCTGGCGTCGTGCCCCGGACCTCAATTGGTGCCCTGGCTCTAGCTGTAGTTGCACGACCTTTCCAATGGTTTGGAGTGCCCAAACCCGAGATGCAGCTTGTGGTTCGGGGCATTCTGGGACTGGCAAGCGCCGCTGCACTCTCTGTTTTCCGCCGCTCCATCGTCAAGCTGTACGGCCCTAAACGCGGCAAACAGACCGGTGCATGGTTTACGCTGCTATTGCTGGGCCAGTTCCATATGCTCTTTTATGCTTCGCGCACTTTGCCTAACATGCTGGCCCTGCCTTTGGTGCTCATCGCCTATGCCAAGTTCCTGGGCTACGAGTACACATCCAGCTTGAGAGTGTTGGCGTTTACAGCAGTCGTTTTCCGTTCAGAGCTTTGTATTCTCTGGGCCTGCATGGCCGTGACTTTGTTGGCCTCTCGCAAACTCACGTTGCGCAGCGTGTTCTTTGCCGGCCTCTTGGGGGCCTCTGTGGGCTCGGTCCTTAGCATTGTCTGTGATAGCGTGTTTTGGGGTCAATGGTGCTTCCCTGAGCTTGAGGGTATTTTCTACAATGTTGTCCAGGGCAAGTCCGCCAATTGGGGCACCGAGCCGTGGGAGTCGTACTTCACCGTCCACCTGCCCAACCTGCTGGCCAATCCTCTGGTGATGATTTTGGCACTGATCGCGCTGCAGGTGACCCCCCGCAACCTGCAGCTTTTGTTTACTGCGAGCTTGGCGTTCGTTCTGATCTACAGCTTCCAGCCCCACAAGGAGTTGCGGTTTGTGATTTACGTTGCACCTCTGTGGACTGCGCTTGCTGCGCGTGCCATCGACTATTTGGGCTATGCTCAGGGCCGCAAGTCTGTGTTTATCAGGGGCGGATGGTGGATCAGCCTGGGCACCGCGCTGCTCATGGTGGTGGTTGCCATGGCCAAGCTCAATATCAGCAGCCTCAACTACCCTGGGGGCGTTGCTCTCGAGCTCGTCAATCAAGGCTTGGAGCCTAATGCCAAGGTGCACTTTGATGTCACGTCGTGCATGACGGGCGTGTCGCGGTTTGGTCAATGGCGAGACGACGTGGTCTACGACAAGACGGAGGACAATGTAGAGTGGGCCACTCTCAACTATTTTGTGGGTGTGGACGCACCCGAGGCGAAAGATTGGGACGCAGTTGGCGGGGTGTTTGCGTTTGAGCGCATTGATCGCCAAGCCGCCGTGGCTGCCGTCAAGAGAGCGCCCGGGCTTTTGAGGCTGGTGCTCCAGCCATTAGCGCTTGTGGATGATTTAAAGGGTATCTGGTGGAGTATCATCAAGACTCAGCCCTCTGTGACCATCTACAAACACAATTTCTAACTCATCTCTAGTCTAAATTTCTAGCACATCTTTAGTCTATACCTCAGACCCCTGGCCAGCTGCCCCGGGGTGGGACGTGTTTACTCATGCCCATCACTGGAGTTATCCCAGAGTAAGTACCGCAATTGCCACCCGACAAACGCTAACTAGATCGGTAGAATACGATGCGTTTGCCTGCGTCGAGGCCCGCACCGCGGCGCTCGGCCACTTTCGCGATTTGGGCGCCCTGGACTTGGTACAGCTCACCAAGCTCAAGCAGGGCACAGAGACCAGCACGTACCATTTTGTGAGCGGCGTGAATGTGTCGAGCAGTGCGGCTGTGGCAGCGCACCTCAACACCCTCACATTTTCTCTCGGCGATAACCAGCTGTGGTTTGGAAGCCACCGCAAGTGGAAAATCATCAATGGCACCTACTGCGCGTGGAATGCGTTTTCAAAACTTGATGTGCGCGTCAAGGCCACTATTCCGGGCGGCGTCGAGGAGTGGACGGTGGCTCCCAATGGCCAAATCTCGGACAAAATCGAGGACCGTATCTGGCTCGAAACGTACATGAGCGCCATGATCCGTAGCTTGCTGCTTGTGGACGACGACGCCTATTTTGTTGATTGCAGCCGCCGGGAAGACCCGTTCGCTTCACGGGCCGACGTGCTGCAGTTCTTCCACGCGTTTGAGCAGCTGTTTGGCTTTGGCCCCATGTTGGGCACAAACCCGCAATACCAGCAGGCCACTGTGACTGCCAACTTGATGGTCGATGCCTTCTTTGTGGTTTGCCGCGTTTCGCAAATGTGGGACGACGCCGCAAAGACCGTGGAGGCCATTGCCTCCAAGGTCCCCGAGGCCCGCAAACTGCTTGTGCGGATCTACCTTTTGAGCAGCCGCGAGGCCGAGGCGGTCAAGCTGGCCGTGGAGACAGTTCGCAACGACCCGCGCGACTGCGAGATGCTGGCCCAGGAGGCCCAGCTGTGTCTCTCCAAGCAGCTGGTAGACCTTGCCCTGGACTGTGCACTGCGGGCGACATCGGCCTCCCCCGGCCAATTTTTCCCCTGGAAAATGTTGGCAGAGGTTTACGTCAAAAAGGAGAACTACGCAGACGCGCTCCTGGCCCTCAATTCGCGGCCTATGGTCACGCCCAAGCCAATGGACACGGTGCCACTGCCTCAACCGCGCAAAGTGCACTCGCCGCTACCGAGCGACGGCGTTATTGACGAAATTTGGGACCTTAACACTTCGCAGGTGGACCCTGTGGACCCGAGCTTGTTGAG
Source organism: Wickerhamiella azymoides (assembly GCA_030563245.1). Taxonomy (NCBI): domain Eukaryota; kingdom Fungi; phylum Ascomycota; class Dipodascomycetes; order Dipodascales; family Trichomonascaceae; genus Wickerhamiella; species Wickerhamiella azymoides. Next base: position 88,190 of record JAKUBN010000010.1, on the reverse strand, counting down.
GCTGAGCGGCGGCAGCCTCAGAGGAGGCGCCAAGTACACGTACGACCTCATCACGCAAATTTACGCGCGCGTGGGCTGGTCAGAGTTGATGAAGTTGCGGGGCGAGGTGTTTTTGATGGACGGCGAGAAGGGCGGGACCGCCAAACGGCTGTGCGAGCAGAAACTCGACGCGCTGTTCATGACCCTTTGGGAGGACGCGCGCGTGCACTCACATTGGCAGCGCGAGCTGATCCATTTTCAGAGCGCGCAGACCCCGCTGCACAAGAGCCCGCAAGAGTGGGAGATCCTGGGGTGCGTGGCCCAGCGCCTCCACTACAACGACGAGGCGCTGACGGCGTTTGACCGCAGCCTCAAGGCCCGGTTCTGCCACCGCGTGGCATGGCACATGCTCGACTTTTACGCGCCGCTCAATGGCCCGCTCGTCGACGCCTCCAAGGCCCTCAAGCTAGTTGTTCAATTGTACGCGTGGAACCACCGCTGGCACAGTGAGTTCTCGCCCCGCCTGCGCATCACGCTAAATCGCATCGTGGCCTCGGAGGGGATGGCAGAGGTGCGCATGGAGATCGAGGCGACGTTTTCCGGCCAGGGGATTGTTCAAATTATGCTCAACGAGCTGGCCAAGGTCCAGCTATTTGCCGCGAGTTAGCGGGAGCACCCACACCCTCTCCCCTATTGCACAAAAGGCAACCCTCTGTCCTCTATCAAACTACATACATCTATTTAGAGCAAAGCCAAGCCCTCAATCTCAATGTCGGCGCCAAGAGGAAGCTCCTTGACGGCAACAAAGGTGCGGCAGGGAAGGTGGCCGGCAAAGTACTCGACGTACACCTCGTTGAACTTGGCAAAGTCGGCCATGTTGGTGCCAAACACACTCAACTTGATCACCTTGTCCTTGCTGGTACCAGCAGCCTTTAGCACAGCGTCCATGTTGGCGAAGCACTGGCGAGCACGGTCCTGGATGGTGCCCTCAACCATCTTACCCTCGGGGGTAAGGGGGATCTGACCACTCATGTAGAGGGTGCCGCCGACCTTGATGGCCTGCGAATAAGGGGCAGCGGGGGGAGGAGCGTTCTTGGTGCTAACGAATTCCATTGCTTGTTTGGCGGAGTAGCAGAGCTGGCGGTTAAGCTGACCGAGACGAGTCGACATGCAGGCCGGGTAAAGTGACTCAGTGCTTATCGCGATCTGATCGTGAGCTTTGTGTGGCTGATGAGATTGTTGGGTGAGTCGGTATAAGCGTTAAATACTGAGTTTATACTATTTTGTTGATTGGGCTCGTGGGATGCGCCTCAGATCAATTGAGAGCCTTCAGGAATCCAACGCACGGAAGTGCATCGCCTCCAGAACCTCAGAGTGAGACATGCGTTATCGTGGCGTAGTCACCTGCAGGAACGGTCTCACCTAAATCTCCAGCCACTTTGTAGCGTCGGACTAAAACTATAGTGCTAGGGGAGAACCAAAAATGCCCCTGTCCTTCGAGCGGCCATTAATTTGGTTTTAGTAGCTTTCCCAAAGAAGATTCCATATATGCGGGTACAAGCCTGATCTAAGAGCAATGTTTCAAATATTTGGTCTATATAAGGGCAGCTGCTCCCCTGGATTCCCATCCCGCCCCTTTTACTGCGCGCTCCGGAAAGCGTGTAGAATATCACCACGCCAGCGCGGTGGTTTGCGTGTGCTATGATGGCACTTGGCAGGGTTGCAACCTGCACGGGCATTTTAATGTCTGAATTCGCACAACTCGTGCGCAACACACACCGTATCGGTGTTGACGACTTGGGTGACACGTTGTTGGCGAGTACCTCGTTGGTGCGTCGTCTGGCGGCTGGCACTTTAACGCTCGTCGAACGTCGTACAGCTATGGCTGTACTGGGACATTAGAGTTTTATGTTCCGCGGGTGCGAACCCGCTTGACACCAAACCCTTTGGCGTCCCCTGGTCGCAGTGTGCGGCTAGCATGCGTCGCATGCGGGGTGGGATCCTCAGTATATAGTACGTTAGATTACTCTCTCGCACAATTTGGCCTGCAGCGTAGTGGCGTTGTACAATATATCAACATTAAATAAATAGGCTACTTCTAAGGCGCGGGCAGAAATACGTGCTCCGTGACAGTGGGTGTCGGCGCTGTGACAGTTGTTGCAATTGTGCGAGTACTGGTAGGCTTGGCGCTCGTCGAGCTGGGCGCGTAGATCCGCCCAACTTGGTCCTGCTGCTGAGGCACAGGCTGGCCATTGGGCGGGAGCCGCTCAATTTGGATCTCAAGATGGGCGCCTTGGTCCTGCTTTTTGTCCATGACGCGGGGCCCAGGCTGGTCAGGCTGGCCAGGCTGCCCAAACTGCTGCCCATGGCGTCCACGTTGACCAGGTTGCCCAAGCTGTCCAGAGCGGTCCTGAGGTGGCTGAGGCTGCTGTTGACCGTAAGAATCAAACTGCTGGCGTTCCCCAATTTGAGGACCGTGAGGAGAAGCGAGGAAAGGGGGCAGTTGCATGTGGGGGTCAACGGGCACAGCGGGCTGCAGCTGAGGTTGCGGCTGCTCAGGGTGCGGGGGCTGAAGCTGAGGCTGCTCAGAGTGCGGCTGCTCAGGGTGCGGCTGCTCAGGGTGCGGGGGCTGAGGCTGAGGCTGAGGCTGCTCAGGATGCGGGGGCTGAGGCTGAGGCTCTCCAGGATGAGGCTGCTCAGGGTGCGGGGGTTGAGGTTGAGGGGGCTCAAAGTGGGGCGGCTGGTGGTGAGGCTCAGGTGCGCGAGGCGGCTGGGGCTCCTGAGGACCCTGGGGGCGAGGGACTTGTTGGGGGGCACCTTGACGCAAGTCGTGAGGAACTTGAGGGGCACCTTGGGGCGTGGGTGAGTCCTGAGGAGCTTGGGGAGGTTGAGGACCGCCTTGAGCGCCATGGGGCGCCTCCTGAGCACCTTGAGCACCTTCAGTAGTATCTTGAGGGGTGTTTTGGAGAGCACCGTGATGGTCTTGTGCGCCAGGGGCACCATTGAGAGCTGCATGCTTGTACGCGGCATCTGCATCGAGGTTGAGCTGCATGCCATAGTCCTCGAGCTGCTCCTCCATCTCCTCAGCAGTCAGAGGCTCGGTTTGAGCAGCGAGCACCTTGGGGGTCTCATACTCACCCTCGTACTCAATGTCGGCGATTTGGAGCATCGAGGGCACAAAGTTCATGCTCTCGACACCGGGGCTTGTGTGCAGCATCCAGCCGCTCTTGGTCTGGGCAAAGTAGAAAACAGGACTCTCGTCGTACTCGAGCCAGCCAGCGCGTGCAGTGAGGCCATCAGCCGCAGTCAAGCTGACGACGAGCTGCTGCGCATGGTTGAGGCCGATACCGGCACCGGAGAAGTTGGCAGAGATGAGACGAGGGCTGATAACAAACCGCTCTTGCGAGTTGAAGAAACCTTGGAGAATGGGACCTTGGCCAATGCAGAGCTGACCGTCGACGAGCCGGATTTCCTTGTTGTTGATCTCGGCGTTGGAAGACCTGGCAACGAGACCGACCTCGGCGCACACCAGCGCGGAGAGCGACGCGAAAATGAGCCAAAGCATTATACTAAAAATACATGGGCAGAGCCCCTTTATAAATAATGGTTGCGACACTTGGCTGCCCCTATGCATATGACCCTGTTTAGGCAAGATCTCTCTACGGCCTCAGATCTAGTTGCGACCATCGGCCTCAATCAGATCCAGGACGCATGTGACGATTGGGTCATTGTGGAAGGACAACGATGGCGTCTCGAATTTGTTTTCCATGAGTTCGTCGAAGAGCATCTTGAGGAATTGCCCCAAAATACCGATGCGTGGCCAGCACTGGAGACCGGTCCAATTATCCACCACAACACCGTTACCGAGGATATCAACCTTGATTGAGTTTGCAAAAAACAACAAGCCGTAAATGCTGAGCGGCGCAGTCTGCGTAATAAAGAGTTTGGCGGTGACCACCGCCGAGCCAAAGCTGATGTAGGGGGCGAGATTATTTTCGCCAAACAAACTCGATCCAGGGTGCATAAACACGCGTTCAGCCTTGGGGGTGAGCAGCAAATAGCGTTGGGACAAGCGCGGAGCCTCAATTGAACCCGTCGCAGTGGTGATGTACTCCTTTTTGGGGTAGACGGCCTCGACGATCTTGGGCGACATGCTGGCGCCGATCACTGCACAAACAACAACGTCCTTGGAGTCGTTGAACGTGAGCTCGGGCTTGAGCTTGTCCTCCTTGTCGGTGTCCACGAGCCCGATCTGCTGCAAGTTGCCCAAAAGCTGGCGCTTCGCCGACTGAATGTCACGGCAAGCCTGGTGAGAAACAAAATTCTCCTGGCACCAGCGACGCACCTGTGCAGGCGACGACGATCTCGACAGCTGGGTCCACTCATCAAACACGCGCACATAGCCAAGCAAATCGCCATCGGCCTTGGCGAATTTTTTGAAGGCGGCTTTAGCTTCATCGCGTTTCTCCTTGGGTGCGACCACAGGCGGCTTGCCACCGAAAAGGGCAGCGATTGTCAGACCGCGCCTGAGACAGCCAAATGATGCAGATAGAATCAAAAGTTTGGCGCACTGTGGATCAGTAGGCAAGAGCGAAATATGTTTTCCAAGCGGAGTGAGTTTTCCCGCTGCATCGATTGCACCGTAATTTTGCAGGTTGCACATGGCCGCATTAAGCGAGATCTCGGGCGGAGGGTCGAGCGCCCCACCCAGGAATTTGGGCACGTTTTCGATACCGAGGGCCTTGACGTTCAGGTAAAGCGAGTCGAGAGAGGTTCTCAACATCTCGGGCGGCGGGCGCGCGTCCATCTTATCCTCAATGGCCTGAGTGTAGAGTTTGTAGCATGTACCAGCGCGCACACGACCAGCACGACCCATGCGCTGAGTGACAGCGGCTCTAGAAGCCCAACCATCCACGAGGCGTGAGACATTTGCAGTGGGATCAAACGCCATCTCCTTGACACGGCCAGAGTCCACAACAGCCACAATGTCAGAGATTGTGATTGAGGTTTCGGCAACATTGGTAGAGACAACAACCTTGCGCTTTCCACGGGGGGCATTCTTAAACACCATGCGCTGCTCAACGGGCGGCAACGCGGCGTGCAGGGGCAAGCACCAAAAGTCGCTGTGCTCGCTAATTTTGCCAATAGCACGATCAATTTCGGCTGCACCAGACATGAACACAAGAATACTGCCGTCCTTATTGCCCAGCTGGGAGTGGATGTAGCGAACAGTAGCGCCAATGAGCGAGTAGTCAATGCCGTCCTTCATGGACAGCACAATCTGGCCAATATCGGTGGAGTCAACACCTTCCTCAGCGAGCTTGGCGGGCACGTACTTTGTAGCACTGATAATATCATTCAGGTAGAGCTTGTCCACGGGGAAAGTGCGGCCCTCAATGTGGGTGTAGCCCACCGTCTTGGACACTGGCTTGAAGTAGTTGATAAACTGCGCAGGATCCACAGTGGCCGACATGAGAATGACCTTGAGTTTGGGGTTTTTGGTCAAGATACGTTTGAGCAGGATCAGCAAAAAGTCGCTGTCAATGCTGCGCTCGTGCACCTCGTCGACCACAATGTGGCTGACGCTCTGAATAACAGCATCAGAGTCAGTCTGAACCATGCGCAACAAGACACCAGTGGTGACGAAATTAATTTGGGTTTGCGCCGTTGTCTTGTTCTCACCTCTGATCGTGTACCCGACCTGGTCGCCAAGGTCGCACAACCGCTCAGCGGCTACACGCTGGCCAACACCAATGGCCGAGATACGACGCGGTTGCGTACAAACAATGTTGAGACCGCCACCCTGTCCGTTACTGATCGCATGATCGAGGATAAACTGCACAACCTGCGTGGACTTGCCACTACCGGTCTCACCTGTGACCAACACGACCGAGTTCTTCTCAACGAGCTCAATAATCTCGGCCTGCTTCTTCCAGGCAGGCAGACTTTGGCGCGCTTGCAACATGTCGGCGCCCTCTTTGGTTGCGAACCGCGACTCGTGGGTCTGCTTGAGCTTGGCAGAATCGAGCGGCTTGCGCACGCGTCGGTGCCTTGAAACTGCCTTGACACTGGCCTCGGCCTTTTCTTCCTTGACACCTGTGATGGCAGCAGACAACTTGGCGAGCTTGCAGGGCTTCTTGACAATCTGATCAAACTCGTCCTCGAGCCACTGGGCAATTCCAAGCAGCATGTAGTCGCCAACAAACTCTTGGCCATAAGTAGCAGCTCTCTGGATTGCATCGAGCAGCACATACTTGGGCGCCTTGTATTCGAGACCAATACCAGGGCACGTGTCGGGGTAGCTGACCGGACGGTAAAAGTAGACAGTGAGGCCATTAGCGAGCTTCCAGCTGCACCCATTGGTGAAAACCTGCACATTGTCATACATGCCCTTGATAGACTCGACTTCTTCCTGCCAAAAGTCGAGCGAGCCCTCGGTGGTGGCCACAGGGGCACCCACAAGGTTGTTGGTCAAGAGGGCCATAGCCTCAGCCAGGCTGCCCGCCGACTTGACAGCTCTGAGCGCAACTTGCTCACTAAAACCAAACTCCTTGATACGCTGTGTGGCGCCCTCAATTGACAAGCTCGAGGCAACCCGGATGGAGTGATCAAGGTGCTGCGGCATAAACAGCTTGGGCAGGTCACCCTCGGGCACGTGCACCAACAACCAAGTCAAACAATCGCTCGTAGAGCTCGTGTACTCCAGGGCCTCTGCAACCTGAAAATCGGGGAATCCGAGTTTGGCCACTGCAGCCACGATCTTTTGGCGCTTGGCCGCGTCCAGTTCCTTGGTCTTGTGAAAACGAAAACCGTTACGAGTTTGCAGCAACTGCTCCACACGAGCACGCAAATCCTTGGACATGTGCAAAACAGACGAGAACCGAATCCGTTTGGACTCGTCACCTGCCTCTGACTTTATCGAGGACTTTACAGCCGTGACGGCATTCTTGTGCTCTGCCTGGGTCTGGCGCTCCTTTTGCTGGGACTGGAATTCGGCCCTATCCTTTTGGTGCTGCTCAAACGCTGTGAACGGGTCGGAATCCCACTTCCATTTGTCGTGCTTGGGGGCCTCCTTCTTTTGCCCATCCAGATCAATCCAAAAGTCACGGTGCGCAGGCGGCAGCATCATCTTGAGGTTGGTGGTGCTCATGAGACGGTGCAATGCATAGGTGGCACCATAGTTGCGTGCCTCGAGGGGCGTCTTTTGTGGAGGCAGGTTCGCAGGTGGGTCTAGGCGCACCTTGGTGATGGCCTGAGTCTTTGGGTGCTTTTTGGCCAAAAACACTACCGCAATCAGGGACTCATCCTTGCCCTTGATCTGATAGTCTGGAGCGGTCCATTTGTTTTTCTGGCAAGTGTCGTGCAGAAGCTGGGCAGGTAATTTTCCGGTCCAAGCAGTGGTTCCCGCAGTCACAATTTTTCGATTCTCGGCAGCTCGAGCCTGAGCTTCCTCACGCTTCTTTTGTTTTAATTGTTTGGGTGTAAGCTCGGGTTCTGGAGCTGGAGGTACCTCCTTTTTCGATTTTTTACCCATACCACTAAGCTTCAATAAGCGAGCGCCAAACCATCTAGACTCGCGCAGCCACACAGAGATGATTAAACACAAGCGCCGAAGTGGCAAAGAAACAAGTTAACGAGCTATGTACCATGTGAAATTAGGTGCCCTGGAACCAATCTTGCCAAGGCGCAGCTACACGAGGAGTGTTGGTTTTGGTAGATATTGCGGCTGTCATATGCAGGGTCTTATGCATGGCGTTGCGGAGATCGGTTGCAGAATCCTGCATAACGTTCACTACAGTTCATTTCGCGTGGGCTGTGCAGGCTAAACTTTCGTATACTGCGTTCTAATTATTATAAATTACCAACTGCCCATATTTTGTAAAACGCAATATTGGCTCGGAAGAATTTTTTTAGAAAAGGTGGGCAGCCGGCATACGACAAATGCGAGCCGAATGGGTGGCAACAAAGGAACTTTTCTGGAACAAATTTTTCCCAGTTTTTTAATTAAACTGGTCAATTTAAACGGCGATCGGCCAATGAACCGCACCAGATGTAGAGAACCTATGCACGGACCACAGAATAATGTTCGCCTGCATGACCCGCTAACGGCCAAGCAGCTGTCAGTTTGTCAGCTAGTGCATTGCTGCAGGCACGTGGAAAAGCCACAAGCAAGAGTTTGAAATAGAGAAATACATTAAATCTCTAGATAATCCCATCCCCTCATTTTGGTGTCGACAATGGCGCCGTTTGCCACTGGGCGCGCAATTAGTGCGCAGACTCATGCACAGTTGAGCGTCACATGCAAGGAACAAAAAGCACAAAACGAGCTCGAACGATTTGCAAACTAGCTACAGTTGAAATTGTTTGGGCCTCATGGATCTATTAGTGATTTTTGCCCCTTAGCAATGCCTTGAATCGGAATTTGGGTTAGGGCTATTTTTAGATTCCAAAGAAGCGGGGGTCTAGACAGTCGAAAAAAACCTTTACAATGAATTTTTGAGCTGATTTAAAAACATTTAAAATCGAACCTTCATGTAGCTTCTAGCCTTGTGCGTCGGTGGCCAAGGCTGGGGCATTTTTTAGTAATAAAAACGTTTACAAATGCTCATGCATAACCCGCGATTGTGTTTAACCCTTTACCGAAAAGCTATTGAAAAAGAAAAAGAGTGGGCAATGGTCTCCAGTAGTTCGGAACGCAGATAAGTTGAGGTTAATCTTGTCAATCCTCATGACAATGCGCAGTGATGCGATTGCGCATATGCTTTACCCTTGACCTGATTTCAAAGCAGGTTGCAGACATCTCAGTCATGGGGGGCTGCGTATATATATAGATGGATCGCACTCTCTCCCATCTCCCAACAATAAACAATGCGTGACGAAGCTAAGAAGAAGAGAGTTCTTAGAGCCTGTGATACCTGCCGGGTCAAGAAGGCCAAGTGCGACGGTGGCAAGCCGTGTGGTCGTTGCCAAACTGACGACCAAGTGTGCACCTATGCCCACCGCCGCAAGCATTCTGAACGAGTTTTTACCAATGACTATGTGGGATTGCTTGAGAGCAAACTACAGACTGTGCTCAAGAGTTTTATGTTCCTCATAAATGAGATGGGCGAGGGTCGCGATTGCTCGCGGTACGTTGCTGGTCCCGACAACTCAATTTCTCATGTGATTGAATTGCTTTCTGACGAAGTGAAAAACATTGACGATACCTCTGACATGGACGAGCAGGTGCAGCAGCTCCTGGAGTCCTCCAAGCTCCTTGCAAACGAACACCACACCGATACCCACAGCGATGAGGATCGCGCCACACCAGTTGCTGCGCCTCGACCCCGGCGGGGAAGGCCCCCCAAGGCCCACACTGCCTCGGTATACTCGAGCCCAATAAGCCGACCCACCGCCACCGCCACCTTAACCGCCACCCCCACTCATCTCCCCTCAACCCCGCGCATCAAGGAGGAGACCCCTGTATATCTCAAGGATGAGGAGCTCGACACGACCAAGAATTCGCTGATGATGAACTGGCAAAACCCCCAGAGCAATTATGGCTACACGGCGTCTACATACAATGGCGCTGCCGGCAGCGGTTACGACGCGTACCGCTCAAACAGCATCTCGAGCGGTGGAGCTGGAGCATTTGACGACTATGCACTGCAAGAGTCGCAGTTTGCCGAGAACCTTGTCTTCAACGACGAGCTCCTCTCGGTCACCCCTCCTGGGCAGGACCAGGTCCCCGAGTTTGGGCACCCTGCCGAATACGATTTGCCCATGGAGGACATCAACAACCCGTATCAGTATTGTCCCGAACTGACCCGTAGCATCAGCGTGGAGATGTGAAATGTATATAGTATTTATTAAGAGCATGTATTAAGAATTTTTTACCCGACAATTTGAGCGGCGGCTGTGCCTGATCCGGGGGCAGGATGGGGGACCAGGGGCTGAGGTGATAGCCATGGCGATGGTCTGATATTGGCGGCTATTTTTAGGGTGACTGATTGGACAATTGGTGAGACGGTTTTCAGCCCAAATCTGAATAGACACAGCACACAACTGGAGAAATATCTGCACGCCCATCTCCTCTGACCCGGGCCTCACCAACCCCACAGTCGCTTACGGCCAACCGCCCTGACTCGCCCTTACACCATGCAATTTGAATCGCGTCGCTCTACTGTTCACTCCACTAAAGGCATGGCCGCCAGCACGCAGCCCCTGGCCTCGGCCGTAGCCATCAAGATCCTCGAGGCAGGCGGTAATGCTGCCGACGCCTCAGTGGCCATGGCCGCGGCTATGGGCCTTACCGAGCCCATGATGACGGGAATTGGCGGCGACGCCTTTTGTTTATACTATGACAGCAAGACCAAAAAGGTGAGCGGGTTCAATGGCTCGGGCAAGAGTCCTCGGGAAGCCACCTTCGCTGAGGCCAAGGCAGAGACCACTGAGCCGCACCTGCCCATCAGCAGTGGCTATGCCATCACTGTTCCGGGTGCACCTGCCGCTTGGGTCGACATTGTCGAGCGCTATGGCTCGGGCAAACTGAGCTTGGCCCAGATCTTGGCCCCGTCCATTGAGCTCGCCAAGGCCGGGTTTGGCGTGAGCGAGATTACCCATCTCATGTGGAAGGGCCAGGAGGCGCGTCTCAAGAGCACTGCCAACGGTGGCGAGCAGTTGCTTGTCGATGGCAAGGCCCCTGAACACGGCCAGCTGTGGACCAATGAAGCGCTGGCCGCAGTCTATGAAAAGCTGGCCACCCAGGGCAAGCGCGGGTTCTACGAAGGTCCAATTGCCGAGGAAATTGTTGCGGCAGCGCGCAGATCGGGAGGCAAGCTCAGCCTCGACGACCTGAGGCAGCACGCCTCGCTCGAGGTGGAGCCCGTGACTATTGCCGTTAATGAGGAGGTGACGCTGCACGAGCTGCCTCCCAACAACCACGGTCTTGTGGCCCTTATTGCGACCGGAATTTTCAACAAGATTACGGCGGGCAAAGACCTCAAACTCAACTCGGCCGAGTACATTCATGCACTTGCCGAGTCGCTCAAATTTGCGTTCAAGGACGCAGATCACTACATTGGCGACCCCGAAGCGGTTGACTTAGACCCCAAGGCGCTGCTTAGCGACAAGTTTATTTCGTCGCGCGCGGCTTTGTTCTCTGCCTCAAAGGTGAATGAGGAGTACGAGCACGGCGTCATTGACCCGGCAAACAAGAGCGACACCTCGTATTTTACAGTGGCCGATAAAGACGGCAATGCTTGCTCATTCATTGCCAGCGTTTATTACCCGTTTGGCTCGTGCATTGTGCCCCAGGGCCTCGGCTTCCCGCTGCACAACCGCGGCTGCAACTTCAACCTCAGGGAGGGCGCCCACAATGCGTATGGCCCCGGCAAGCGCCCCTACCACACCATTATCCCTGCTATGTTGACCCGTGGCACTGAACTCTATGCCTCGTATGGCGTGATGGGCGCTTTTATGCAGCCCCAGGGCCACTTGCAGGTTGCCCTCAATTTGACCAAATTCGGCCAGAGCGCACAGCAGGCGCTCGATACTCCGCGCGTGTGCATTGCACCCAGCCCGGACAATGGCTCAATCCCGAGCACCGCTAAGATTATCGTGCAGCTCGAGGACGGCATTGACCCCGCCGTAGCCAAGGAACTTGAGGCCCTGGGCCACACTGTGAAGTTTGTCAAGGGCCAGGCTCGCAGCGTGTTTGGTCGTGGCCAGGTCATTCAGTACGAAAAGCAGCAGGGCAAGCTGGTGTACCACGCGGGCAGCGACCCTCGTGGCGACGGCCAGGCTATTCCGGAGATTTAGGCGGGCGCGCCGGTAGGGCATCAAAACAATTAGGACTAGCTAGAAAAATTTCTACAAAACCGCAAAATCACCAAGAAAGCTTAATCGCGACGCCTCCAATGACAATGTGCGTCTGCATCCGTAAGGCCGGGTAACCTCGCGATGAGAATTTCATTCGACAGCCGATATAAAAACCCCCCCATGTATATGTAACAAGTAAAATAAAAAGCCAGCGGGCATGTCGAGATTAGAGCGCCTAGTGTCGCTGCTCGACACGGGCTCGTCTGTATACGTTCGCAACGTCGCGGGAGACCAGCTGGCCGATGTGCAGCGCGCGCACCCCGAGGAGCTCTACAATTTACTCGCGCGGGTCGTGCCGTTTCTGCAAAGCTCCAAATGGGACACGCGTATTTCCTCGGCGCGCGCCATTGGGCTGATCATTGCCAACTTTGACTGGAACGACACCACCGTCCAGGAGCTGAAGGAGATCAAGGAGGAGGATGGAGGAGACGTCAAGGTCGAGGTCAAGGACGAGATCAAGGACGAGGACCTTGGCTCAATCGGTTCAGCCACTAGCGGCTCCACAAACGCGCTCACCTTTAGCACCCTCGACATCAAGCAGGTTGTGTGCAACGGCACGCCGCTCCAGCGCTCAGCCGGTAAAGAGTACGAGCAGAGTTTGGCCGGGATGGATGCTCAGCAGCGCATGGCTGCACAGCACGCCGCGCTCAAAAAGACGCTAGGGTTCACTGCTCAGTTTGAGGACTCGGCTATGCTGAGCGACGACGACCTCGATCTGGCTCCGCCGCCCCCGAAAAAGCGCGGTCGCAAAATCGTGAAAAAGGAGCCCGAGCCCGAGCCCGAGCCCGAGACGGCGAGCGAGGCGCCCGTGCAAAACGCGCGCATGCGCGCCCTTGCCAAACGCAAGGCCAAATTCACCAGCAAGCAGCCGGCCAAGGTCCAGGTGCAGGAGTCCTCCAAGGGCAGCCCCGCCGAAAAGGTGACAGTCCAACACAACCCCGACAAGGACAAGGAGCTCGTGGAGTTTGTCACAGTTGCCGACCCCGAGGAGTGGCCGTTTGCCAAGCTGTGCGCGCTGTTTGCCTCGGACATGTTTAGCCCCCAATGGGAGATCAGGCACGGCGCTCTGCTGGGGCTGCGCGAACTCCTAAAAGCCCAGGGCCAAGGTGCCGGCATGAACAGGCGCAACAGCGCCGGGCGCAACCTCAGTCTGCACAATGCCCTGCTTGAGGATCTTGCATGCCGCATGTGCTGCGTTTTCTCGCTAGATCGGTTCGCAGACTATGTTGCCGACCAGGTCGTGGCGCCCGTGCGCGAGTCGTGCGCCCAAACTTTGGCCGCGCTCTTTTTGCACCTCAACGAGCAGACCTCGGTGGCCACATTCAACACGCTGCAGGCGCTCGTGCTCCAGCAACAACTCGGCATCGAGCACATGGTCTGGGCGGTCTGCCACGGCGGTATGCTTGGTTTGCGGTACTTTGTGAGCGTGAGGCCCGATATCCTCATCAACAACGCGCCCGTTTTCGACAAGCTGGTCGAGTGCGTGTTCCACGGCCTCGAGAACAGCGACGACGACGTCCAGGCCATCAGTGCCGCGGCCCTGCTTCCGATCGCCGACGACTTTGTCAAGCAGCGCCCCCAGGACATCAAGGCGCTCCTCAAGGTTATTTGGGACTCGCTCAGCAACCTCAAGGACGAGCTGAGCACCTCGATCGGCAACGTCATGGACCTGCTGGCCAAGCTGTGCTCGCACGAGCAGGTCTTGACGGTGCTTGTGGGCATGGGCAGCGACCTCAAGGACCTCATTCCTAGGCTATACCCCTTCTTTCGCCACTCGATCGTGGACGTGCGCCGCGCCGTCCTTCGCACGCTCCGAATCTTTTTGAGCGACCAGGGCGCCGGGCTCGACTGGATCGACGCGCGGTTCGTGCGGCTCTTGTTTCAAAACATTTTGCTCGAGCAAAAGCCCAGCATCGCCCAGCTCAGCCTTGATTTGTGGCTGTACATGCTCGAGGTTGTGCAAGGCAAGCCGGACATTTTGGAGGTGATGCGGTCCACGTGGGCAACAAGCGTCAAGTTGCTCATGACCCCCATTGGCACCTCGCGCCGCTTCTACAAGATGGAGGCCTCGCTACTCATCAAACCCTCGGGCGCCGCGTACGACCCACAGGAGCTGCTGGGCAAGTCTGAGGGCCACCACGTCAACGTCGACGGTCCCGTGCTGCTTGGCGATGTCTTGATTGTTGACCCCGACGTCTTCTTGTTTGCTAAAGTCAACGGCGCCATCGCCCTCGGCCAGCTCATGTCGAGCCTGCCCCGCGTCATGGAGCTGCTGCCCGCGGTGATGGCGTTCAGCCAGAGCCCCATGTCTTCGCAGCACCTTGTGCTTGCGCTGCTGATGGAGGAGTACGGCAAGACCGCCGTTGAGCCCGCGGCCGAGCTCGTGGCCGCCGTTTCGCCGTACTTGACGCAAGCCATGGAGAGCCTCAGCGAGGCCACCTACCGCGACCTGAACCCCATCTTGCGAGCTGTGCGCACCCAGTGCCAGTCGCTTTTCTCGCTCATGGCCACTCAGGGCAACTTGCCCCAGAGCGCTGTGCCCATCTTGCCCACCGCCATCGAGGGCGACACAAACGCCGGACCCACCGCGTTCAACCTCAAGTTTGCCGAGGAGCTGGCGTCAACCAAGTTCCAGGAGCTCAAGGCGCAGCTCAGCGAGGATGTCCAGGTCGCGATGGAGGCCTCGCTGGCCGAGGGCAGGCAGAATCTGCTGAGCGCGATTGCCGAGGCCAAGGAGTCGTTGCAGAAGCGCAACGTGTCGATGAAGTCGAGCGCGGCGGCTGCGTTTATTGCGCTCAACAAGGAGCTGCCGTCAAAGCTCAACCCGATTATCCGCTCGCTCATGGATGCCATCAAGCTCGAGACAAACACGGTGCTGCACAAGCGCACCGCGAGCACTGTTGCGAGCCTGATTGCCACTCTAAATGTTGACCGCGCCGCCACCTCAAGCAAGATCGTCAAGAATTTGTGCTCGTTTGTGTGCGTCGACACCAGCGAGGCGCCGCTCTTTGAGTCGCACAAGGCCAAGGAAGGAATCATGAGCCTCAAGATTGACGCGCCCATCGAGGACATTTCCGAGGAGCTCAGGCGCAAAAAGGAGACCGACTTGGCGCTCATCAAGCGCACAGGCGCCATCTACGCGCTTGAAAATCTCGCCAAACACTATGGCCCTGCGCTGTTTTCGGAGCTCGCCGAGCTCAAGACGCGCGTCATCGACAATGTCCAGAATGAGCAGCAACAGCAGCTGATTGACGCTCTTGCAGTCCTTAGCGCCATTGTGCCGTTTGTTGACCGCGCCCTTTTTGCCGATGTAGAGGCGGTGTTTGGCGCGATCGAGGCGGCCCTGTTTGGGGAGTACGCCGTGGTGCGCTACGCGGCCGCCAAGTGCTTTGCCACCATCTGCCGCATCATGCCTACGGCCGGCATCACCTTTTTCGTTGAGCGGCTGCTGCCCCAAGTCTCCAACGGTCGCAACCTCAGCAAACGCCAGGGCGCGGTCGAAGTGGCCTACCACATTATGTCGAGCATGGGCGAGCAGGTCCTACCCTACATTGTGTTTTTTATCGTACCTATTTTGGGCCGCATGAGCGACGTCGACACCTCAGTGCGCAACATTGCCGCCACGACATTTGCCGTGATCATCAAGTTGGTGCCCCTCGAGAGCGGTATCGAGGACCCCAGCGATATGCCCCAGGCGCTGCTTGAAGGCCGTGACAAGGAGCGCGAATTTATTGGCCAGATGATGGATATCACCAAGGTTAAACCGTTTGAGCTGCCCATCAGCGTCAAGGCCACCCTGCGCAAGTACCAGCAGGATGGTGTCAACTGGCTGGCGTTCCTAAACAAGTACCACCTGCACGGCATCCTGTGCGACGATATGGGCCTCGGCAAAACCCTGCAAACTATTTGTATGGTTGCCTCGGACCACCACATGCGCCGCGAGCAGTTTGAGCAGACCAAGAGCGAGGACTTTCAGGCGCTGCCCTCGCTGATTATTTGCCCCACCACACTCACTGGTCACTGGATCCAAGAGTTTAGCACCTATGTGCCTGGTCTCAAGGTGCTTGGCTACGTGGGCAACCCCACGAGCCGCAGCGCTCTGGCCTCCCGCATCAAGCGCCACGATGTGGTGGTGACCTCGTACGATATTGCCCGCAATGATGTCGAGATCCTCAGCAAGGAGCGCTACAACTACTGCGTCCTGGATGAAGGGCACATCATCAAGAACGCAAACTCCAAGTTGAGCCGATCCATCAAGCGCTACACGAGCGAGCACCGCTTGGTGTTGACGGGAACGCCCATTCAAAACAATGTGCTTGAGCTGTGGTCGCTGTTTGACTTTTTGATGCCCGGGTTCTTGGGCACGGAAAAGATGTTCAACGAGACGTTTTCCAAGCCGATTATCGCCTCGCGCAACAGCAGCAAAGCCGGCACAAAGGAACAAGAGAGCGCCGCGCTTGCTCTCGAGGCCCTGCACAAGCAGGTGCTGCCGTTCATGCTGCGCCGCCTCAAGGAGGACGTGCTTGACGATCTGCCCCCCAAGATCATCCAGGACTATTACTGCGACCTCAACGATAAGCAGCGCAAACTCTATGAGCAGTTCACGCTCAGCCAGAAACAGGCGGTCGCCGAAGAGCTTGGCGAGTCCAACAAGGAGGCCAAGAAGCACATTTTCCAGGCGCTGCTGTACATGCGCCGCCTGTGCAACCACCCGAGCTTTGTTACCCTCACCAAGCCTGAGCTCGAGCGCGCGCAGCCCCTCGATTATCAGCAGTCGCCAAAACTGCTTGCATTGCAGCAGCTGCTCAAGGACTGCGGCATTGGCCTTGATCTCACCACCAAGACCGACAAGGGCGAGATCCCCGAGGCGATGAGCCAGCACCGTGCCCTCGTGTTTTGCCAGCAAAAGGATATGCTTGACCTGGTTGAGAACTCCCTCCTCAGGGCAAACATGCCGAGCGTGTCGTACATGCGCCTCGACAGCAGCGTTTCAGGGCCCGCGCGCCACGAGATGGTCCGCAAGTTTAACGACGACCCCAGCATTGATTTGTTGTTGCTGAGCACGCACGTCGGTGGTCTTGGCCTCAACTTGACCGGCGCAGATACCGTCATCTTTGTCGAGCACGACTGGAACCCCATGAACGACCTGCAGGCCATGGACCGCGCCCACCGTATTGGCCAAAAGAAGGTCGTCAATGTGTACCGCCTCATCACGCGCGGCACGCTCGAGGAGCGCATTATGGGCTTGCAAGAGTTTAAGATGAATATTGCCTCAACTGTTGTCAACCAGCAAAACAGCGGCCTCATGTCCATGGACACCGACCAGATTTTGGACCTGTTTAGCGCTGGCGAGGTGCCCGACGACAAGGCCAAGGCCAAGTCCAAGGAGGACAGCGTTCTCGGCGCGACCGGCGTTGTTGGCGAGAAGAACATTGTGGGTGAGCTGGATGAGCTGTGGGACAACTCGCAGTACGCCGAGGAGTATGATCTCGACAACTTCATCTCGAGCCTGAAAAAATGATTATTTATGTACTAGTAACTGTAATGTACCTGTTTTACCTACTCATTGTATCTAAACTCGCCAAAGATCAGCGGGTGGTCGGGCAGCCGGCCAGGCATCGGCAGCAGCACGCGCGCCGTCTTGCGCTTGTCGTCGGCCTCCACAATATAGACAAACCCCAGAATCTCGCTCTTGGCAATGACTTCGGGTGAGTCCGTGGTGGCGGCGTTCATTACCGCCAGCACGCAATTTTGCAGGATCGACGACGGCTCGACCTTGGACAGGAAAGCCGCCGCGGACCCATCGGCAATAAAGTCGCCCGCATCCACCGTGTGCTCGGTCTCTGCCTCCTCGACGCGGTACACTGTGAGCTCATTGAAGCGTGCAGTAACCGTGAATGGCGACAGGGTCTGGCGCGATGTGCCGTAAAAGTAATTTTGAGTACCCCTGCGCTGCACAAGCCGCAAGTTTGATGAGCCGCTGTCCGAGACCACGCCGCCAGATTTGGGCAGCTTGACAATCTTGAGATCTGCCGGCTTGTTGGGGAGCTTGCGATTAAGATCAGAATAGAGTCTCTCATCACCCACCACGGCAATCACATTAACATTGAAATCTTTGATGGCCTGCTCGACCAGGTCGTAATTTTGGTAGAACTGGGCCGATGTATCAATAATTAGGCCGCCGCTCCTTAGCTCTGCATCTTTTTCGAGTCTCTCCGCCACCCTCTGGGCCAGCTCGCTCATGCTCTGCTTGTACAAGGGCCGGTTGAGGTTGAGGCTCTCGTGGCCATAAAAGTACGCCAGCGGCTGTACCGGCTTGATGAAGGACGGACCATTGATGGCAGGTGCTCCCCAGCCATTTTCCACGTCCAAAATGTCGAGGACCGGCGACGCGCTCAGCGCACCGGCCGGCACCAACTGCGGAGTTCTCGGGTCCAAATTAACCAACACTGGTTTGCGGCTTTGCTTTGTGGCATAAGAAACCAAAATTTTGGCCAAACTGGATTTGCCGGTGCTCTCGGGACCCAAAATTAGCACATTAGCTCTGTCCTGACGCGCAGCCTCGAGCGCAAAATGGAAGTTGGCATAGACGTGCATTGGCGTTTCTTCTGAGGTGTACTCGTTGACAGGCCCGCTATATTCTAGTTTACAACCATTCCAACTATAAATCGCTGCCTTTTGGTCGCTGAACTCGTACTCCTGGCCGAGCGCCAGCTCAGTGCCAAAAAGCTCGGCCGTGCCGTCCAGCAGCTTGACATGGAGCCTATCTTTGACGGCGACCTCGAACCGCCACTCGTGCCCAGCAGCCAGCTCCAGCGATTCCCAGTCGGACATTTTGTTTGTGGGTGGCTATTACCTCACAAACCTCTCCTTGACAAGCCTCAAATGGAACGTGCTGAGAAGATTCTTGAGGAGGCCTGGGACAGCGCGCGCGACGCCATGCCGAGCCAATGGGCCGAGGTGTCCCGCGCAAACCTGCGGTTCGCCGACGAAAAGGCGTTTGAGGCCCTGCAGCCTATTGGAAATGGTGCCCCCCACTCCCGCCGCTAGGCGCTAAGCGGGCCCTTGCGCCACGAAAAATATATTTATTTATGTACAAATTTGCTAGACACGCACCTAGACTGCTAGACTTGCTAGACTCGCACGCTAGACGGGCTAGATCCTTACGCCCTTGGCGCTCGAGACGCCAGGCAGAAACCCACCCGCCTGGGTCATCTCAAACATGAGCTCGCGCGTGTGCTTGCGATCCGTTGCCACTTGCGAAACAATGGCTTGGATATGGCCCTTGTACTCCTTGGCCCTCAACTGGCTCATCACCGGTGGCCTAAAAGTGTAGGGCACGTTCTCAACCTCAGTCACGTAGGCCTCGTCCACAGACCCCAAACTCGAGCATTGTTGAACCAACTCGTCAATGTTGAGGGCACGACCAGGCTCAATTTTTGTCGGGTGAGACGGCGTGACGCACTCCAAATCAACTTCTTTGCGCAGCACATGGTCAATGTCCACACAAGAGAAAAACGCCACGCTTTGGGGTAGATCATCAAGGCCCAGCTGCTGGCAAAACATGGCTCTAGTCCACACATTGGCAACTTGGAGCGCAAGCGCTGTGCGCAACTCGTCCTCCTTGGTGCACATGTACCTGATCTCATCATGAATAGTGATCATGAGACGGGCATCGATGCCATAGGCGCGGCACAGGTACTCCATAGACACAATAATCAAATGCAGATAGTCCACACCACTCGACTGGATACTCCAGTTGATGCGGCTCGTGAGGTACTGATTTCGGTTGAGGTTATCGAGAGCAAGAGCGCCCGTAATGCCAGCGCCCAGAATGGGTGTGCGCTGCTGGTCCTGGCCGGCCATGAGCTCCAGCTGATTGAACGCAACACTTTCAGAGCCGCCCTGCCAAAAGTTTCCCGATTGAGTCTTGGCCTTGCTGCCCTTCATCTTTTTGTAGAGCTTCTTGGCTGCCTCTTGAGCTGCGGTGTCGCTGATGTTGGGGTTGAATTGTTTGAGCAGTTGCGTGGCAAACTTCTCGCCTGCTCCATAGATGCGGCCATAATTAAAAATCTTGGCCTGGTCACGCGAGATACCCAAGATGCTGGCGGTGCGAGAGTGAAGGTCAGTACCGTTACTTTTGGAGCCCTCAAGGGTCATCCAGCCAAGAGCCGTGCCACCATGCAGCCCAAACAGCGAGTCGCCAATAACACTGGCAATCCACAGCTCCTCAGAGTCAACATCAGCGCCAACAAACGAGTAGCCCTCGGGTGCGGTGACCATGGCCTTGAGCTCGCTGCCCAGCCGGGTCTTTTTGGCATTGCTAGCAGTCAGCCACAGGTTTTCTACAGCGCGACGAGTAACTGTGCCCA
Organism: Wickerhamiella azymoides; assembly: GCA_030563245.1. Taxonomy (NCBI): domain Eukaryota; kingdom Fungi; phylum Ascomycota; class Dipodascomycetes; order Dipodascales; family Trichomonascaceae; genus Wickerhamiella; species Wickerhamiella azymoides. The sequence continues at coordinate 67,980 of JAKUBN010000010.1, read as the reverse complement.
TCGCGACAAGGTCGGGAATAATCATGCCGCCGCCGGGTTGACCGTAGCCCATGGGCACTTCGGGGGACTCGTACACGGGCATCTGGCTAGATACACGCTCTCTGGACGACAACCAATACGAAACTTGAATGTTTTCTGCCAGCATTGACATCGCGGCCTCGTTCTGGGACGTCAGAAGACCGCTCTCAAAGTGGGCCATATAGTGTTTGGCCATTGGGTTGCCGCACTTTGCATCTGCGCCGTCCTTGTGAGGCACCTTGAAAACCGCAAACTCCTCGTTGAGACCTGTGTCCTTCACCTGAACATAGTTGAGCTTCGTGTACTTGTCAACATTTGTCCAGTCGGTGCGGAAACACCAGCCATGATTCTTGATGTAGATTAAGGGGTTCTTATCCCACTCGAGGCGCAGCAGTAGCGGCGTTATTCTGGTTCTCAAAGTCAGGTTCATGGGCGCTTTGGCGGAGGCGTACAAGTCCTTAAACCAGTTGGGCTTGCCCGGCAGCTTTTGCCGCTTGACCAACTCGCCAGCCTGCGTATAGCGCGGAGGCTTAACTGTCCAGTCTAGTTGCGAGATCCATGGGTCATTGTCAAACTCGCTGCCGTTGCGCTCGCTCAACTCCAGAGCCAGCGCCTCGAGCGTAGAGGCCGTGCGCTGCTTGGACTCGAGGAACTTGGCTTCGGCGTTCTTGACGTACTCGGCCCACTTGTGGTTGATGGGTAAAAACAAGCTGCCCATTTGCCTCAAGGCAGCAAAGCTGACGGGGTGCGGGCACAGCTCGCGAAACCGCGGAAGCGTCTTGTCGAGGATCTGTTTAGTGCAATAAACGTCCAGCGCACAATAGTTCACCAACTGGTCCAGCCGAGAGGTGACTTCTGTCTTGTCCAGCGAGGCAAAGTAGTCGCGGTCGGTCTTGTCCATCTCGATCGGGCTATCGGGGAAATTGAACTTGTAGACATTAGCCACACCGTTCAAGGTACCAAACTCAAGCCACGGGTCATGGAACGTGGGATCATCTTCATCTGCAAATTCTTCCACAATCTCGGCCTTGGCCCGTTTTCGCTTCTCCTCTTCTTGCTTTTTGAACTTGTTGTAAAGAGGTCGTTGTCGCGAGCACATGCCGGCAGTGGCTATATGTAGGGACATGGTATCGAGAAAGAACTTGGGGCTAGTCTTGAGCGAGTACTCCTCCTTGACGCGCTTGCGGTCGTAGGAGATCTTGTGGCCCACAACCACTTGCTCGTGGTTGCCAAGCGGAATCAAGTGCTCTGGACTCGAGCTCTCGTCCAGCAGCCATGGACTGAGCCATACATACCACGCAGAGTCTGAGACAGCGGTAGCCATGACCGCATAGTCGCTAATTTTGTAGAGAACTTCGACATCAAACACAATCACGCTTTCACGAGGGTAATCGACAGGTTCAGCGCCATCTTTGGTATAGCGTACCCATCCAGACTGCTTTTTCAGCTCAAATTCGAATTGATCAGGGTCCTTGGCAATGAATTGCTCCAACTGGGCCAGAGACTGTCGCGAAAGGTAGTCGCCAATTTTGGAGAAATGCTCATCGAGGCTATTACCCAGCAATTTCGGAAACTGCATTTCTGGCATATTGGAACCGTCCGAAGTGGCCTTGCCTAGAAGATCATGGTTTTTCAGGTGCTTTAATGCAAGCTCCTGCAGCCGCGACTCGCGGGGTTTTTGACGACGGCCAAAAATGATGTTGCGCATTTTTTCGGGTATCAAAGCAATATTCGCGGCGTTCTTGACGCTTTTAGTTAAGTCTCGGCCTGAATTGCGAGCCGCATTGGCCGCCGCTTGCATCTACTTTTTTGTGTAAGCGTTGTGGCCTGCCTGCCGAACCTTGATGCAGATGATGGCCACTGGGCCGCATATCATACTATTCCAATTATTTATTATGCGAAATCCGGCAAACCCAATTTTAATGCCGACTTCTATGAGCCCAATTTCTTAGTTACTGATCATTGAACGCCACCAGTGGCCGAGATCTGTCGAGATCGGCACCGATAATCTCTCCGCCAAGCACGATCTAATCAGAAGCATCGGGACTAAAATTCGCACCCCAAGACCCAGGTCTTACTTTTATATAGCTAGGAGCAGCATTGTCATGTATTAGCGTCTTGTTAGAGCTCTTCTAAATGCCCTTTTCGTCCATCTACAGTCAACTCCATACCCCGGTCAAATCTCATAAAACTGCATTAATAGAGCCATTTAGCGGTTCCTTTGCGGTGTACCCTGGTAAAATTAGCCATCCCTCACCATCCGGCAACAATGTGCATATGCAATGCAGCGCAGGGGGTTCCTGCATTTTCCGCACAACTTGGTAGCTACACAAATGTGCCGTATATGGTACATCGCGCCCTTTATTCCAAGTGTTTGACTAGTTAAGTTACGTTCACTACAGCACCGAGGCTATTTTTAGCCGCAACTTTGGAGATCCCGCCAAGGCGTCTGTAGCTTTTATGAAACCGCAGAGTGATGTAGATAATCACGAGAACAGCTCGATGTGAAGATCACCCCCTGAAAAATACACGAGTGTTTAGTTTTGCCGAATGTTTTCTACTCCTTGCGCCGCAGCGATTCCCCATAGTTTGATTGACAATATGCGCAACTATATGCAGAGCCCCTGAACTATAAAACTGCTGTACTTCCCACTATGGCTTTGCAATGTACTCACTTACTCTGGCTACTCTACTTGGCAGCTCGCTTGCAGCTTCCCAGACCTGTCGCAACCAAGACCTCTACCCCAATGGCTTTGCGCCCATCAAGGCGCTGTGCGTCCTGAGCCCCGCCGGTAACGAAACAGTTCATGGTACTGTGGAGTTCAACCAAGTGACAGAAGATCTCATCACCATTTCCTACAACGTCAAAAGCGACAAGCCCAATACCTCGCACGGTTTCCACGTTCACGCGGTTGGCGACATTGGCGACAGCTGTGCCAATGCTGGTGCTCACTACAATCCTTTCGAACAGACCCATGGTGCACCTTGGGACTGCGTGAGACACGTTGGAGACTTGCCTATGCTCAACTTTGACGCTGCTGGCAACGCAGAGGGCCTGTTTGTCGACTACGAGGTCAAGCTATTTGGCAATACCTCCGTAATTGGGCGCTCTGTTGTCCTTCACGCTGGCGTTGACGATTATGGCAAGGGGGGTAACGCTGCCTCGCTGGCGAATGGCAACTCTAGGGCTCGCGAGGCGTGCTGCGTTATTACCAAGATTTGAGGTACCAGTAACAATTTTAACGACAATTTCAGCATTTTTAAATAGTAATGACACCCTTGGCCTGCTCTCGCCGCTCAGCGACACGTCCAAGCGACGGTCAAGTGCACTGCAAAGATGCCTCAAAATATTGCAATCGATGCGTGGTTCAAACCTAAAAGTCACGTCTTTTTGTGTCTACTTTCAGCGAAATTTCAAAAATTCTATATCGTTAGCTCTACAAAAGTGTAGTTGGTCGCGACTTTTCACTAAGCTACCATGATCCCCATCACGGTGATCCAGGGTGAAGGGTTCATCTTCAACTTGGATCATGTCAAGGAGTTGCGCGAGAAGCATCGCATCACGGGCGTTTTAGTAGGCGTTTTGCCGCAATACCCCCAGCAAAATGTTTTCATGGGCCTTCCAGTCCTTTTGACCCCTGAGGAAACCAAATACCTTGTTGACGAAAAAATTGGCTATTTGGTTCAAGATACTGAGCTGCACGAGCACTTTTGTGCCTCTGGCAACGCGACTGGGCCTCAACCCGAGGCTGTTCCAATGGCCTCTGAAGCCCACGATACAGATGTTGAGCGGCGGCTAGTGGCCAGAGATTCACCTGTCACTGTTACGGAACCTCACCAGAACGCCTATGCGATGTTTCGCTACCTTGTACGCAACGAATTCTACTGTGCCCCAGGCATTCGGTTTGGGTGCCATTTTTTGGCGTATCCCGGTGATCCCTTGCGGTACCATGCCCATTTTAGTGCTCGCGGCTTGGGCTGGGACGAGCAGTTTGACGTTTTGGATATTGTGGGCAGTGGCCGGTTGGCTACAGCTGTGAAAAAGTGCTGGGTGGTTGGTGGAGAAGATCCTCAAGAGGAGTACCACGCATTCAGCGTCGAATGGGCAGGCTTTGGGTAAAGTGGGTGCTTGCTAATTACTTGAACTGTCTGCTAGTTGAGCCTGCTAGTTGTAGGCGCTACGGAGGTACTCTGGATGCTGGTCCAGCAATGTCTTGATGGTGGCTGGTGGATGGAGACCGAGGCGCTCTGCTCTGTTGAAACGTTCCAACCTGCTGAGACCACCAGCCGGTCCATACTCGAGTTTATTGTCAAAAAGCCGAAGCAGCTTCTCAGTGTCGTCCAATCCCTGCTGGTGGTACTTGGGCGTATTATCCGTCCACTCTGCCAGCAACCTCAGAGCCGGGTCTTGTTCCGCCTCGTGGGCGCCAGCCAATGGGTTTTGGTACTCGCGGGGAGCCAATTTGTTCTTATGGGGTGCTGCCTGTCCAATTCTTGTCTGCATGCGGAGGCTTGCCGTAAGCGCTATTAAGCGCTATTCATCAAAAAATAAAGTTAAATAGGTTGATACCAGGACTAATCTGAGCTAAATTTGGAGGCTGTAGCTGTAATCGTCCTCCAAATTCTGGGCAATCCACAGCGAAGCACAGCTAACCATGATGCTGATGGACGAGAGCACGTTGGACACGCCCATGCCCAGCACAGGCATTGTGTGGTGGTGAATGAGGTAGCGCAAAACGAGAAGGACAATGGACCCCGCCAAGCTGCCTGACAAGAAGGCAAAGCCCATAAACAGCACCACCTTTGCTTGCCAGTTCTCGGGGCTGCCTGCGTACTCTGAACTGAACGCAACGCCGGAATTGAGTCTGCTCTTTTCAACCAAGTTGATCACGGCCATGCCAAGCGAGCCAAGCAGCAGTGGGATCCAGTCCACAAAGCCAATGTGCAGCCCACTGGGATTCTTGTGCTTGGACCAGAGCGCAGAGTCCAGAATCAGGTAGAAGGCAGACGCATAGAGTGCGCCGCTCAAATAAACGCCGCCGGCCCGCAGCTGCTGGCTAGAAATATTCGACAAGCCAAGGTTCACGCGGAGAGCCATGATGTAAGAAGCAGCAGCAGAGGGACTATCGATATCGATGAAGTTTGGGGATATGTAGATGATTTTAGCGGAACATGGATCGCTTTTAAACAATTTCTGCGGCTTGGGGGGCACTGGTCGGTATACGCGGATTTTGCCGACGAGGATTTTGGAAGGTGTTTGATTGCCTAGATGGCTGTTCTGAGCCAGTTCAACCTATTCTGTACATCTATCTACACTCTAGACTGTCCAATTTGAGCCAATTGGCCATGTGATACAATGCAACGCTTTTATTCTAGCTGTATAAATTCATTGTGGGATGCAACATCCCCCCATCCAACATCCACTCTCCAACATGTCGTCGTTAACTAACATCCAATCTGTTCTCGAGTGCTCCCAAGACGCCAGCATAGTCTCTCTTTCCCAATTTGTTCCCTACTGCGATACCGTCGACGAGACCGCGGAGAATACGGGCTCGGCCTCAGAGGAGGACTCGTCTGCGTCACTCGTGAATCCGACACCCGGCGCTGCAATGGCAATTGTTGACCTTCTTCTCGGTGCAAACCCTACACCTGCTGCCCCATCTCCCAAACGTGACTGGCTCTTTGTGCACCCCATCCTTGAGTCGGCCCCCCTGCCCAACCTCGAGTCCACGCCCCAATCTTGCAAAAAGTCCCCCACAAGCTCGCCCGAGAAGTCCCCGCAGAGGTCCCCGCAAAGGTCTCCGCAGAGGTCTCCCAAAAAGTCCCCCGCCAAGAACCTCGCAAAGAGAAAGGCTCCAAGCTTTATGCAGCCCACCGCAAGCTCGTCCAAGCGCGTGTTTGCCCCTCTTGGTGGACGCAAGTCCAGGTTCACTCGCAAATGACCAGTTCTATTAAATAAAGATATACTTATGCTTGTTCCCCAGCACCTTGCTGCATCAACTTGACTCTCCACTGCACAAAGTTTGCGGGCAAGAACCCCAGCCGTTTCTCAAACGAGAGCTCCTTGGGCTTGAGCTCCAAGTAGGCAGCGCCAGGGACGTATTTGAGCGAATAGGTTTGGTTGGACTTTACCGTATCCTTGAGCCAAGACACAAAAATAGCCAAAAAGTTGATCATGTCCTTGCCCTTCCACTTTTGATCGGGGGCCAAATTGGTCGATTGCTTGATGAGGGTGGGGATTTTGTCGACCGGGAACTCCTCGACCGCCTTGAGATTGAGGTCTCTGTCTCTAAAAGCGTAGACAATCTTTTTGGTACCCACCAAAAACGACTGGGCCCAGCTCTTGGCGAGCTTACGCTCAAAGTTGGCCGCCTGGCGGGGATTTTGGACATCGGAGGTCGTCTTGAGCTCCACGTAACGTGCCAATGGCTTTTCGGGGTCTTTTTCGCCCTCAACACAGTCAACCTCAGCGCCATACACAAGCTTAACCGAGCCAATCCCGGCACTCACCACTGTGCAGTACTCGGCGCCGTGCTGATAGGTGCCCTTGTACCGAGCCATAATTTCGTCTCTGCTTGTCTCACCCCACGGCTTGGCCAGCGTGGCAAACTTTTCAAAGTTGACGCCAGAGTACATGAACTTTTCATTGTCGGGGCCGCTCGGCTGCTGCAGCTTAGCCGCCTGCTGAGCCTCAAAGTCGTGCTCAATAAAAATTTGGCCGTCAAACTCTTGCACGTGAAGGTTAACTGCCTGGCGGCTGTCATAAACGAGGGTCATGATCGCCGTCAACAGCCCGCGCCAGCAAATGATGTTGGCAGGGGTTTTGCCTTTCTCTTGTTCTTGCACCATCAAGGCCTCAAGCACTGCGTCCAGGTGGTTGTCCAGCTCGACTTTGGGCCGGTACGCACCATAGCCAGTGCCAAGGTTGAGACGACGGTCAACCTCGCAGTCGGGGAAATAATAGTATCTGAGGGCGGCATCGTTCAGTTGAAACTTGGATCCATGTACTGTGCCGGCGCACAACTCTTTTGGCTGTCTTATTTGCCGTTCAAGGCGCTCCTTTAGGGGTAACCTCGAGGTCATGTGTAAGAATAATTTATGTGGAGGCAGCGACACCCATTTAGCCAGCGACAAGGGTGTGTCTAAAGGCTGGGGTTTTTGGTGGTTGATATGGGATTAATCTAGATCAAATCCTGAGAATTTGGTATATTTCTGTTGGGGTGCTTTAGTGCTTGTGAGGGTAAAACGTATGCTATAGGTGTAAGGTCCTTATGTCCAATCTAGAGATTTGGAGGTAGTCCCCGAGCAAAATCCGACATTTTATAGTCTTTTCGCTGATTGAGCTTAACCTAGTAAATTGAGTACCTGTGCACGTTCTCACAGCCAGCTAGGACTGGGCACCGATCTGAGCACTAGCTGATCTCGAGCGCTGAAGAGACCGCAAATCGAAAGTTACTTTTATTACTCTTTATCCAAGTAAGCGCGCCAATGAGCTCATTCACGCTCTCAAATAGGTCTTAGGTTTAGCTCAATAATGTCAATTGTCGCATTTAGTGGCTTGGCTTGGAGTACCTTTACCGCAGCTTCTCGCTAACCTATGCAGTAAATACCTTGTTCCTGACATTGAAATATTCCTCAAAAACGTATATCCAATGCTCTTACCTTTTAAAATTATCGTAAACTTGTGAAAAGGACCGATTAGGCTGAGGAGGCTAAAGGATACGTTCAAGGCGAACCGCTCAACTTAAACTATTAAGCATAGTCATAAAGTCATAAAAATAGGGTAGATCGAAGCTTATTGGCCTTTAGTAGCTGTTTCAAGAGCAAAACCGTTTTTTACACTTTTTTGTTATTTCAGCCGCCTTGAGTTGATTTAACAGCTAAAATTCGATTCGTATGTTTTGGACTGCTGACGTAAGCCGCCGTTTTGCAAAACTCGCAACAATAACGGGCAAACCACGTTTTCAACTTTTCAAATTCGCCTCTCGATAGCTCAGTTGGTTTAGAGCGCGGGACTGTAATGTACATTGTCATCCTGAGGTCGGGAGTTCAACTCTCCCTCGAGAGATTCTTTTTTGCTTTTTTGGTTTGGCTACGGCCATTTTCTCTCCCCTAAACTTGAGAAAAGGGCTTGATGTGGAGCCGTCCGATGCGATTGATCCCCCAGGTCATGAGAAAAAGAAGCGAGAAGCTGGGCCGGTACAAGAGCATGCTGCCTGATGGGCAGGACAAGGCACGAGACCAAGGAGATCGAAAAATGGATAAATTATAAATAGCTAGCACACTGTGCAAATAATTTACACTAAATGTCCCCGATAATGGTGCGGAGCACCTTCTCGGCTGCGTTTTTGGGAGGCTTGTAGATAACCGTCTTTTCGTGCTGCTCAACCTCTTCAAGGCCACTGTAAAAATCAATTTCGTCCAAACTTTTGAATTTGGTGCGCTTGATGATCTTCCAAGCGGCGTAGCAGACAACATTGAAGGGGATCATCACATACTTGAACACAAACGTCGAGATGGACCAGTTACCCTTCAAAAACACCTCAAAGCCGGCGAGCCAGGTGATGATAAACATACACACAAGGGCAAACCAAGCGCAATAGGGCTGCAAAGGACCACAGTAGGCAAATGACTTGCGATCAATACCCTGTTTGCGCAGTCCGTAGTAAAAGCGCAGGTACGTGAAGTTGACGTAGACGTAGTTGATTGTGAGCGAGGAGGTACCGATTGACACGATCCAGTTGAGCACCGTGTTGGCACTCTGGCTGAGCTGCAGCAACGAGAGCAATGCAAAGCACGCAATAACACAGCAAGATGCCCAAGGAACACCATACTTGGTGCACCATGTGAAGATACGCAGGGCCTTGCCCTCCAAGGCCATGGAGTACAAGGTACGGCTCGAGCAGAAAAAGTAGGAGTTACCTGCACTAAAAGCACTGAGAAGGATGCCTCCATTGACAATGTGGGGAAGCACAGGAATGTTCATGTTGTTCATTGCCACGACATAGGGCGAGGCAGCGCCACTGGTGGAGCCCGCATCCCAAGCGGCCAGCAGTGAGGGGTCGCGCGCGGAGCAAACAATACCCATTGAGAGTGAGCCAAGGATAAAAAAGAAGCAGAGTCTGAAGACAGTGCTCTTGTATGTAGGGGGCAGGGTGCGTCTGGGGTTGTATGCTTCTGATGCGGTGAGCGACAAGTAGTCTGGGCCAGACACAGTGTAGCAGGCCATTGCCAGCGCAGCACCAAAGCCAATAAAGCGACCAAGACTGCCCTCATAGGTATAGTCAGTGTCTGTGACATACTCGAGAAAGGGCGCGGGGTCATTGAAGTTGTGAAAGCCATAAGCATGGTGCTGAGGGTTGCCACCAACCATGGTAACAAAAGTGAACAAAATTAGACCCACAATCATGATTACCTTGAAGATTGAGAGCCAAAACTCCACCTCTCCAAAGATGGACACCGGCACAAACATGTTGATCAGAAAGTAAAGAGCCAGCTGGGGAATGATAGACCACGCGGGGCTAAAATCATCGCGCCAAAAGTGCAGAACAAGTGTGACGCCTGTGATTTCAAAAGGCACAAGAGTCGCCTGCAGAATGAAAAAGTTCCAGCCTTGGGAAACCTCCAGAGCCTCATCGCAGCACCTACCAGTCATTTTAATGAAGGGAGAGGGCAAGGGGAACTGTGTGACCATCTCTGCGATAACGTTAGTGGCACATATTACAGGAATACACCAAAAGGTAAAGGCAATAAAGATCGAGGCAGGACCAGCTTTAATCATGGTATTTCCCAACTGCACAAAAAGCACAGTGCCAATAGCACCACCCATGGCAATGAGCTGAACATGCCTAGGCTTAAGACGTCTGTGCGTGGTGGTGAGGTTACTTGGGGGAGCAGGTCCATCAATAGAGGACTCTTTGTCGCCTACAAAGTCCTCTGTCACAAATACGTCGTTGGGCCCGGTGGCAGAATTTGCTTTTGCCAGGTCCTTCATTTGAGACGCGTAAAGACCTGCAAAACCTTCAGCATCGACATTATATGCAAGGAAAACCGTCTGCTGCGCACTGCATCATGACGTCATGATGCTTCAAAATAGAGATCACCTTGACTCGTAAAGAGCCGCCCATGTGTACCACCACTGGGTAATTAATTCCAAAGTGAATGAAAAAATTTAGGCTGAAAGTGCATGTAAAAATGTATACGCTAAATCGCGTTTCTCGGTGGTTGCCATTTATAGAGTGGCATCGGTGGTGCTTGATGGGCGTTTGACGTGTGGGGTAGAAACCGAGCAAAAGTTTTATTTTGCACTCCGCTTTGCAGCGTGAGCACCACTAGTCTAAATTGAAGGGATAAAAGCTGGCTATGCATACTGTGCATAAAATGCAAGACATCTTTCTACATATAGCAATCTTTGCATACACCCTCGGCATATACCATGTCGGTTAGTTGGAGGGTGGAAAAAGAGTCAAAATGCACGTCGTGTCTACATGCAGAGCATGTTGAGGTTCGCTTTGACGCGCATTGCCAACTAGAGCCCCTGACACATCAACGGTGCCTGATCAGGGGTATGCGTCTTAAAACCTCGGCACAGATATCTTTTTTTCAATTTTGGGATGCAGTTTGATAAATAATGGGTGTGCTCCAGTCCTGTGATATTTTTTTTTTTGACGACATGCAGAAAATGCATCGGCCTCAGCATATATTTCGCCGAGTGGCTACGGGTCTGAAACGTGGCCGCGAATTGTGAGTGTAATGTGGGGAAACGGTCTTTATATAGTCTAGCATACCGACCTCTCCTGCCAACATGACTCAGTGGATGGTCCTGCCCTTTGACGAGCTCACCTCGAGACAGGTGTATGAGATTTTGCAGCTTCGCTCAGAAGTCTTTGTAGTCGAGCAAGAATGTGTCTACCAAGATATTGACGGTGTAGATATGGAGGCTGGTACGCTGCATGTCCTTGGGTACAATGACAACGAGCTCGTGGCCTATGGCCGCGTCTATGGCAACTTGAGGCACGCAGGCCGCATTGTCACGCGCACGTCTGCCAGAGGAGCCGGTCTCGGTCGCGAACTTGTGAAAGAGCTGGTCAACAATTCGCAAAGGCCGCTCGAAATCGCCGCTCAGTCGCGCCTGCTGAAATTCTACGGCTCATTCGGGTTCAAGCCCAAGGGCCCCGAGTACCTGGAGGATGGAATCCCCCACACCGACATGGTCCTTGCCCAGGAGTAGGCCGAGAGCTGCAGTTTCCCCTCATGACTCGTAAGCTTTGGAGGTGCGGCCCCGATGGCAAATTGGTTGCTGATGAGCTCGAAATCAAGCCATTGAGCGCCGGCAAGCTAAGGGTTATGCCCAGATGCGTCGCTTTTAATCCTACAGACTATAAACACCTTGTCAACAAGCTGGCAACCGGAGCGTGCTCTGGCTGCGACTTTTCAGGGGTTGTAGTTGAAGTTGGGCCTCAAGTCGAAGGATTCAAGGTCGGCGACACGGTTGCGGGCGGCCAGACCGGCTCCAATCTGGCCAAACCGGACGAGGGAGCCTATACCGACGTGCTTGATATTCGGGCCGATTCTGTGTTCCAGTTCCCCAATCGCCTCGTGAATAACTTTGCGGACCGGTTGGCTAGCGGCCCTGTCTACTCGTTTGAGCAGGCAAGCTCTCTTGGCGTGTCGCTGGGCACGGTAGCTCTAGCCACTTGCTGGTACAATAAGACGCCTCTCAAGCGCAACAGCCAGCGTGGGTGGTGTCTGGTGTATGGCGCAGCCTCCAGTCTAGGATTTGCGGCCGCTCAGGTCTACAAGTACATGGGCTACGACGTGATTGTGGTTGCCTCGGCAAAGCACAACCAAATGTTCCGTGCGGCGGGATTGGACCACCTGTTGGATTATCACGATGAGGAATGGCCTGCCAAGGCCCGCGCAATTAGTGGCGACACCATTAAACTGGCCTACGATACCATCAGTACCGGCGGCACCATCAACAGGGTTTACGAGGCTGTGGCTACGCACGGCGAGTCGAAAATTCACACCTCATTGCCAATTCATCCCAAGAAAATGCCCGAAGCTACCAAGAGAGCCACAATCGACACGCCGCTGTGGTACCTCCTTTGGAACAAGAGCTGGCCAATGGGCCCCTGGTTCAAGGAAAATGTTGCTCCTCCCGAACTTTTGGCTCTGACCCCCGAGTTGTTTTCTCAACTTAACGATTTCCTGGCAACAAATGTGCTCAAAACTCTGCCGATTCACGTGTTTGGCACGGGGTACGACCGGATCCCCACGGCCATGACGCGGTTTGGCGAGGGCGTGTCTGGATTTAAACTTGTTGTTCGGTATGGGACCAAAAATTCTAGTTTGTAAAAGTGCTAAATTCAAGTTTAGGCTGCTGCCCCCCCTGCCCCACAATTGACACGCCGTTTTCCTGCGCCAACATTTCGGGCCTCGAAAAGAGATAGACGAGGGTACCGTATCTATATTAGGTGCCTGGAGTTGCGCTGAATTACGTTGTGCACCTCTGAGCTCAGTTAGAAAAACGATGGAAATATGGATTTAGCTATAAAAGAGCTCTGTGAGCTCAACTCCACCCTTTGAGGGTGAGGCTAGTACTTCTTAAGAACCAACCATATTTGATGCTCCGTGAGCCTCAAGGCTGCCGCTAACCATGTCACTTTTTTGCATCCGCGTGAGCCTCCAGAGTTGCAGCAGCTCGAACTTGGGAAGCCATCAGTCTGTCAAAGTGGTCTCCCAGCTCGCGGTGCGCCTGCAGAAGCTGCTCGTACTCTTGGACCTGATGCTGGAGCTCGTGGTTGCGCTGATTCTGCTCGTTTTGTTCCTGCTGGAGCGCTTGGTTCTCCTGCTGGAGCGCTTGGTTGCACTGCGCCAGCTGGGTCTCGTGTTGACGATGGCGCAGTGCATGCGCTGGAGCAGGAGAACCAAGAGCTTCAGCAGGGATAACACTGGAGCTGCTCCCGCCGCAACTACAGCCGCTGCTGCTGCACGAGGTTGTCCATGTGATTGTAGGCCGCACGGTATTGCTCACGGACCTGCTGCACCGCATCGTCGTGGATCTGCGCGCCAATGTTGTTCACGTTATGGCAGAGAGGGGGGGATCTGAGCTATTTATGCTAATTATGAGGGCCCGCCGAAGTCATGCACGACAATTTGATGCAACACATTCTCGCCCAAACACTCAAATAAACATATGAAGGGGGTTCATAATGCTTGAGAATTAAATACTAGAAATATCGACGCCCTACACCAACAGCGCGCTTGAGATCCCCCACCCCCACAGCGGTCCATGCTAACACGCATGTGCATAAGTTACCCAGAGATCGCCAAGTGCCGTTATAGAACTTAAAATTACAATACATTTACCATGATATCACTAAATATCGGATTGGAAGTTGTACAAGTTCAGCGCAAGTGTGAAAAGCCCCTTGATTTTCCTTAGGCACGGACTATCAACGGTGTGCATGATGCATGGGGCAATAAATACACACCAGCGCCTGCCCACGCATTTCGGCAAGAATCGGCAAGCTCGCCACTACTGCTAATTCCTGGCAAGAGTTACTGGGCTATTGTGCTCTGTCCCAGCTCTGCCCGCCAACAAAAGCTGGCCAATGGGCCCCTGGATCAAGTTGACCCTCACAGGATCCCCGCGGCCATAACGCGGTTTGGTGAGAGCATCTCTAGGTGGTTTAAACTTGATGCTCGGTTTGCAACCAAAAATTATAGCCTTCTAAAGTTTTAAATCTAAGTTTGGGCCGCTGCCCCACGTGCTCTGTCTAGACCTCCTCGTGCTTATCTCTCCCAAAACCCAAGCTCAGCACCAACTAGACCCAAGTTTCCGATGAAGTTCTCGTCGTCGCTCGAGTTTAACGCGGTTTCTGAGTGGAGATCAAATTATATCGACTATGCTGCGCTCAAAAAGCAGATTTATTCGCTAGAAAAGGAGGCCGCGACGCGACACGGCTCCGAGGAGGCACTGCTCACCCGCGACCCCCGGCCGGTCTTTTGCAAGGCGTTGGACAAAGAAGTGCGCAAGATTGACAAGTTTTACCACGAGCAAGAAGCCCAACTGCTCGACAGGTGTCAGGATTTGACCGAGGACCTCAAGGCGTTTGAGCAGGCACCCCAGTCTCCGCAGCCTCACGACGATAATAGCGACAGCGATAGTGATGGTGAGGTTGCTCACCGGCCCAGTCGTGGTGACCTGAGGGGAGCCCTGGCAACCGATGACGAGCGTCAGGTCCGCCGTATTGCCCTTAAACGCGAGACCGTTGCTGTTTTTGTTGCCCTGAGCGAACTAATCTCCTTTGTTGACCTCAACCGCACCGGTTTCCGCAAAATCCTCAAGAAATTCGACAAGATTTTGGGCACACACCTGCTCCCAATATACACGCAGGAATTGACCCAGGCGCAGGTGTTTAGTCCTTCGACAGATGCCCAACTCAAACAACGGCTCGATGAACTTGTCAATGATTATGCCGAGCTGCAAAATATCGGCCCAGAAGACGCCAAGAACTCGCTGAGAGGCTACCTCAGAGAGCACGTTGTTTGGGAGCGCAACACGGTTTGGCGCGATATGATCTCGATGGAGCGCCAAAAACATGCGGTCAAGGCCGGGCCCGACGACTCAGAGACTTCTGAAGGGTCCATCTTTGGCTTTAAACCGCCTCGGATCATTGCGCGCAACATGAACGCGCTGCGCATTTTGGCCTTTACGCTCATCTTTCTCGGCATTATTTTTTTCCCGCTGCTCAAAAAGACTGCTCAAAATAACTGCCTGGCAATGATCATCTATGCATCTTTGTTGTGGGCCACCGAGAGCCTGCCCCTGTTTGTGACCTCGTTGATGGTTCCCTTGCTAGTTGTTGTGCTTCGGATCCCCTTGACCGAAAAGGGTAAACGCATGAGCGCTCAGGCAGCCGCAGACTTTGTGTTTGCCAAGATGTGGTCGCCGGTAATTATGGTGCTGCTGGGCGGCTTTGCCCTGGCGGCCGCGCTCAGCAAGTACAATATCGCCAAGAAGCTCGCAACGGTCATTTTGGCCCGGTCTGGCAGCTCCCCCGCCCGTATTGTCTTGGTCCTGATGCTTGTCTCGTGCTTTTTGTGCATGTGGATCTCCAACGTGGCTGCCCCCGTTTTGCTGTTTAGCGTTGCCCAGCCGCTGCTGCGCACTCTGCCCGAGGGCGATCAGTTTGCCAAGGCCATCATTTTGGGTATCGCTCTCGCCTCAAATATCGGCGGTATGGCCTCGCCCATCGCGTCTCCGCAAAACATCATTGCGCTGCAAAACATGACCCCGCAGCCCTCGTGGCTCGGCTGGTTTGCCGTGGCGTTGCCCATCTGCCTCATTTCCATCGTGCTGGTCTGGCTGCTGCTCATCTTCACCTTCCCTCCCAGCAGCTCCAAGAGCTCGCTTGGCCAGATTAGAGGTACCTCGGACAAGTTCACTGGCGTCCACTACTATATTTTGGCTGTGACTCTTTTGACTATTGGTCTCTGGTGCTTCAATTCGCAGCTGGAGCCCACCACGGGCAACATGGGTATCTTGGCGCTCGTGCCGCTCGTGCTGCTGTTTGGCCCCGGAATCCTCAACGCCGCCGACTTTAACAACTTTTTGTGGACGATTGTGGCCTTGGCAATGGGCGGCGTCGTGCTGGGCAAGGCGGTGGAGTCGTGCGGCCTCCTGAAAACTGCCGCCGTGCTCATCCAGGCCCAGATCCAGGACCTCAGTCTGTTTGGCGTTTGCGTGGTGTTTGGCATCATGATCCTCGTTGTGGCCTCTTTTGTTTCGCACACCGTGGCCGCCCTCATTGTTTTGCCCCTCGTCAAGTCGATTGGCGAGCAAATGGACGACCCTCACCCCAACACCATTGTGATGGTGAGCGCGCTGCTTTGTTCTGGCGCAATGGCCCTGCCCACCTCGGGCTTCCCCAATGTTGCCGCCATCTGCCAGACCAACGAGTTTGGCGTGCCTTACCTCACTGCCGGCGACTTTATCTCGCGTGGTGTCCCAGCCAGCATCATTTGCTACATTGTCATTGTCTTTATCGGCTATGCTATCATGCGCCTAATGGACTTTTAGCGGAGTTTCATCTCTGTACTATAGTTTTATTTACATCTCTTCTCAAGTTCCATAGTACCGAATATCCAAGTCCAGGATCATGGCTTGGGTGTTGAGCAGCGCAAACACAATGTTGATCTTGGGGAACGCAGAGTGGAGCCTCCTCACACCAATCTCGTGTGCGCTGTAGCAAATAAAGGTAATGTTTTCCTCCAGGACACCGTGGTCAACCAGGATGGCACAGGCCATGACTGCTGCGGCTCCGCTCAAAACCTGCGTGTCAACGAGCAATACCTTGCTCTCGGCAGTGAACGACTGCAGCTTTTGCGTATGTAGTCTGGGCTCGCCAGTGTGGCTGTCGCTCTGGATGAGCAGTCTGCCGAGCTTGATGTCGGGGATAATAGCCTTGAGGGCAGTCTCCATGCATTCACCACCACGAACAATCGTGACTGCGCTCACCTGGTCAAAGTGCGTGGAAACGCCGTCAAACTGGACGTTCTGCGGGGTGGTCACAGTGATGGGCTTGGAAGCGCTGGGGATCTCAAAAACGGTCTCAAGTGCCAAGGTAATAAGCTTGTCGGCCATACGGTCAAAGTAAAAAATAAAGTCGTCGCGCTCGGTCTTTTTGTTGACGAGGATCGTGTGAATACCCTTGTTCTGGTTGGTCTCGGGCAAGATACTGCAAAAGTTGGACACATCGACAGGTGTGCAGCCCAGTTTTTGCAAATCCTCCAAGTGGGTGCGACTTTGAGCAACAAGGGTGCGCCTAATGTGGCCCAAAAGCATGGTGATAGCGACCTTGTTCTTCTTGCCGTTGGGCACAATAAAATCGGCTTGACGAGCAGTAGGCAAAATACTACTAATGTAGTTTGGCTTGACAAACTTGTGCCACTGGTGCATTGCGGACTCGAGCTCGCGGCCACGCTCAGAGATATCGCGGCTGAGGCGACGAGCCATGCAGACGTCGTAGTCCTCTTTAACGAAAATCTTGAGGTCCAAAATACTGCGCACACGCTCGTCAAACAAAGCAAAAATGCCCTCGACAATCACCACGTTGGCTCCATACAGATCAATTTTTTTGTCGGTACGACTGTGCGTCTTGAAGCTGTAGATGGGTACTTGGGTGTGCTTTCCCTCCTTGAGATCGGCCAGAACTTTTACCAGCAAATCAAAATCAATACTGTCGGGGCTATCAACGTCCAAATCACCCTTGAAGGCCTTTTGCCGATCCTCCTCAGAAAATTGTTTGTAGAAATTGTCCATCGAAAGCTGGATAGTCCAGGGCACATTGAGCTGCTGGGTGAGAATATTTGTGATTGAGGTTTTACCGCTGCCAGAACAGCCGGCAATGCCAATAAAATACGGCTCCTTCCAGGGAGGGATATATTTCATAAGACTGCAAAAGCAAGATGTTGGGAGTAGGTTTTGAGGTGAAGCTATATAAAAGTAGCAATGAAGTAGCAGAAATTTTTACCAAGAATCGAGCTTCATGGTGCCCTTTTCTTGCAGGTTGATGTGCATCTTGAAGGCGCTGGCCAAGACCTGGGGCTCGTGCAAGCTCTTGGTCTTGGTGCACCAGTTCTCGGCAAAGTTGACGTAGTCCATGAGCTGGTCCTTGTAGTCGGGGTGGGCGCAGTTCTTGATGATTTCGCGCGAGCGCTCCTTGGGGGTCATACCGCGCACGTCGGCAAGACCGGCGTCGGTGACAATCACGTCCAAATCGTGCTCGGTCTGGTCCACGTGAGTGCACATGGGCACGATGCACGACAAACCGGTGGGGTCAGTCTTTGTGGGGCGAGCCGAGGGCACGTGCATGATACTCAGCTTGGCGTTACGCAAAAAGTCGGCAGAACCACCGAGACCGTTGAGCATGCGGCTACCGTTGACGCAGGTCGAGTTGGCGTGGGCGTACAGGTCAACCTCGACGGGGGTGTTCATGGCAATAACACCGAGACGACGGATCAGCTCAGGGTTGTTGGAGATGTACTGGGAGCGCAGCAGGATCTTCTTGCTAAAAGTGTCCCAGTTGTTGAAGAAGCGCTCAAAGCCCTTGGGAGTCAAGCGGATCGAGGTGGCAGTGGCAAAGTCCAGCTTGCCGGTCTCAAAGAAGTCGAGGAACGAGTCCTGAAACACCTCAGACCACACGGTCAGGTTCTCAAAGCGCGACTGGGCAAGACCCTCCATGATGGCGTTGGCCACGTTGCCGATACCGCTCTGCAGGGGCAACAAGTTGGGAGGGAGACGGCCGTATTTCACTTCTTGCTCAAAGAACTCGACAAGGTGGTCACCAATCGCCTTGGACATGGCATCGGCGGGGGTGTTCTCGCCGACCTTGTCGCGGTGGGTAGATTCAACAATGGCCTCAATTTTAGAAGGGTCAATGTAAAGACCGGGGGTACCGAAGCGGTCGTCAACTTTGGTCACGGGGAATGCCTCACGGTAGGGAGGGTTGACGCTGGCCTGGATGTCGTGCAGGCCATCAAACGAGGGGATCGAGGTGTTAACCTCAATGATCACCTTCTTGGCGTACTGGGCCAACTCGGGGGTGGCACCGACCGAGGGGCCCAAAATAATGGAACCGTCACTCTTGATCTCACTGGCTTCAATGAGCGCGTAGTCAATCGAGTTCTGCTCCTCCTTGGTGGCACGGTTGCGGGTGTAGAAGCCGTACATCAAGTCCTGGGGGACCATAGACAGATGCTTGTCGAAAAATTGGATCTCGCCACTGTTGATACCCTGCTGAATGGGCTTGCCGACCTGGTGAGGGGTACGGCGGTTGATCATGTTGAGCTGGGCCCAGCGACCCTCAACATCGGTATCAGTTGAGGCACCAGTGACCAAATTGAATCTGAGCTGGTTTTGCAAATTGTTCTTCTCGACATGGTCGGCAAGGGCCACAGGAATGGCCTTGGGACCACCGACACCGGTGAAACCGGACCAGCCTAACCAATCACCATTCTTGAACATAGGCACAACTTCCTCAACAGAGCGAAGCTTGCTGAGGATGCCAGGGTGCTGCACACGAGCCTTGAGGAGTGAAGACATGTGGGTGCATGAGCGGATCGGGGGGTTTATATACCTCAGCCAATGAGATGCATGCAGGTGCATGCATGCGTTGAGTTGAGCCCCTACCCCTAGAGCTTTAGGACTCTGGAAACCGGCGAATTAAACACATAAAAATGGCATGCAGTCAACAAGACCGCGAGGGTCGCTTGAGATTATCCGAATATTGCATCAACCCCTTACCCTCGCTTGTGTCACACTCGTGGCCGTCTTGCATTGGAACCTTTGGCAAGGGTCCAGTGCCAAATGAGACCACAATCTAGCATAACCACGAATAATATTTAGCTGTTTCCAAAAATGGCACCGCCCGCCGGCTTCAACGATTTTTCCACCGTGCCAATTTAACTGGGCAGTGCACCAAGGGCCGTAGATGTTGGTGATCCTATTAACTAAAAGGAAGAATATGGAGATTAGGCTGTTTCTATCCCGACAATGACCGATGCTTGTTCCACTGGTTTAACCACGGCTCTCCGAAATCCGGGGTAAATCCGGGGATTGCTTACCTTGTGCATGCGTCACGCGGTCACGCAGCGGAGCTCATGCACGATGCCGCACATAGGGGTTAAAGGGCACCAATCAGAGAGGGGCTATAAAGGTCTATAAATAAATAATCAGCTTGTGGTGCGGTTTTGCCTCATCATGGCGATTCGCTCGCTCAATAAAGGCGTAGAAGTTTGCTGGCGGCTCCAGGGCGCGGCAGAGGACGACGACGGCGCTTCAGGCTCTGGCGCATCCTGCTGCAGGCGGCGACGCTCCTTTTGAGACACACGCGATACACGGGGAACAGATGTAGTGCGTGGCCGCATACTTTGCGAGCTGCTGCCCAGCTTGGGCAGGGATGTTCCCAGCTGAGGCAGAGAAGCAGCCGGAGACCCCAGCGACGGTGATACTGCAGACGACGAGGGGCTAGTGCTTTGGGCAGCACGGCCCCATGGCATACGAATCGGCGTAGTTTTTGCGCTGGCCTGTGCAGCTGCCTGCGGCGACGGGCGGGGCAAGGAGCGAGGTGCGCTCACAGGAGTCGCTGGCGAGCCCCACACATCTTGAGCCGTTTTGGAAGCCGGCGACTG
This sequence comes from Wickerhamiella azymoides, assembly GCA_030563245.1. Taxonomy (NCBI): domain Eukaryota; kingdom Fungi; phylum Ascomycota; class Dipodascomycetes; order Dipodascales; family Trichomonascaceae; genus Wickerhamiella; species Wickerhamiella azymoides. The sequence goes on along the minus strand of JAKUBN010000010.1, from coordinate 47,763 downwards.
CAGCGGAGCGCTCGGCAGTGAGGTAGAGGGAGACGAGGATGGCCGAGGAGTAGGCGCAGGTGAGGCTCTCGCACTCGCTGCAGGTGAGGCTCGTGCACTCACATTTGTGCTGGACAGCGTCGATGGGCTGGGAGTAAGCTCTACCACGAGCTCGGCGAGGCCCTCGGGCTTCTCGTCGTCTGTGTACATTTTGCGGTAAAAGTTTTCGATGGTATCGTTAGGAGCCGCAACCTTGATAAAGTAGTCCATGTGGCGTGCGCAAAATTCCCGTGCAACACCGTAGACAGCAGAGTTGGAGGGCATGATTTCCAGCACCTCCAAGCACGTCTCTGGAGACACTGTTTCCACCAGCACACTCTCGACGATTTTGGCAAGCTGTGAGTACATGAGCTCATCGCACAAAAACCACAGCTCAATGAGGACCCCAAACACAGAGTCCTCAGTGCCGTTGAGGCGCTTAAGCTGGGCAGGATCGCCACTGTACAAGTAGTCAATCAAGAGCTGAACAGCGGCAGAAGAGTACTCGAGAGCCACCGGGCCCAGCGACTTCCATTTGGCCGAGAGACGCGCCTGGAAGTAGTCGAGGCGGCTCCCTAAAATAAAGGAGTGGGCCTTAATTGAGCCGTCCGTGGTTTTGATTTCGACATCAGGCTCAATACTTTTCGCTCTGAGCAGTCCATAAGCGAGCGGGCCCTTGACCAGGGCCTGTAGGTCGCGGTATTCTTGGCCAAGCACGTTGGCCGGGCTCGAGCTGGGGAGCTCAGTGTATAAATAGTGCACAAATGCCACGAGCGCCTCGCGCGACACTTGGGAAAACTCAAAGTTGTTGCCCTCGCGCTTGATCATGCAGCCACGGCGGGTCGAAACAGTCTGTTCGAGACTCGGCACACGGCCCAGCAGCACCGCCTTGTGCACGGGAATTTTGGTGTTTTTGCACACCAAGAAGGCGTCGCAGTCGGCGCGAATGCTTGGAGTGGTGCCCCAGTCGTAATCTCCACCAATGGCAGCCAACTGGCCGCCCTCAAAGAAACTGAAATTGAGGCTCGGTGTCGAGAGGCTCACAGTGTCTACAGGGCAGACGCGGCTCAGATCGTGGGCCAAAGCACTGCCCTTGACGGTCATGGTGGGCGGCAGCCAGTACTTTTGCACGCCAATGAAGGAGGCGGCTCGAGCGTCGCACGCAACGTTGGTGATCCCAAACCGCTGGGCACCCGGCACTTCAACAACAGACCCGCCCTTGTAGGTGTAGACACTTGTCTTTGTAGCCACAACAACAACGCCGGTTTCGGAAACATCAAAATCGAGTACTTGCTCCGTCTTGGGCAGGGGGATCCGCTGCAGTTCCTTGGTGTAAACGCAGAGCTTGTTGTCTACCAGTACAACGAGCATACGGCCGCGTCCCTTGATGAGCGAGCACTGGAGGCCCGTTTTCTTGACCTCCCCGTTCTCAAATAGCACCAGTTTGTTGTCAACCAGTACCGCAACAGACTTGTCGAGGCAGACCACCGCTTGGATGGTTTCCCTAAACCCGTAGAACTGGGTCACCTTGGTCTTGCCCGGGGGCTGTGTCGTGAACTGGCCAGAGTTCAAGCCCCAGCCATAAAGCTTTGTAGTGGTGTAGGCCACAGTGTAGTGAGCACAACACTCGATACCGACCACGGGCTCCACAGGCACTCTTTCGTGGCCCTTGAGGGCATCAAACCCACCTTGCGAGGTTGTTCTGTAGTCTAAAAACTCGTTGAGCTGTGTCGGGGTGTTTGCGGATTTCTCAAGGCCTAGCTGGCCGTGATTGTTGGGGCCCCAGGCGTACACCGCTTCAGGGGTCGCAAATGCAGAATGTTGTGCGCTGGTGCAGCTCAGAGGGGCGGAAAGGGTGCCAGACACCACCTCGTGCCTCTTGAGGGCAGCACCCATGTTGATGTGACGATCGAGACCTGTTTGCGATATTACCATTGGCGTGGTGCCCAAGGCCACCTGGACGATGGAGCGCGGTCTAAACCGGTCAACACCACTCGAAGCAAGCTCTGGTTGTTGCAAAACGCCCAACGAGTTCTCGCCAAGACTCGCAGAGCCCCAAGCAACCAGCCGGGTGCGCAGCTCGAATGTGTAGGGAACGTCGTCGCAGTGCCTCAGGATGTCGAGCACACTAAGAGACTTGGAGTTGCGAACACCTAGGACCTCGGGGCACGCGTCAATAAGTACCCGCAATGCGCGCAAGTTGCCGTGAATAGCCGCCAAATGAGCCGGGGTGTTGCCATTGTCGTCCTTGGCAAGAAGGCCCACCGGCACGGTTTTTTTCAGGGACGAAATCAGTTTGGAGATCGTTTTAGGGTTTCCGAGCACTGCTGCCGCATGAAAGGCATTCCAGTTTTGGTCGTTCGTCGGTAGCCTCATGCTTAATATGGAGTCGTCGTCCGGGCTACACGTGGGGATGGAGAGAACCGCGTTTTGAGAAAAGTGTGCTTATACTTGGGGGATAGTGTTGTGGGGGTACATGTAAAAGTAATTCTCATCAGGATGAGCCAGTCACTATCAAAATAGATGAAATCATGCACCAGTGGGAATTGCCGAGATATTGTGGCACTTGCTTCGCTAGACGAAAAAAATAAAGAGATGCATCCAATGTATATAGACATAACTAGAACCAATTTGGTGAACCCTCAACAAAAACACGCCTTGATATTGCTGCAGCGATTTGAAATGCACCCCTCCTGATCACCTCATGCAGGCCCAAGATGCTTTTGAAGAGACGGAAGCATTGGCCCCTGATTTAGCCCATTCGCTACCTCCAATCGAGGTATTGGCGCCTGTGCGCAGACAAATCACCATCTATCTGCTTGTTGTGAGTCTGTTTACCGTATCGATCTTATCAACGGCCGCGGCAGAGATCGACCTCCAGTACCTCTTGATTTGCTATAATTTGGGTACCCCGACCGACCAATGCTTCCAGGACTCGGAGGCAAGCAAGAGGGCAAGCACAGTGACCCTGTGGACGCAGGTTATCACCTCGATTGGAGGTGTGTTGGTTGTGCCCCACACAAGCTCCCTCAGCGATAGGTACGGCCGTAAACCGGTGCTTTACTGGTCGCTTGTTACAGTGGCTGCCTCGCGGCTATTTACGTGGTACCTGGTGTTTGGTACCAGCGGCGTGCCCCACTACTACTGGCTACTAGTGTCGGGCATCGTCGCCAGTTTGGGCGGCTCCATCACCGGAATGGTGCCCTTGGCGATCTCGTACGTGTCTGACCTCGTCCCGGATCCCGTGCACCGCGCACAGTACGTTTCGTTTGTGGACGCCGCGGTGTTTATTGCCATTGGAATGGGCCCCACCATCGGTAGCCGCCTCATTATTCTTATTGGTCTCGGAAACCTCTACCTTGTCGCTGTTGGGGGCTGCTTGACGTGCCTTGTGCTTGCCAAGTTTGTTGTGCGCGAGAGCCTCAAGACCAGCCCAAGCACGGTTCCTGTGAAGGCGGACGCCACTTCCAAGTTCAAGATGTTGCTGTTCAACCACATTGAGGACCCGTACCGCCGCCGCACTGCCCGGCTCATGGCCTGCTGCTCCATTATGGGCACAGAGCTCATCATGTCCCTGATGGGTGTCTTGTTGCTCTACGTCAAGCACGAGTTTGGTTGGAGCTCGGTGGAGACCGGCTACCTGATCACTTTGCTGTGCTTTCACAGATTCATTGCGTATGCGTTCGGATTCCCCTCGCTGCACAAGTGGTTAGGCCGCCTCACCACGCAGTACCCGCACGATATTGACCGCACCGATGTGACTTTGCTGAGACTTGCGCTTGGGTTCTGCGTAGTTGGTTTTTCAGCTATGGCTTTGGCAGGCAATTCCAAGCTGTTTGTGCTGTTTGCCCTGGTCGAGGCCAGTGCCGCTTATGGGTCGCCAATCTTCAAGTCTGCCCTGCTCAAGTACGCCCCCGAGGGCCAATTCGGTACTTTTATGGCTTCACTAACGTTTGTGACCAGTCTTGGCTCACTGTTTATCCCCGCAGCCATGATTAAACTGTACGGTGCTCACGTCGATGGGTTTGCAGGCATCCCGTTTCTGCTCGCCGGCGGGCTGTTTTTCGGCGTTTTCCTGCTCACTTTTGCCATCAAGCCCAGAATTTAATTATTAGACTAGATTTCTTACTCCACTCCTGCCTGACTTGCACTCCTAGACCCCACTGGATCCCTCGCTCGTAATGTGGGAGCAACTGGTCGAGCCAACAGAAATCTCGCTCAAACGGCCCGAGGGCTTTGAGTCGCAGGCCCAACTCGACATGGACTTGCTTGTTGAGCGTCGTTTGTTTGTGGACATTGTCGAAAAGTCCACGCAAATCCTCCAAAATTCAAAGGAGCCCAGCAGCCACAAAGAGGTCGATGACCTGCTGGAGGTCTGGCTGCTTCGCCTCAAAGCCCTGCTAGTACTGCGTCAGGGCTCAATTGTTGCCCAGGAGGCCCAGTCACACCTGTCACAGCTGTCTGAGCTGCCACTCTCCAAACCGGTGTGGGAGCTGCGGGTACTGCTGATCCCGGTCTGGGCCAAGGGAATCAACCAGCAAGCTATTCAAATCGTGTATCAAATGGCCTTAGAAATCAGGCAGGACACTGCACATGCCGGCGCAGAGGCAGAGCGGCTGCGGGTGCTGGGCATCCAGGTTGCCACCTTTTTGGTGGGTATGCGCGACTACACCACCGCCATTGCCCACTTGGAATCTATTTATCATGGTGAAATGTACCACAAAGAGCACTGTCATGCCCGTACTGTTGCTAGCCACCTCGGTATGCTGTGCATTCATATCGGCGACACAACCAGTGCTCGTGAGTGGTTTAAGCTTGCGGACCGCCCAAGCACCGAAATTCTGGCATTTGCAGAGGGCGATTATGAGGCGTTGCTGGGTGAGGATGTGCCCAGCAGCTTGCGCGCTTTGAGCATGCTGCACTTGGGAAAAGTCGACGAATGCATTGCCACTCTTGAGGCTTCGCTGTTGGAGTGTGCATCAACATCGCAACTGTTCAACCTGTTTATGATTTACGACCTTGTGGACCCGTCAAGCACCCTCAAAACTGCATTCAAGGAGAAGCTTGCCGGTACATTTGATGCCCTCGGCAGCTACGATCTGGTTGCTTGAGAGGTGTCCGGGGCATTTGAGCTATTTATAAATCTAAAACCCTTGATAATGATGTGTGGAAAGTGACTGGGGAGTCGTCCTGTGAGGCTGGCAGTGCCTACTCCAGTGGCGCCAGTGCTGCCCTCTCAAGCTACAAGACTGCGTAGGCCAATTGAAGTAAATAAAAAACCAAAACTAAAGCAATACTAAACAGCTGCCACTAAAGCGCTAACTAGCAACTACGGCAGTCTTTTCTGCCGTGCTCAACACACTTGTCGGGGATCGGGCGATAATCCAGCCGCAAGCTGGCAAAAATTAGCCGTCTCTTGGCGTACCTTGTCTTGAGCTTATCAACACGAGAGCCAATGGAGCGAGGTAGGCCAAGAGTACGCTCAATTAGCTGATGGTCGGTGTCGACAGAATAAGGGTGGATGGCAGCAAGCCGGCCCAGAGTAGCCGTGCACTTGCACTCGCTCCCCACAATAGAGCTGATCGTGTTGGGGTTCTCCGCCATATACTTACCCAACCGGCCAACAACCTTTTTGTCGTTGCGCAGCTCCTTGGGGACGCCTTCAAAGCAGGGCAGATAGCCAAACTGGATAATCTTGAGCAGGTGGGTGCGGTTTTTGAGGATCTCGGGCGAGGGCTGATTTTTTTTAGTGCAGATAAACAGTGCATCGTTCCTGACCTCGGGACCCTTGCCGAGAGCAGCACAAACGATTTCCCAGTCGCCGGCAAGCTCCCGGGACATCCAGCCCAGAGGCTGGATCAGGTTGTACTGGGAGCACATTTTGAGCCAGACTTTGCGGTTGGCCTTGACAACGTCGGGCACATGCAGTCTCAGGTCCAAGTACTTGGTGGTATCGGCCGCGTTCTTGGGCATGCTGGCAGGCTGGTGCACTTTTTTCATATAGGCATAGAAAATCTCGAGATCTGCGCGCAGCTCTTCAGGAAGCTTGGCGTATGCAATCCCCGTACGCTTGACGGCATGCAGGGCAACGGCACGGTCCTTGAGGAGCTCGGGAGAAATGGCCCACTCACGAGTACCGGGCACAAAGGCGGAGGTAGCCTCAATTGAGAGGGCAGCAGTGCGGTCATTGCAGTAAATGGTAGAGAGCCCCGTAGGGTAAGTGCCAACTCTCAGAAGCCCGTAGACAAGCTGCTTATCCTGGTGGAACGCCTCGGGGACGTGCTTGAAGCTCAAGTGCAAATACAGTGTGTATTGTGCCACAAGCCTGAAAAAGGAAATAGGGGCGCTGAGAGTGAGCGCAGGAGGCACCGTCACGCTGGGACCCGTTCTCAGGTGCAGCTGGTTCTTGACGTGGTACAGGTTGGTGGTGGTTGAAATCTCGTGCGCAATGCACTTGAACTCGGAGACTGTCGATTCTTTGCAAGCCTGCAGGTAGTGCTCGTAAATGCTCGTCTCGATGCCGTACACGTTTTGGTGGGCCCACGCCTCATTGGTGGTGAACGCCTTGTTCCACTCGCGAGAGACCTGCGAAGCCTGCAACAACTGATAAGGATTGAGAAATACGGCAATGACCTGCAAAACACGCTCTGGAGGACTGTTTGCCTTGCCGCTGGGTGCCCCCTCATCTTCACCAGTTGTGGGTCGCAGCATGGATGACGCGTAAATTGGAACACGCCGTTTTAGCAAGCTATATGCATCACGTGTGCAGCTGGATATTACTCTAGCTAGATTTAGTTTGGCCTTAAAAGTGGCAAAAGCTCCTCGAGAGGGATTAGACTAGAGCCAAGCTTGGCTGATGTCTTGGTGGACGCTTTGGTGGGCCGCGGTTAAGAAGAAAACTAAATCAGTAGCTAGAGTAAACCGAAAGTACTAGATGTGTGTCTTATTTAAACTCAACTGGTCTCGAGTGGTGGGGGCGGGGGAACCCTCGCTCTACTAGGCGCGCCAGGCTTGAGGCACACTGCTCCCCTCAAGTGTGCATGGACTTGACTAGAAATAGAGCAGTCAGCTGGATCTGACTCTAACAGTGATGAAAGTCAAAACACTGTCCCAAAAGCTTCGTTATGGTGTGTTTCGATTCGACTCTTGCGCATCGCTCTACTCCACCCAGACCTGGCTCTGGCGCTCTTGAAGGAGCATTTTGGTTGGACTTGAGGTAGTTTTGAGATGGTTGACGCAATTAATCTTCTTTAAATTGCTTTTGAACCGAGTTTGTTACCGCACTTGGAGGCTTTTTAATTAGCTACGGGGCATCTCTTTGTGCCCGTACGACTGTACGCTAGACAAGTACCCAGCCACACTGATTAGAGAATTTGAGAGACTGCTAACGGGATAATCTAAGAAATAATGCAGCTAGACCAACGGGCGCGCTTTCCCTGAGCAGCAGCCAGAATATCGGGGTCATCCCGAAGCTCCTGCGAGGCGTAGCGTAGAGCCGATGGTGACTGCCATACAGCGGCAAGCACCAGATTCTTGTCGGCCTGAAGTCCCGGGCCTACCCATCGAAGAGCATCGCCATTCTGCTTGAACACACAGAGCATGAAGTCGTGATCGTCGCGCAGCTTATCAGGCGCATAACTCAGCTCAGAGGCGTCATTTTTGACAGCGCAGAGTACGAGCTGGCGATCGTGGCGCGAAATTGTACGCACGCTCCTCAAAGATAAGACACCTTGTACAATCATCTTGAGAACAAAACTTTGATCGCGGGGTACCTCGTCAGAGACAAAACGCCAAAAGCTCCCAGATTGGCCTGCCCATTGACGGCCATGGAGAGCTCTCAAAAACTTCAAACCAGAGAAAATAAACTTGCAGTTGCCACGCAATGCCGCAGAGGCATATTTGAACGCCGAGGGCTTCTGCCTGATAGCCGCAAGTACCATAATGCCATCCGCACGCAGCGCCTCAGAGGCGTACTGGAGGGCATAGCCGTCACATTTCACCGCCTCCAGCACGACTTGGCGGTCATTTTTCAGCTCAGCAGAGGCGTAGTCGAGGGCATCGGCGTCACGTTTTACCGCCTCCAGCACGACTTGGCAGTCATTTTTCAGCTCAGCAGAGGCGTAGTCGAGGGCATGGTCACTTTTTTTAATGGCGTCGAGCACGACTTGGCGGTCATTTTTCAGTTCGGCAGAGGCGTAGCGGAGGGCATCGCCATCATTCTTCAATGCTGCGAGAACGACGCCACGATCACCGCGCAGAGATTCTGCTGCATACATCAGGGCCTTACCGTCGATTTGCACCGCCGCGAGCACAATTTCCCGGTCGCCCTGAAACTCGTCGGGTGCCCACTTTAGGTTGCGCCCGTAGACTTTGACCGCCTGCAGTACAATATCACGCTCGGTCCTGTGCGCCTGAGCTACGGGCAACTGGACCTTAAGAGCTTTCAAAAGAAATCCACGATCACTTGTCAGGGTCCCACGGGCGTTATGGAGAGTCCAGGCCGAAGTCTTCACCGCTGCCAGGACGATTTCGCGGTCCGCACGGAGCTCTTCACTAGCGTGCACAAGGAAGCCTCCATTTATGGAAACCAATCTTAGTACAATTGCCTTGTGATGCCACTGGTGCGATACAATTGAGCGCAGGCCCTCTGTGGTGCAGTCGCTATCTGCAAAATGAAGAGCCTCGAGGACAAACTCTGCGTCTTGAAGAAGTTGACGCGATGGCAAGCGCCGACCGACTTTGCGCGAAAGATAATGGGCCGCCACGACCAAGTTGATGTCGCGGTCGTCCTCAAAGGCGCGCACGATGCGCGAGCCAGAGGGAATCAAGCTTTGTTGGAGGAGAGCAAGAACAATCCGTTTGTCGCCCGCTACCGGAGCAGGCAGAGCATACTCAAATCCTGTGATCGGCTCGTCCCTGGCCTCGCGCACGTGAGTGCCCCAAAGTCTCCAAACATCAAGCTCAATCAGCGGCAGGCAATAAAAAAACGCCGCATTCCAGTAGCCGACAAAGCCATAATCATCAATCAAGGTCAACACGTGCAGCTGCGCGTAGCGGTCCTCGGGCATGAGTGTGGCCGCGAGCCTGCGGTCGTCGTCGTCAAGTTTAGAGAGAAGAAACCACGCGCGCACAGTACGGTCACAGCGGCTGATAAGGTGGCTGTAAAACCTCGCGGCTATACCACGCAGCTCATAGCCCCCGTACCGGTAGACGTGGACCTCGCCCCGCGCGCCGTGCACGTCAAACTTGGCCCAAGCGGCGTTGCTCAAAAATACGCGCCGAAATTCGCGATTGACCTGCGCAAGACGAATATACTCACCCATTGACGAGTTGAACAGGTTCTCCATAACAATGGACAAGGTGTTTGGTGGAATCGTCAGAGGCATGACAAAAAGTTTGGCGGGTCGGCCAAGACGTGTAATGTAATGTGGGCCAACACAATTTTTGTGATCCTAGATTTTAAAAAGATAAGCTTGTGTCTTTTTTGTAATGTATGGTGAACTTTATCCAATTAGATACCATAGCTGGTCATCTTTAGGCGCGCAAGCAGCTGGTCCTTGTCCTGCACGTACATGCACGGGACACCCTTCAGCAACGGTGTGACTTTTTTTTATATTCCATGTTCATCTATAAATCTAAATAAAGTGTGACCATGGTCCCGTCAATTATTAATGCATTTGCGCTAGAAAGACTGCGCAGAATTAGCTTTCTATTATGTATAATGGAACTATTAATTCTCTCGGATAAAAATGCATGGCGCTTGAGCGGTTTGCCCTTTTTGGGAGATGCCCACCTGTATACTGCGCTGTACTGTGCCGCTTCCACTCCTAGTACTCGCAATCAATGTTAAACTGGTCACACAAACCAGCCAACTTGCGCCAGGTAATATTCGTGCCGCCACAAACAATGATAATAATATTGCCCTGCAGCTTGACTGCTTCAAGCGCCGCCAGCGCAGTGCCGCATGCAGGCTCTACCAGCATCTTGTGCGAGTTTGCAAATTCGACAGACGCAAGTACGGCGTCGCGGTCAGACACCACCACTGAACGGGTAGGATGCGCGCGAGCATAATCCAGTGTTTGCTGTGATACGTTGCGGGTGGCCAGCGACGTACATACGGTGCGCGGGGTATCCATTTGCACGCGCGTACCCTGCTCAAGCGAAGCGCACAGCGTAGCGCAGCCGTCGGTCTCAACAGCAACAACCTCAACATCCGACCATCCGTGTCGCTGCAGCCCTTGTACAATGCCATTGTATAGGCCGCCGCCGCCAACGCTGCACACAATCGAGTCGGGCTTGAACCCGGCCAATGTGGACTGGGCCACCAGCTCGTCGGCAATAGACGAGTTGCCCTCCCACACAAGTGGGAGATCGTAGGGGTGGCAATAGAAGGGTTTCTCGACGCTGTGATCCAGTAGCTTGCGCATATGGGAATCGCTCTCAGAAATTGTGCGGCCCACAGGAACAACAGTAGCGCCAGTTTGTCTGATGCGCTCGACCATCACGGGATCTGTAGTCTCTGGCAAACAGATTGTGCATTTTTGCTTGTATTGGAGCGCTGCACACGCCGTTGCGTAGCCTGCATTACCACCCGAGGCACAAAAGAACCGAAACTCTTGGCCAGGGTTGTCGAGCACCGTCTTGTATACAAGCCATCCAAGGCCACGCGATTTGAAAGAGCCGCTCAGTTGTGCCTGTTCAAACTTTAGCCACACATTGGCCCCAGTTTGTTGGCTGAGCACCACGCTCTTGACGAGCGGGGTCTCGACATAGGGCCGGCTGAGAGGGGCATGGATAGCTGCGTGAGGAGTGCCAACAGCGGTTGGTAAAGTCTCTAGGACCTGCATCTATGCAGCACACACTCGGGCTGCTCATATTTTTTATACATGGTCACCGTGTAGAGCTGCATGCATTGCATCTGTGGACCGTGCCAGCACGGTGACGATAAGCATTGCGACCTCAAACTCAACTTCCGGGAAATAAGCGCACAATATTTAGAATATTAAGGTGATTTTTAGTGCATCTGTGTCAGATCGCGCGCATAGCTTGAGGGAGTGGCCCTCATTATCGCGCGATGTTCGAGGCAGAATCGCACCCAAAATTTACAAGCGACTGCTCACTGATAAGCAGGGGGCACGGCATTCGAGTTTCGCAAACTCGCTAATATCCACAGACACTACTTCGTAGCCCATGCTCATACCCTTGGTCGACTTGAGAGCTGAGCTCGACATGAGCAGACGCTCCTTGCAGATGGCTGCAGAGACAAGCACGGCATGGGAGTGGGGTGTTCAGGCAGTACCAAGGGGAATAAACTCGCTAGGTTCTCTGGAATAATAGGCTGAGGGAACTACAAAATTAGAGCTGAACATTACACAGAAATTCGCACCCGCGAATAACCAAGTAAAATTGCCCCCTGTGGAGGACTTGGGTTCGGGATCCGCAGCACATTTTCACGTTTCTGCCCCCTGGAACTAACAATTGATACTCCATTGTGTGCGACACTTTGTCTTGTTGCCTGTTTATTCCGGCTGTCTGTGTGTGCATGTTGGGTTTCTGTATTGTGTTTTGAATCTTGCCTGCAATTAAGTGGCCACCCTCGTCGCTCGGGATCCCGCAAAAACCGCTGTATCATGGTCATGCTTTTCGATTGCCCTGCTCAAACTTGGGTCGTTTTGATGTTTCTGTTTGTTGGTTACTTTAACGCCAGCCCGGCGGCCCTTCCACATTGTATCTTGCTCCGCACTACCCTGCTGTTCTCACTGGGATTATACTCGCACATCGCTCAACCGCTGCTTGGGGACTTTTGGGAATTAGAGGTTATGAGCCCTGAATCTAAAACCGTTGAAGTGAGACCTGGGTTGGGCTTATATGTTCGACTGGTTGGCATGGCAACTAATGATGCTCGTATTCGTCGTATTCATTGATTGGCAATTGTGCCGCTACCATTCAACCTACAGCTATGAAATTCAGCAATCAAAATCAATTGCTGTCAATTGAAGCTGGGCTAATTTTAGTTTGGCCATCGCGGCACAATTTAGGTTCACAACCAGCCTCAACCTTGCCCTGATAATGGCGCCCAAACTTTGCAATACTAACATCTATAGCACTCACTCGTAGTCTAGACTTAGCAATGGCGTGCGTCTGGGCTGTGCGGCCAGTTTAGTAGCAACCTTGGTCAATCCAGCCATTCATGACTACTGCTCTAGTGATTGGAGGCACCGGCCTGTGCGGAAGCGGATTTTTGGCTGCGGCTAGCCAAAGTGATGCTATTTCCAAGATTTTTTCGTTTACTAGACGCTCGCTGAAAGTTACCCCCAAGGTTGAGGAGGTAGTTGATAAGGATCCTGAGTCCTGGGGCTCCAAGTTCCCTGCAGCCGACATTTTCTGGACCTCGCTGAGCACGACCCGCGGTGCTGCTGGAGGGTTTGAGAACCAGTACAAGATCGATCACACCCTAAACGTTGAACTGGCCAAGGCGGCCAAGGCCAAGGGCATCAAGACCATTGTGGTTGTGACCTGCTCTGGAGCCTCGACCAGCAGCATGTTCCCGTACCTCCGGATGAAGGGCGATATTGAGCGCGATATCACGGCAATTGGCTTTGAAAAGACTATTCTGTTGCGTCCCGGTGCTCTGCTTGGCGAGCGCGACGAGAACCTCAAGGGCTTCCTCAATGGCCTTGTTGCAAAGTTGGGTTGTGCTGTTTACGACAGCCCCTTTAGTGCGCTTATGGGTTCGCCTGTGCACGGTAGCGAAGTGGGCATTGCAGGCCTGGACGCGGCTCTCAATGCAAAGCCTGGCGTGACGATCTTGGAGTCCAAGGAGATCCTCCAAAGAGCCAAACAGTTGTCGGCAAAGCACAAGTAGATAATTTTAAATTGGCTAAGTAGATACTATTCATTGACGCTTGATTGAGCACAAGTGGGTATTTTTCGTTGACATTCTTGAGTTTTTCCGTTTTTCCGAGATGCAGCATGCCGTGCGTTGCGCTGCCCCGCAGTCATCAGCCCCGGTCATCACCATCTGTCGTTATGATTATCATTGTTGGAGGACCCTCAGGGTGCGGCAAAAGCACAATCGGCCAGATCGTTGCCAAGAAGCTCGGGCTCGATTTTGTTGAGGGCGATGCTCTGCACCCCGCTGCCAATGTCGAGAAAATGTCCAATGGCATTCCTCTCACCGACGACGACCGTTGGGGGTGGCTGCAGACGATTGCCGACAAGGGCAAGGAGCTCAAGAATTGTGTAATTGCGTGCAGTGCGCTCAAAAAATCGTACCGCGACCTGCTAATTAACCAGCTGCCCCACAGTTGCGTGGTGCTGCTGGTACCTACCGATGAGGAGCTTGTGCAGCGGCTGCAGACACGCAAGGGCCACTTTTTTAAGGTCGATATGCTGAAATCACAGCTGGCAACTCTTGAGCGGCCCCACCCCTCTGAGAAAACCGCGACTGTGGTGGTGCCCAAGGACGAGGACGACACTGCGCAGGAGGTGGTGGACGCCGCAAACAAGATCCTCGAGGAGGAGAAATAAAAATAGAGAGCTATGTACATAATGCAAGTTTCAGCGTTTAGGCGAGGGGCGGGGTCTCGTTTCAAAGGCCTTCCCTGGCGTGAAGGGCTTCATGGGCTTGCCAAAGGGCTTGGGCTTACCCACAGGCTTGCCAAACGGCTTGAATGGCTTGCCCTTGCCTCTAAAGGGCGCCTCCGCCTTGCTGAGCATGCGCCGCGACTCGAGCCGTTTGTTGATTTGGTCCTCGCACAGCGCCTTGAGGTCGGCCGCCGTCTCGGGGTCCAGCAAGTTGCACGGGTACCTTAGGGCCATCCACTGGTATAGCGTTATGCACTTGTGGATATCCTCGAGCCGAACAATTTCGGTGACCTTGTCGAGCTCTGCCAGCTCGCGCCCCAAGATCTGGATAATCGACTTGGACATGCGGTTGCCTATAACCACGCAATAGTCGCGGAACGCGCGCTGCACCATAGGCGTACCGCGGACAGGGGCATTGCCGAGCACAATGCGGTCGTCCAGGGTGAGGCCTTGTACGTGGTCAATCAGAGTCGTTACTTCATAGACATTGTCGGTTTCTGGCTTTTCATAGAGCTCGCTGAGCTTGAGGTAATCAAAGGCGCGCCGCAGGGTTTCTGTAAAACTGTCGTCATAGTCCAAGACAAACGAGCAGATGGCGCTGCGCGGTGGGTCGAGCCGCGCGCGCTGGATGACGGGCGATTTGCGCTTGAGGGCTTTGGCAATGATGCGGGTATTGGCCGGCGTCAAGGCTGTGACAAGCCCGCCCTCGCCCTCAGAGCCCACATCCAGATTGGACGCGGTCTTGAACCGGCCTGCACGACCGGCGATCTGCTTGATTTGGGCGACGGGCAGCTGCACAACTTCGATGCCATCAAACTTTTCCATTTCGTAGAGAATGACGCGCCGAATAGCAAGATTGAGACCCATCCCCACTGCATCACTCGCAACCAAATAATCGACACCGCTGTTTGGGTCGTTGAACAGCTCGGCCTGGGTGGCACGGGTCTCGGGGGGAAGCGAGCCATAGATGACCGCACAGCGTTTGCCGCGCTGCACGATTTCGTCCCTGAGCTTTTTGACCTTGCGGGCACTAAAGCACACGATGCAGTCGCCCGGCTGAAGTTTTTCGAGGAGGTTGCCGCGGGTGATGCGGTCCGGCTCGATATCGAGTGGCGATAGGCGCTCGTACCGCTTGACTTCAAGGATATCACCTGTTTGAGCGACCAGTTTGCGGACAATCTGCTCGCTGTTGGGATCGCCGCACAAATGGATCTGGTGTGCCCTGACCCCGAGGAACGCCTTGGACCAGGCAAACCCGCGCATAGGGTCCGAGATCATTTGAATTTCGTCGAGAATGGCCACCTCCATTTCGTTTTTGAGGTCGCACATCTCGACCGTGCCCGAGCTCAGCAAAGCCGGCGAGCCGTCGGGCCGCGAATGGCGGATCTCTTCGTCGCCGGTCACGAGGTTGCAGGGGATGTTTTCCTGGGTCATGCGGTCGTAAACTTCTCGTGCCAGCATTCGAAGCGGTCCCGCATAATATCCGCTTTGCGCACTTTTGAAAGCTTGTAGCGCAGTATAAGATTTGCCCGAGTTTGTGGGTCCAATATGCAGGATGACCCTGCGCTTCATCTTGCGCGCTTCGGGGAAGAGGCGGGCTGGGTGCGACATGTCGAGACATGACTGGTTTTTGGAGGCTGAGCTGGCCCTCAAGGCCTCGAGCACGCCGCCGGCAGCGCGTTTCAGGCTCATGATAAACTCAGAAAGGGGCCCCGCTCACTAAGCGGACCTGCCAGCATAACAACATATCAACATGACCTACTTTGATACCATTGGCCGTAACTTCACTGATGTGCCTGTTGTGAACGACGAGATTGCCACCACCGAGTTCCTGGAGGCCGCCGAGAGCCTTGTCAAGCTGTTTGACGTGCTGGAATCGACCACCTTTGGCATGGTCCAAAGCGACATGACCGGCAACATCAAAAAGATCCACACCAAGCAGCTTGCTGACCCCGAGGCCGGCGCCACCCTGCAAAAGATTGTTCTGAGTGAGGTCACCAGCAAAAAGAAGGACGCGACCCAGGGCCTTTTGTGGCTGACCCGCGGCCTCGAGTTCACTGCTGTGGCTATGCGCAAGTCCTTGACCGACAAAGACCAGGAACTTGTGACCAGCTTCACCAAGGCCTACAGCGAGACCCTCAGCAAGCACCACAGCATGCTGGTGCGCCCCGTGTTCAAGGTGGCCATGAACGCGTGCCCCTACCGCAAAGTGTTTTACGAGAAGCTTGGCGAGCCGCTGAGCAAGGTTGAGGAGCAGCTTGGCGAGTGGCTGAGCGCTCTCGAGAAGATTGTTGCCATCATCAAGGCCTTTTTGGAGTCGGGCAAGTACGCCAAGGGGTTGTAGATTAAGCCTATATACTATATCTAGAGCGTAGAGCTGTACAATGTGTTTTGTATTCTGTACTATGTGTTTTCCTGACATGGCAGTGACCCGGAGACTGGGTTGACCCCGGCGGCGATAGCTGCGATAGCTGCGATTATGCAGGTTGAGCTGACTCGGAGACAGTGACTCAAACAAAACTATCAACGACTACTAGATCTAGCAGATGTAGAATTGAGATCCAATTGTTGATACCACACTTTCATACCCCCCGCACCCTCCCGTCACACCGTCACACCCTGCCAACACCATCACACCCTCTCAACTCATCACACCCTCCCAACTATCACACAATCACAATGTGCAGGTTCATGATCTACAAGTCCACCGAGCAGATCAAGCTCGAGCACCTCCTCACTCGACCGGCTCATTCCATTATCAACCAGAGCTTTGATTCTCGCCTCCGCATCGATATGCGGCGGCCCATGAACGGCGATGGGTTCGGCCTCGGATACTACCCTTCCGACATGGAAGACGGCGAGGAAAAGAGCCCCTGTGTCTATTGCGCCACGACCCCTGCCTGGAACAATGTTAATTTGGCCCGCCTCGCCGCCAAGACCAAGTCCAAGCTCGTGTTTGCCCATGTCCGTGCTAGCACGGCCGGCGTCCTTAGCGAGACAAACTGCCACCCCTTTGTCTTTCACACGCTGATGTTTATGCACAATGGCGGCGTTTCGCTGTTCCACAAAGTCAAGCGGCGCATGTGCGACGAGCTCGACGAGGAATTCTTCTTTTTTGTCCAGGGAGCCACCGACAGCGAGATGTGCTTTGCGGTGTTTTTGGACACTCTGCAAAGGATGGGCGTGGACCCGAGGGATCCCGAGGGCAACTTTTGCTCCAAAACTCTCACTGAGGCGCTCCGCCGCACCGTGGAACGCATCAAAGACTGGACCAAGGAGGCAGCCAAGGACGCCGCCGCGAACGGCGAGCCCGTGGAGCCGTCGCTGCTCAACTTTGCCGTGACGGACGGCACCACCGTGGTTGTTTCGCGCTACGTGACCTCGCGCACCGACGAAGCAGCGTCCCTCTACTACTCGACCGGCACGCGCTTCTACGAGTACGAGCCCGGCCAGTACAAGATGGAACGGTGCTACCGCATCAACTCCACCGTCATGATCGCATCTGAGCCTTTGACGTTTGAACGTTCAGACTGGATCGCGATCCCGTCCAACACTATTCTCACCGTCAAGGGCCAGACTGTGCTGCTTTATCCCATCGAGGACGAGTACTTCAACCCGACCCAGGAGCGCTCCACCGACCTGATGATGTCCAAGGGGCTGGCCAGCCCACTGTTTTTGCGCCCTGGTGCTCAAAACGGGTCGGGGTCCGGCGTGCCGCCCTTGGGCCGCGACTCTCGTCGTGCTGCCGAGGTTCAGGCCGCCGCGTAGTCCTCTGCCTCCCCCGCATGGCACCAGCCACCGTCGCATTTAATAATTTAAACTTATTTCAGACCTAGCATACTTGCCATTGCCGGCTAGAGGGCGCGGCTAGAGGGCGTGTTTCATTGTGGTTCACACCGCCGCGCCGCCGGAGAGGCGGAAATACCGGGAGCTTGCCTACACCTCAAGGCCACCTTTAGGCCACCGCCAGGCCCGCTACCGGAGCATGAGGCAGCTGGCGGTCATCCAAACTCTTCTTCAACAGCTTGATATTTTTCTCGGCCGTCTTGTCGCCCTTGGCCGCAGCCATCCGGAACCAGCGCTCCGCGGCGGCAAAGTCGCCCTTTTTGGCCAGCATTGTGCCGTAATCGTTTTGCGCAAGCACAACTCCAGCTTTAGCAGCCTGGGCAAGCAGCGCAAACCCCTGATCAGTCGAAGGGTCGTGGATGATGCTCAACGAGTAGAGAGCATCGTGCCGGCCGAGGCGGGCCGCCTTTTCAAACCAATAAATAGCGTTTTGCATGCTGCACTTGATGTACTTGCCGCTTTTGTGCATTTGGGCGAGCGTCATGGCCGCATCGGGCAGGTCTTGGCCGGCAGCAGAGTACACCAACAGCATACCTGCCTGAATGTTTTGTTCGATCGTGGTCCCTTCGACCAATTGGAGACCGAGGTGCAGCTTTGCCGGGCCGTAGTCGTGGAAATTCGCGCAGCTGCTCATGATCCCGGAGTAGTAGCTGGGCTTGCCCATGTCAAAGTATGCGAGGCCCAAATTGTACTGAATGTACGGCAGCTCCTCGATGGCGCCAGCGCGTTTGTAGAGATCTAGGGCCGCCTTGACATCCTTCAAGACAAAGTGCTGCCACCAGCCCATCACAAACAGCGAATCGACATGGCCCTGATCGCCCGCCGCTTCGAGGAACTGGCTCGGCTGGCCCTTTATGCCTGCCGCCAAGGCCTTCATTGTGAGTCCCAGTCCGTAATAAAACTTGGCGTCGCAATTACCCTCCTGTGCAGCAACGCGCTCGAGTTGGTCGTTATCGACCTTGATCGCCGAGGTTTGTTTCAGGCCCCAATTCCGCAGAGCCGAGATGCCGTAGACTGCCAAACTCTGTTCTGCGCGGCGAGCGTCAACACTTCCCAACTTGCGGGCCTTGCTGAGCCATTTGCGGGCCTCGTTCGAGCTCGGCACCGTGCCCACTCCTTGCAAGTGAAACAAAGCCAAATTGAATTGCGCCTCGGCGTTTTCTTGGAGCGCACTTTTTTCCATCCATTGAAACGCAGAGGCCGGGTCGTTGTGCTGGTACAGAAAGAGGGCTGTTTGCAGCTGCTTGTGGCTGTTTTGTTCGTCCTTCATTTGACGCTGGATCCACCGGTTGCCATAGCTCTGGTGCAACTGCCGCAATTGATTGACCCCGATCGAGTAGGTCATTTTTCAGAGCAATAACAGGGGGGATGGGGGGGGGGCGCGATGCGTCCGCCCGCTTTTATATGCATATGCACCAAGTGATTCACATGCGCCCCCACACACACCTGAAACAAACGTAACAAGATGAAACCTAAAGAGCTTAAAGCCTAACTGTATATCGGTTAAACTGTAACTAGAGTTGGATTCTACAGCAATTTTTGGTGCTTTTCGCGGCGCCCGGCCCACGCGTGGTAGCCCACATACAGTAAACCCTGGCCCACCAAGAGCACGAGGCAGGGGCCCACGAGTGACGGGTTGGAAGGTGCAAACTTGCTGGCCTCGGATGTGTGTGCAGGAAGCCTGTCAACCTTTTGCTGCAAAGCCCTCAAATCCGCCCGGAGGTCCTCGGCGTGCGAGGAGGACGTCCCCGAAGCGGCGTCCAAGGCCGATGTGATGCGGTCCAGGCTGGACTCGAGGCGGCCCACGCGCTCGAGCAATTTCTCAATGAGGCCCGAGGCGTCGGAATTCCCGCTCGCAACCGCCAGCCCGTCGATTTTGTTTTGGCTGGTGTCGACACCTTCTTGGATGTGGTTGAGGCGCGATTCAAGACCGTACACGACCTCGGCGAGCTTGTCCAGGTCGCGCACGCTCAGAGCATGCTCATCAGCACTGTCCTTGGCCTCCTTGGGGCCAACAGCCTGGTCCTTGGAGTAGGAAACCGAGGTACCCTTCTTGGGCACAGGGGCAGGGCCAGCCGAGCCCGAGGAGCCCTCGAGCTGGCTGGGGTCAAACAGTTTCTCAAGCGAGGCATCCAAACCCTCGGTGATGCGCATGGAATCGATCGCAAACGTGTCTCCACTGAGGCCAGTCGAGGCAGACACGCCAAAGTACCCCTCGGGCAGCACGAGCATATCCGAGGTGAAGCAGCGCTGGTTGTTGACCTCGACGGCAAAAACACCCTTACCGTAACCGATCTTGAGTGTAATGGGCTCGCTGGTCTTGCGGTAGGGCACGCGGCACAGGCTAAACGCCTCGGCTGCGGGGTGGCTCGAAAAGGAGCCGGTACCGTCGTTCAGGTGGCCACGCACCGCGCCCAAATCATCACCCTCGTTGTAATGGTCGTGTTCATCCCATCCCATCGAGTCCACAGTCACGGCAAGACCGTCGTATGTGGCGTCGGCGCCGTGCAGGGCTCCGAGCCCCAGAATCTCGCTGGTGTGGAAAAACGCCAATCCAGAGTGGCCTGGGTCCTCTTTGCCGGCGAACGTGCGCATCGCGATCTCGAAAGTCCACTCGCTCCAGGGCACTTTGGCCGACGTCCACACGCTCGACGCGGTGCCCTTGCTTGTACCCAGGCGGAAAACATCATTGCCGGCCTGGTAGTCACCGTCGGCCTTCCACGCATCCAAATTCCACGGACGCTCAAGCGTCAGAGGAGTCGAGCCAAGCACAAGCGCTGCGCTGGCCAGAAGCAGGGGAATCATGCTGACAAGTGGGGCAGGGGTGCGTGTGTAGGGGGTGGTTGTCAGTCCCGGCTGTGTATCTGATTTGTATAATTGTTTAAAATTAAATAATGCTCGCCTCCTCCCGTGCCATCCCCCCGCCTACCCGCCGCTCCCCCGTATATACCCACTTTGGCACTTTGTCATCTTGAAAAAATGTCAATGTTCGGACTGGGCTCCAAGCCCAATGAAACCGCAAACGCCGTCAAGATCCAGGAGGCCGAGGCCGAGCTCGATATGATCAGCGATATGTTCAACCGCTTGATCGAGAGCTGCCACAAAAAGTGCCTCGACACCCGCTACTACGACTCCAACATCTCCAGCAAGGAGGGGCTCTGCATTGACCGCTGCGTGTCGAAATACTTTGAGGTGAACACCAAGATTGGCGAGAACATGCAGCAGATGGGCCAGCAGTTCATGCAGCAGCGCTAGTGTATATAGTTTATGGTTGTCTGAGAGGCAAGGGGGGCAGCGGGGGGAGAGCAGCGATTGCTTCGGGTGCTTCTCCAGCCCCGGCCCTTGGATATGTATATATACTTCTCGAGTTCTTAGCAAATGGCTAGCTACACCCTGCTGCACCCGCACGCACCCCCACACACCCACGCAAGCTCATCTGTCACTCATGGGTATCCCCTTGAAGAAACCGTTGCACAGGCCAAACAAGTCGAGTAAACCCAAGACGGTCAAGTTCTGTGCGCTTCAACGCCGTAACGCATTTCGAAGACCCGATAGTAACTTGTGGCGGCTGCTCTCGGCCGATTCTGTGCCCATCAATTCGAGCCGCGTGGACGTGTCTCGCCCCGAGCTTCAAGATAGTTATGAGCACCTGTTCAGCAACCCAGACTGCGAGTGGGAAGATGAAGACTAACAAATTTTGGACGAACGAAATTTTGGACGAGTTGTCCCTATGTACACTACGAGCCTTGAGCAGGGGCTCCCCAGAGAATACCCCTTTGAGACTCGCCTGAGCCTAAAACTGAGCGCTGCGCACCAGCTGAGCTCCCTCCCTAAAACAGCCCCAGCAATCTCATCTTGATGCCCTCCAAAGAGTTGAGTTTGGGCCGCGCATCCAGGTAAAAGCTCGGGCGCTCCGGGTGCTGCGGGTCGGGCTTGCCGCCGTAAAAATCAATCACGTACTCGACTTGCTGGCCGCACCGGTCAACTACCCAGTCGTGGCGGTCGAACGGCTTGGCGTTACCCCACAACATGCCCCATCTTGCCTTTGGCGTGATCTTGCGCGAATCGCCCTCAAAGCGGACCAGTTTGGGGCCTCCGCACTTGTCGGCGCCCCAGCCGCTCTCCCACTTGAGAATTTGCGCCCAGGCCCTCTCGTTGACGGCATTGTGAATAGGAATAACCGTAGACATATCGCGGGCCTCGGGGTTCTGGCTCTTGCGCACCATAGCCGAGTAAAACTGCTGCTGCGATGGGTAGACCCAGTTTCCCTTGCCGTCTGCGCGCGGGATCGTCGACACCTCGCGCTCGGGGGTGAGCGTCTCGGGGATCCCGGGCAGGGGGGGTTGGCCCTCTCCGCCGTTGAGGGTAGTCCACTTCGTGTGGTCCACGGGGCACGTTTGTCCTTCACTTTTCAAGGGGTTGGAGTCAGACGCGGAGTCACTAGCTCCGTGCTTCACTGGGCACCCATTTGTTTCGTCCCGCATGACGCTTACTATGAACGCCTACAGCGCGCCAGGAAAGGCGCTGGTCGCCGGCGGGTACTTGGTGCTATTTCCCGAGTTTACTGCGTTTAGTGTGGCCCTTAGCGCGCGCGTGCACGCGGTCCTGAGCGAGGAGAATGCCGACGGGCTTGTGGTGTCGAGCCCGCAATTTGGCCAACAGTGGCACTTTGGCTACGATGGCACAGACCACAGCGCGTCCCCCAACCCGTTTTTGGCCGCTGTTGCCAGCGTTGTTGGCCAGGCATGGCCCACCCCCAAGGGCGCCCACATCACCATTTGGAGCGACAACGGGTTCCATTCGCAGCCGGAGGGAGCTGTGGACAAGTTTACGATGCACAATAAACCCATTTCCGAGGTCCCCAAGACCGGTTTGGGCTCCTCGGCCGCTCTCACTGTTGCCGTGGTGGGCGCGCTCGTCAGGGCCCAGAACGGCGGGCAGGGCCCGCTCTCGGCTCGCGAGCTGAATCTTGTGCACAATCTAAGCCAGGTCGCCCACTCCCTCGCCCAGGGCAAGACCGGCTCGGGCTTTGATGTCGCTACTGCCGTCTACGGGTCCATCAATTATTCGCGGTTTTCCGGCGACTTGCTGAGCACGCACCCCGATTTCGAGGCTCAGTGGGACCAAAAGGTCGAGCCCGTCAAGCTGCCCGGGTCAATAAAGGTGCTGCTGGGCGATGTCAAGGCCGGCTCCGAGACCCCGTCCATGGTGCGCACGGTGCTCAAATGGCGTGCGGAGAACCCCGAGGCGGCCAGAAAGTTGTGGAGTGGCCTGAACGCAGCCAATTTGGGCCTTGCTCGCGCCATTGAGAGCGGTTCTTTGGAGCAAGTACCGCAGGCCTTTGAGGCAGTGCGCAGCCACCTGCAGGCCATGACCAAGGCCACGGGCGTGCCTATTGAGCCAATTGAGCAGACCCAGCTGCTCGATGCGTGCACCAGAGTCGAGGGTGTCCTGGGAGGAGTGGTTCCTGGCGCTGGCGGCCATGACGCGGTGTGCGTGCTTGTCGAGACCGAAAAGTTGCAAAGCGCTCTCGCCGAGCTGCAGAAATTGCCCAACGTCAGCTGGCTGCCCCTCGAAGAAGACCCCCTGGGCCTCGTTTGTTCTGTAGATCCCACAGCTTGATGCTCTAAAAAGTCTAGACCTCTAGGTAGTAATCGTTTGCTTGAGTAAATGTCTGTGTACGAGTTTAGGCCGCTCGACGGCGCGGGCGAGCCGTTTGACATGTCGACACTCAAAGGGCAGGTGTTTTTGGTCGTGAATGTCGCCTCTAAATGCGGGCTGGCCTGGCAGTACGAGGAATTTGAGCAGTTGTACAGGGAATACCAGTCGCGCGGGTTCACGATTTTGGCGTTCCCCTGTAACCAATTTGGATGGCAGGAGCCGGGTTCAGACGAGCAAATCGTCGAGTTTTGCCGCGTCAAGTTTGGCGTGACCTTCCCTGTGCTGCGCAAAACAATTGTCAATGGCGGCGGATCAGAGCCGCTTTTCGAGTACCTCAAAAACGCCAAACCGGGCAAGTTTGGGTTCAAGGGCATCAAATGGAATTTCGAAAAGTTCTTAATAGACCGCCACGGCAATGTTGTTGAGCGTTACAGCAGTGCACGAACCCCATTGGAGCTGCGCTCCGATATTGAGAGTGTGCTGGATGAAGAAATATAAATAATTATTTATGAGAGCTAAAGGGTCCCGGGGTCAATGTGTGCGGGTATATGCCTCCTCCCTCTGCCAGGGCGCGCCTGGCCCTTGCCCAGCCGCCCCTGCTCGCCATACCCGCTGCTCTGAGGAGATTGTTCATGAGAGTTTTGCATACGTTAAAGATTAGGCAGAAGAACTACGCAACCCTTTGCGCATAGTTTTCTTGGGTTGCTGCTTTTTGCAATGCTTTAGCAGCTGGTGGCGCACCACCGAGTCTTTGCGGTTGAAGCTCTTGAGGCACCACTCGCACTTGTTGAAGCGGCGCTGGGTATGAGCGGTGCGCATGTGTCTGTCGAGGTTGCACTGAGTCCTGAACCCCACCAGGTTGTGCAGACACCCTTCAATAGTGCAGAACCGAAGGTGGCGGGCCGTGCTGCCCTCGCCGTCGCTGTGAATGTGAATGTGCATCTGCATCTCGAGGTTGGTCTGGAGGCTGAGCTTGCACCCTGACTGGCCGCATTTGGTTGCGCTTGGCCGCGACCAGTACGGCTGGGCCCGCAGCTTGGGGTTGGTGAGCCATTGCTTCATAAACGCCGTCGGCGGCGGCACGTCGAGCGCGTCCATCTCTTGATCAAACTTGGCCTGCTCCTGCTCCTCGGGGCTGGGGCTGTGGAGTCTGTCCTCGTCTTCGCTCAGGGGCCCTGCCAAGCTGGGGTTAAAGGTCGGGTCATGCAAAAAATCAAGCGAGTCAATGTCCCCGGGCAGGACGACTTCGGGGGCGAGCTTAAACTCGGGGTAAAAATAGGCCTCGGGTGCTGGAAGATAGATATCCTCTGGTTGGAACTCGTCTCTTTGTAGCGGACCGAGCATGTCTGAGGGGTACTGCAGGTCTTTTTGAGCGAACGGATCCATGAAGAACAGCCTGCTGGGAGTAATGTCCACCAACGGTGCGTAGCTGTGTGTGTTGTCAATTTCCAGTGGAGCCAGGTTCATGTTTTGCCGCTTTAATTATCCACAATTTGCCGCTCATGGATATTTAAACTAGGACAGCCGTACCCTGCATATGCACGATCTTCTGCACACCCGCCTGCTTACGGTGGAGCCGAGCGGGTTACCTGCGAGGCATATTCTGTGACGATCGCTGCAGGCGTAGTTTATGCAAAATATGCGGTTAAAATGGATCATTGCCACCACAATTGGTGGTTGGGCACACTACCGCCCTGTGCACAGTCGTGTACAGCCTGCTGCGGCTGCCCTCGAACAAACCGGCATTTGATAAGACCATAACCGGAAAGCGCCAAGACAATTGTTAAGCATAATTACATGTGGGAAGGCCAAGTATGACCCACCGTAACCAAATGGAACCACCGTGACAGAACAGAAGTTCTCTGAGTAGTTTTGAGACGAGTTTCTCGCACGTTAGCGAGATGCTTAGAAGCTCGCTTGTTGTGACCTAGCTTACTTACATACATGCGTCGCCTGCATGGAATCTGCAGACGATATCCTGGAGGGGAAGGCAGCTGCCAGCTACGCTATAAGATAGCTGCTAGGCACATACCATCTTTGGTCTGCAGGGGCACCTATTTAAAAGCGCCAAAAAAGCCCTTATTAGTGTCCTGCACCTTCACTCTTTAGTGCATGCGGCTCTACTCCATTGTTTGGCCAACTTTGTGGGTAGCCCTAGACTGCCCTAAATTAGCGTGAGAAGAACTTTTAAAAATACCAATCAAATTTATATATATTCAGAGGGCCATTGTGGCTGTTTGCGGGCTATTAGAGCCCCGGAATTCCCGAAATCCGCACGCCGCCTGGGTGATTTTTTTTCCTGCTTCAACATGCGGTATGCGGGCTTTGAAGGTGTGCGGCTTTTGCTGCGGGAGAAGAGAAAAAGAAAAGAAAATCCAGACAGAACTGTTTGTACTTTGTTCATAACGTTCCGCTGCGCGCATGGCCTGCTGTCAATCCTTTTCACGGGCAAGCGAGCCCGGCTGTGCATCCTTATGTCGTCATGAGCGCAGTGGCCTTATCTGTTGCCGGGCGACGAGGTGGGAGTGTTTATGCAAGATCAGCGGAATACAAAGAAAGTCGAGGCGTAGTGCAGCGCCAATGCAAAACCTTGAAAACCATATTTGAGCATGAGAGACGATCATCCTGATCTGAAACTGCCATGTGACTCGAGGTGCGTGTGCCGTGCCTTTGAGGTGCATGTGGCTCAAGCGGCGGCTGAGGCTCCGCTATGTGGGAGGTAAATAATGCAGAGAACGAAGTGGGGCAGAAACCAGGGAGTTCGGGGTGTGAATTAGAGATAAAGCTGTGTAGATAAGGACGTAAAAACCTAAATATACCCTTGGAGACAGGGTTAGGGAAGAGGGTTAGGAACTGAGAGTATGGAATTTCACACGCTAACCAGCTCTTATCAGCGGGGAAAGAGATATTATTTAGCGTGGGGTATCCTAGATAATGCTAGATAGCGGTGGGTGCCGAGTGGGGTCAGCTGGGGGTGCTGCGAGGTGCCATGGCCGTGACGTATGTGGGTACACCCCCGACCACCGAGGACAGCTGCACCTCGGGCCATTAGCACCCCTATCGCTGCACCACTGCATCTTTATAAACAAACTTGAGTGGCTAATTGATAAAGAGAGAAGGGCTCAGCTCACTGGTTAGGCCTGACGGGGGCACTAACGGCGAGCTGATCCCGGGCACGCGGCGAGCCCGGGCACACGGAGCAACCGCCATCTCATTCCCCGCTGCGCTCGATAACAGATAACTTAAATAACTACGGCTCTGCGTCATAAATAATAGAGGGAATGCCTTACAGGCTGCCTCACAGGCTGCTCGCTGGCTGCCTACTGGTTGATGGCCTGCTTGGCCTCCTGCCAGGCGGCGAGGTTCTTCTCGGCCCATTCGATCTGGCACCGCACAAACGCGCGGCTGATCTGGGCGAGATCCTGCTCCTTGACCTTGTTGTAGCGCGCGAGCTCCTCGCGGACCGCCTCGTTGGCCACTTCCGAGTCGCGTTTCGCAATCTCGAGCGCTGCCTCGAGGTTCTTGATCTGGAGCTGCGTGCGCGAGATGTTGTTGCGGCGGGCGTTCTCCGGGTCGGCGTCCATCATCCCCGAGATGGCGTGGTTGATGCTGCTGAGGCCGGGCAGGCGCAGCCGCTTGGAGTGCGTCACGGTGCCGGTTGGCCGCAGCTCCTCCGGGGCGACCGCCGCAGAGGGAGGGAGGCGCGAAACCGAGCCGTGAGAGGTGGAGGGGGTGAGGCCTTGGGCAGCACTTGCCGCCAGCAACCCGCTGGAGCTCAGGGGCTCCGTCTCGGCCTCCGAGATCGACTCGACGTCGGCCACGTCCTCGCCCATGGCCTTGGCGATCCGCTCGTCGGTGTGGAGGTAGTCGTTAATGCGGCGGGCCTCTGTCTCGGCGCGCTCGAGCGACTCGAGGGCCTTGCGCCGCGAGTTGAGCGCCTCCGTGGCCATCTCGACCTGCACGGCGCGGTACCGGCGGTACTTGAGGACTGCGCGCGCAGTGGCTGCCAGCTGGGCACTCTCGGCGAGCGGCTCGCTCAGCTTGATGTTGAGGCCCTCGACGAGCGCGTCGGTGCTGAGGTAGCCGGTGTCGACGGCCTGGCCGACCTTCTCGACAGCTGGCGCGACTGAGTTTGCGCTCTCGAGGCTGAACGCGTTGAACTGGCCGCCCAAATCGGCAGAGTCACTTGCCAAACTCGTGTACCGGGCAATCATGCGCCGCACGGCCTTCTCGAGGCCGCCGCCGATCCCGTGCTCAAACTCCTTGGCGTGCACCTCGGCCTCGCTGAACTCGACGTCTGCATGGGCCTTGACGCGCGCGCCGCTGGGGGGGATGGGAAGATAGGCGTGCGCGAGCTCGGCCTCGCTCGGGTTGAGCGGCGGAGCCTGCAGGGGGCTCTTGGGAACGCGCGCAAGCTGCTCAGACGCGAGCACCTCGGCCCACGCGCTGTTGGGGTCCAAAAACCGCTGGAAAACAAACGACTCGCGGATCTGGGGGTACGACGAGCACCGGTTCAGGAACTGGCCCAGCATGCGGCGGCGGTGGTCGATAACGCGCGCGTCCTCGTGGGCGTGGGTGGGGCTCGCGGCGTACGCCGTGATGCTGTGCTTCTCAGGGATGGGCGGCACAATGAGGGTGGGGAACAGGCGCCGCAGCATGCGCCTAAGGCTCTCAAACTCGCTGTACCGGCGGCGAATCGTCGTTCCGTCAGGAACGCGGATCGAGTAGGTGATGTGGCCGCGCTGCGTGCCCTCGCGGTGCTTGCCGGCGTCCACGATTTCAATTCGCGAGCTTGGCTCAGGAGGCGGCGAATTGGCCGGGATCGAGGGGCTCTCGGCGCACAATGGGTTGTTGTCCTCAAAGTCCATAAGGTGAGGATGACTGTGCGGGTGTGTCCCAGCCTTGGATGTTGCCCCTGGGGCAAGGTTCTGGGAGGCTTGATAATCATGGTCAACCCAAAGCCATTTTTGCAAAATGTTACTGGCAAACAGGTCGTTGTCCGCCTCAAATGGAATAACACAGAGTACAAGGGCGACCTTGTGAGTATTGATTCGTTTATGAATGTCCAACTCGACAACGCCCAAGAGTTTGTTGGCGACGAGCTCAAGGGCACGCTTGGCGAGCTCCTTATTCGCTGCAACAATGTTTTGTGGATCCAGGCTGCCCCGAGCGCGTAGAGTCCCCCAATCATCCCCCCTCTCCCTCCCTCCGCCACCCGTTGTTACAGGGGTAGTGCACTGGAATGTGTTGCAGCACATGCAGGTCCCAGGCACCGCGCCCCTCGGTCCCGCACTCGTAGCTTAGGCTGGCGCAATATGCGCATAATTGACGTGCATTGATCTTTTTTACATTGTCTTCAATCAATTAGTTCCACAATCTATTTTCAGTTCCCACCCACCACATGTAAATATGTCCTAAATTAATTGTGTCTCATCACATGCCCGCCACGGCCGCAGAATTGGGCCACGCGCAGCGCCAGACAAACAGCGCTATTGATCGCCTGAGCCTGTACCTGGACGAATTGCCCCATTCGCAGTTTCGCACAACGCTGCTGGCCGTGAATCGCAAGTTCCCGCCGGCACTGCGCGCGTGCAAAAAGGGCCAAAAGGAGTACTACTTTTGGGTGTGCGACCACGTGAGTGCCATTTCACGTGCCCTCGATATGTTTGGGCCCGTGCCGCGCCCCCAGTTCATCCGGGATCCGAGCGCTGTGTCGTGGATCCTGATGGTGGTCGAGCCGATCCTAATGTTTGCCATGGACGCGACGCCCGAGTGCCCGCTCAATGCCGCGCAAACCACCTACTTTACCGAGATGTGCGTCTTTTTGTCGAGCACCATTGTCCAGTACCGCAAAACGCCCTGCTTTTACAAGGACTTTGTCGAGAGCGTCTGGGACATCTTGACCGAAGTTGTGCAGTACTCGCTACAGACCTCGGTCATCAAGTACTCGTTCAATGTTCTCTACACGATTCTTGCCAGGGTACCCCTCAACGCCGACCTCGTGTGCAAGGTGGTGCTGCTGAGGTCCACAACCCTCAACTATAACGACGAGGAAGCGGTGGATTTCCGGCTGATGCACTGCAGAATGTTCCACACTTTGGTCACGCGCTCAGTCAAGGCCCACAACCAGCAATTCCTTGACGATTTGAGGGCCGAAATGACGCGCTGCGTCAACTCCGAGAGCGACAACAGCGTGGTGCAGTCGCTCCTGAAAACGCTGGCGGTAGCCAAAATGCCCGAACAGTCAATGGCGCTACGCTCCCTGCAAGATTTCAAGTCGGTCGACGACCTGTTTGACCACCCCAACCACACCGAGTCCTCGGCCGACGAATCGACCGCCGCGAGCCACGCCCACAGCTACAACCAGGCGCGCGCCCTCACTCAGGCCCAGGCGCACAACGCAGTGCACTCCGGCAGGGCCTATGCCGGCCAAGCCCAGGTGGTGGTGATCGCCTCGAGCGGCACACCCTCGCTGAACCGCAGCACGCCGCTGCCGACGCCGCCCGTGTCGCCATCACGCTGGCTCAATCCGACCCTGCCTTCTAAAACAAAGCTGCTGCGCATCCCCAAGCACCAAAAGTCGTGGGTGAGCCTGGCCAACCCGCAGCACACGACAGCGCCCGATACCTCTGCAGGATACAAGGAGTTCAGCGCTGGGCGCGGGCGCGCAGTGGTCGACAAGCTGCGCAATTGGTGCAATAGCGTGATCTTCAAGTAATTTATTTTTATATGCAGGTACAACTTGGGTTTATCCTACCCCCGCCAGGAACAGTCGCAGAGCCGGGGGGCCGAGCCTGAAACAGGTACGCGATACATTCCGCGCATGGATGATTCCGCTAACTATTCAACAAGTCCTGCACCACGTAATCCCTCGCATCGAGACCCGAGCGGTCCCCGCCGCGTAGAAAAGTTTCGAGACCGCGTTTCCTGGCGGGCCATGTGTCCCTGCTTGTGGGGAGGTGTGTGCCCGCCACTGAGGGGCCAATGCGCGAGAAAAAGAGCAAGCAACAGCCGGCTTCCCACCTTTTGCTCCTATTGCTGCATGACGAGCTACTGCGGCCATTTTAGGACGCATGCATATATGCATGCATACACAGACCCCTGCGAGCCCGCAAATGTTGCGGCCCACCACCACATGGTGCCAGTGTTTTTCCGCGATATTCGTGTTGGGCACATTTTTTCAACCCCTGTTCACCAAAACGCGCCCATTCTGGACTAGGGTTTTCCACTTTTTTCCGTCCTGTGCCCAGCCTCGCCCCTTGCCCAGGGTCAGCCGTGGCCTGCAGTTCTTCCCCACCAGAGCCTGCAGGCTGAGCGAATATAAAAACGGGTGAAATCGCCGCGCAAACTTATTTCCGCTCTTACTGCTAAAATGCCTGTGCCTGTCAAGAACCCCGGACTCAACCTTCAGCTGGCCCCCCTGTCTCTGGAGGGTCAAGCTACCCCTGTTAAGACCAGCCAGAGGAAAAAGTTTACCCTTACACTGCATGATGCTCCTGATCTACCTGTCTCCATGTTCTCGCCCCATATGAGCCCTCTGACCCAGCTCTTCCACGAGTTCCCACTCGAGCGGCCACAGACCAAGGGCAGTATGTGCTCGACTCCTCTCAAAGCCTCGTTTTGCAACTCGAGCTCGCCCCAGAGGTAGCCCACTCTCAAATTTTAAGCGCGCACGCGCTGTAAATATTTATTAGCTAGCATTTGCATTCACGACGACTTGTCTCCCCAGCTCGCAGCACTGTCAGCCATGTTCCGCGACAGAACCAACCTGTTTGTCTCATTTCGGCAGTCGTACACGCACACGCCGTACATTCCGACCTCGACGGCCGAGCCATTGATCCACGAGGACGGGTTTGGCGCCATTGAGATGACCGAGCTGCCGCCGTCATGGCTCGACGTGTCGTCCAAGGTCGACGAGGCGCTCGCGCAAATCCGCAGCGAGATGGCCCAGCTCGCCCAGCTGCACAAGAAAAATGCGCTGCCCGGTTTTGACGACCGCACAGCCCAAGAACGCGAGATTGACCGGCTCACAGTGCACATCACCCAGAGCCTCCATAAATGCCAGGCCATTGCCAAACAATTTGAAGGGATGGTCGTGCACGAGAGCGACGACAACAAGCATATGGCCGGCAACATCCGGATCGCGCTCGCACAAAAAATTCAGGAGGTTTCCTCGATGTTTCGCCGCATGCAGAGCTCGTACCTCAAACAGCTACGCAGCGACGCAGATATGGGCATGCCGCACTTGCAGGCTAGCTCTTCCGCCTTTGACAATGACGTGGACCTCAGCAAACAGACGCTCGAGCAAGTGAGTGCCTCATCTCAGGACGCAGAGGTGCGGCAGCGCGAGGCCGAGATCAACAAAATCGCCCAGGGAATCCTCGAGGTTGCCGACATTTTCAAGGACCTGCAGGCCATGGTGATTGACCAGGGCTCCCTGCTCGACCGCATAGACTATAATGTCGAGAATATGGCGCTGAATGTGAGGGATGCCGACCGCGAGTTGACCAAGGGCTCGCAGTACCAAAAGCGGACACAAAAATGCAAAATCATCTTTTTGCTGTCGTTAATAGTGTTTGGACTGTTGCTGGTGGTCTTGCTCAAGCCCAGGAGGAGGTGACCTCCTGAGTGCCCTGGGGGAGGGGGTGAACAAGGAGGACCAGGCAGGCCCTGACTCTCTTCTTCTCACATCTGCATGTAATGTCTATAATGATTATTTTTAAAAGGCCAGGAGTTCACAGGGCACGGAGGTTTGCCTTTCGAACGGCCTTGGTGCCATGGGGTGCCTATGGAGGTACAGCACGCCTGCCCTCTCCACAGCAGGCCTGGCCTCCCCGCATCACGCATAATGTCTATAATAAATTATTTTACAACGGCCAAATCAGCTCAGCCTCTTGCTCGCGCACCACATGCGCGGCGTTCTCGAGGTCCGGCAGCATGGCGTCGATCTCGTGGTCGTTGAGCTCGGGGTGCGCCATGACGTACTTTGCAACTGTACGGTTGAGGTCCACGGCGTCCATGAGCTCGTGGGCCCTCAGGTGCTCAATGATATGGGTCCTAAACTCGGACTGCAGAGCAAACTCGAGGATCTCGCGCGAGACGGGCGACGACGCCGGCACAGAGGCAAATAAGGCCAATAGGACGTCCGAGCGCGGCAGCAGACTACCCTTGATGTGCGAGATGCGCGCCCACTCGGTCTCCATATCGCCTCCGGCCCGGTGCAACGCCGAGATCCATTTGTGGCGCAGAGACTCGGGAACTGTTGGTCTTAGCTGCTCAATGAGCTTGAGCGAGTCTTTGCCGCCGTGGTTCACCAGCGGGAAAGCGTCCAGCAGCTCGCTGAGGACCTGCTCGCTGGGCTCCTTGAGCTTCTGAAGGGTCGACGAAACACCGGAAACATTGCCTGCCTTGGCGCATGCAAGCAGCCAGCACTCGTAAAATCCGGCTGTGAGACGGGTTCTAGCGGAAATGCGGGCAACAAGGCCCGTGGCCTGTGCCATAACGGTGGGCTGGGCGAGGCCAAGGCGCTCGATAGTTCGGACCAGATCGACCTGGCACTCGGCGTAGATGCGGTCGGCCTGCTCGTTCTGGTCGGCCACTGCAAGCAACGACCACAACTCCTCGGTAGACTCGAGCCAAACAAGCATAAACCGCATGCTGCCGGGGGTGATGTCTGCACTGAGCATATCTTGGAGAGGCTCGAGATCTAGGCGGACCTTGTGCCTAAACTCGGCAATGTTGATGGCGGCGGTGTCGCGCTCAACGTCAAACCACCTGCTGAGGGTGCTCAACAGCTCCTGGCTGCTGTGTCCGCTCACAAACTGGCCCTTGTCGGCGAGGGCCTTTGCGCGTGCCTGAGTCTCGGCAATTGGGCCGCACCGCGCGTGTAGCCTAAAGAGCAGATCGTCGAGCTTGTCGAGGGCGCCAGAAGGGCTCCGCTCGATCTGGAGGTACTCGAATAGACTGGCAACAAACCGGTCAAATTTGTCGATCTGGGGGACACCGACAAGCTCAGCGACGTGGTCGGTGGTGCCATGGGCAAAAGTGGTCTCGTGGCACACCTTCAAAGCCCGCAAAAGCACGAGCTCGGCGTGGCGCCTGGCAGTGCGAATCATGGGCCGCTGGCCCTGCACGCCCACCTCCCAATACTTTGCCAAGTATTGCATGAGCCCCCAGAGCGCGGTGGGGCCGGCGTTCTCAATCATTTGGTCCAGGACGGCGTCGACTTTTTGCATGACTTCAAAGGGGAACGTGCCGGAAATAACGTTGATTTGGATCCACGAATCAATGTCCTTGCCGGTCAAATTGCGGCTCGAGATCAGGTGGACCATTTTTTCGTCTGGTTTGGGCGGGCGACGCGGGGCCAGCTCGGCGACGCGAGGGCGCGAGCGCATTGGCTTGTGGACCTCGCGCAGCTGCCGCAGCGACGCAGCGTAATTGCCTACGACCGGCGTGCGGGCCAGCGGGGCAAGCATGCTTTCGAGCATGCTGTATTCCTCTGCCACTTTTACACGTACTCTGCGCATGTGATCAGTTTACTTTTATTTAGCCGCTGATGAATCTTTCGGGGCTTTCGGGCGCCACCTCGCGCCACCGTTTTGCCGACGGGGGGACTAACGGGGGTGTGTCCAATTGCCGACGTGGTGGCAGGCCGGCTGGAGGCAGGTCGACGGAAGGCTGGCCCGCTACCAAGCAGCCAGCTGCTGCTGCTAGCGAGTGCGTTTGAGGAGGTAACAAGTAGTCTACGCCTATGAGGTGGTCATCTATTATTAGCGCTCAGTGTACAAATTGACGCTCAAATCATGCATGTTGACTTCTTAGGTGTAAAGTTCTGAGTGCCCACCTCAGCTTTCACTCGAGTGGGTTCGTGCAGGCTCCCCAATCCCCAGAGGGAGCCCAGTAGTGCTCTATAAAGCGCTAGAAGGGGGATACAGTAATTTTACATATTCTCAATACTATTTAGACTAGTCTCTGGACTACTCTCTAGACTACTCTCTAGACTAGGGCAATGCCTCTAGCCACCTCCCCCCCAGGCCTTCACCAGCCTCACCTTTATCGCTGACATGTCGTCGAACCGCAAAAAGCTGCTGCTGATCGGCCGTTCTGGCAGCGGCAAATCGTCAATGCGCAGCATCATCTTTTCAAATTACTCGGCCATCGACACCCACCGCCTCGGAGCAACCATTGACGTCGAGCACTCGCACCTGCGGTTCCTCGGCAACATCACCCTCAACCTGTGGGATTGCGGCGGCCAGAACGTCTTTATTGAAAACTACTTGACTACACAGCGCGACCATATCTTTCGGATGGTCCAGGTGCTGATCTACGTGTTTGATATTGGCTCCAAGGAGGTGCCCAAAGATATGGAGACATTTATGCGCTGCCTCGAGAATCTCAAGGAGTTTTCGCCCGACGCCAAGGTGTTTGTCCTAATGCACAAGATGGATCTGGTCAGAGCCGATCGCCGCGTCCAGGTGGTCGACAATATCATGACGACCTTGCGGACCTCCACCGAGAAATATGACTTTGATCTGACCGGGTTCTCGACCAGTATTTGGGACGAAAGCCTCTACAAGGCCTGGAGCACCATTGTTTGCTCGCTAATTCCCAATATTAAGCGGCTTGAGGACAGTTTACAGTCGTTTTTGACCAGCGCCGGTGCAAAGGAGGTGATTCTGTTTGAACGCACAACGTTTTTGGTGATTTCGCATGCCCAGGTCGACGATATCAAGGCCGACCCCAAACGGTTTGAGAAAATTTCCAACATCATCAAGAGCTACCGCCAGTCGTGCTCCAAGATGTATTCACAGCTGCAGAGCGTGACCCTGCGCGGAGGAGCCACGGCAGTCATTGACACTCTGACCACAAACACGTTTATGATGGTTGTGTTCAACAATGGGGTTAACGTGAACCTGGCGCTGGCCGATCTGGCTGCGTCGCGACACCGGTTCACCGAGATTGAAAAGAGCGCTGCGGCGTAGTGCGGCGTAGTGCAGCGCAGCGCAATGGACGATAAAAAGGAGGCCGCATTTTGGCGGCGTATGTATTTATATAGCATAGTATGCTTTGATTGTGCGTGAGCTACTGAGCTGCTGGGTCCCAGGCTGGGTCCCAGGAGGCTCTGTGCCAGGTGGAGGAGGCTACACAGGGGCACTTGAGGAGAAACTTCTGTATTTTCTGCTTGAAACTCAATCGATCCTCTTTCGGCGGGCCAATTTTGCTGCTACGATCAGACTCACCCTGCCTCCCCTACATGTCCAGATCAAGCTGCACAACTTGTACACTCTCAACTCACAATAAAAATCTATATACACTAATCCTTTTTAATCTTATCCACGACCTGCTCCATCTTTTTAGCCAGCTTGGCCTTGTCCACGGCCGGCACGGCGCGCTGCACATTGAAGCCCCACTGCCCGAGTTTGCGGGCAACCAGGGGAGTCAGGGCAATAGTCAAGGGAAGACGCACAACTGCAAACACCTTGTGGATCACGTACGCAACGCTGAACTCGGCCATGTACTGTCCGCTATCGCTGTTCATGGCCTTGGCAATGTAGAGGTCCTCGACGGCTGTGGACGCTCCCACCCACTTGCGGAGGGTGATTTCAGTTTTTTCGATCCATTCATTGCCGGTGGAGTGCACGAGCAAAAAGAAAATCGGCAGATCAATCATTGAGAGGCCCAAATAAACGCCGGTTCCGGTCCAGCCGTACTGCTTTGCGAGTGCCTTCAAGCCGGTGGGTTTTTTCTCCTTGGGCTGTGCGGCCGAGGTCATGCGGCGAGCGGCCATGCGGCGAGCGCTGGCAGACAAATTGGATTGGCCAGGGCCCAGGGGACGCAACAGACGAAACATGTCAGACGGGACCGGTCCCGAGCTTGCATATAGAAAAGGGCGAGATCTGATGTATATAAATAGAGGGATGGAGGGTGTAGCAAACTAGTTCTGAGTGGTTTTCTCGGCGGGGAGCTCGGTAGAATGCTCGGGCGAGCTTGGTCTGGACTGCTTGCTGGTCTGCGTGCTGGGCTTGCTGGGCTCGAGCTTGCTGGGCGTGCTGGGCTCGGGCTTGGTTTCGCCTGCCGTTGACTTGGTCTCGGGTTTCGCTCTTTTGGCCCACATCCCTATATCAAAAGTCTTGACCGGCTTGGCCAGGTCCTCGTCCTGGTTGGAGACCTTGTTGACCCGAGTACTCACACGGTGGTATTCGGGCTCAATGTAGTCTTCAGCAAGCTCAAGCACAGCCGGGAACCTGCCATTGACCCACTTCACGGCGTTCTCAGATGAAACTAGGACCGGCATGCGGTGGTGGATCCGAGCAAGCTTCTTAGTAGCCGGCCGCGTGAGCACGGCAAAGCCTTGGGAGTCAAACACTGCCAGTGCGAGTGCTGTTTTAGAGTCTGAAAAATAGTAGGGGGTTTTCTCGACGCCGGTTTGCCACTCGTAGTAACCTCGCATCGGCACCACGGCCGGTTGGCACCTGTTCCATTTGCTCTTTAGGGTCTGCAAGCTCTCGAGGCGGCAATTGAAGGTTTTATCGATACCCCACATCAGGTGGTCGAGCGTGAGTTGGCCCTTGTCGCTCACCACGACGGCTCCCCGGGACATGGGGCCAACATTGGTTCTGGGCGCTGCCAGCTCTTGGTGGTGGTGCTGCGTGTAGGGAATTGCATCTTGGATCTCGGCTGTGGACAGCAGGCCATTGTACCGGTTGCACATTGCTTAACAACTAGCAGAGGGACAGACTATATATATAGACTACACAGCTACCTAAAGCTTCTCATACTCGAGCTTGCCCTCGAGTTTCTTGGCCTCGGCGACCTTGCGCACGGCGGCCATCATGTCGTTTTGCACCAGGTAGTCGCGGTCGTCTCTAATTGCGAGGAAACCTGCCTCGGTGACGACGTTGCGGATATCACTGCCGTTGAACCCGTCGGACATCTTGACGAGCGCCTCAAAGTCAAAGTCGCCCTTTTTCGACACCTTTTCGGTGTGGATCTTGTAGATTGCCAAACGGCCGACCTCGTTGGGCAGAGGGATCTCGATTTTGCGGTCGAGACGGCCGGGGCGCAGCAGCGCGGGATCGAGCGTGTCGGGTCTGTTTGTGGCCATAATGACCTTTGTTTGCCCGAGGTAGTCGAACCCGTCCATTTGGTTGAGCAGCTCCATCAGCGTGCGCTGGATCTCGCGGTCGGCAGAGGTGCCCTCCGAGAAGCGGCGGCCGCCAATGGCGTCGACCTCGTCCATAAAGATGATGCACGGCTCGTGCTCCTTGGCGTACCCAAACATCTCGCGGATGAGTCTGGCGCTCTCGCCGATGTATTTGTCGACAATTGCCGATGCCGGCGAGAAGATGAAATTGGCGCCGATCTGGGCCGCGACGATCTTGGCAAGCAGAGTTTTGCCAGTTCCCGGGGGCCCATACAACAAAACACCCTTGGGAGGCTTGATACCGATGCGCAAAAACAGTTCGGGGTTCTTGAGGGGGAGCTCGATGACCTCGCGCAGCTCGCGGATCTGCTCGTTGAGGCCACCGATGGAGCCAAAGTTGAGGTCGCCGGGGTCCAAGGTGGTCATGTTGTAGACGAGCGGGTCGACCTCGCGCGGCAAGATGCGCATAATCGTCAGAGTGGTGATGTCGAGCGCGACGCGCTGGCCCTGCTTCAGGTCGGCCGGGTTGATGCTGTTGCGGAAGCCCACGATGTAGCGCGGGCCGTTGCTGGCCTTGACGATGAACCGGTCATCGTCCAGCTGCTTGAGAACCTCGCCGATGATCTGGCCCACCGATTGGAGGGCGGCCATGTCGTTCTCGGTCTTTGTGAGCTGCTTCTGGGTCTCGCGCATCGATTCGCGCAGGGTTTTGAGCTTGGCGTCCCATTCGCGGTGGTCCCGCAGCTTGCGGGTGTACTCCTCGAGAGCAGCTGTGCGGTCCATGGTGAGGTCAGCGGGGGGTGTGCTGGGACTAGAGTAGGGGGGGGCAGGGGAGATGGAGGGGGTGAAGGGTGTGGAGAAACAAGGGGTTAGGGAGGAGAGAGGGCAAGTGATCTGAGTTAATTGAGGTGTACCATGATCATGTTGAGAAAATTAGACCGCGGCGGCCCCAGCAAGCCGCAGTTGGTTGTCCCTTTCTAGCCCCAGCATGCGCGGGCGGTGGACACTTGGGTTCAGAAGGCGAACTAAAACTAAATAAATTTTGAAGTTGATTGAGATGCACTCGATATAGATATACAGTTGATTCCCCCAAAATATCCCACGAGAGGCAATTGGTACCCTTCAGGCTAGCCCGGCGACAGGACCCCCGATCACTCGCCCCGCTCTTTTGCCCTCTTCTCCTCTTAACAATGTCTACACACCTACAAAACAGGCTTCAAAGTCACGCCACCCTTCCAGGTCTTGCCACCCTCGAGCCCCACAAAGTCCTTGACGCTGCCGTTCTCGACGCAAACCATCTGGTGGAAGCCGTCCTTGGGCTCAAAGTCCGACATGCCCTCGGCAGTCTTGGTCCACGGGTTCCACACCACAGTGTCCTTGAGGTTGTGGGCCTCAATGTCAAACAACTTTTTGCCCTTGGACTCGATGGAGAGGTGCGAGGGGGTGGCGTGGTAAACGCGGTCGACCTCGCCCTTGAACTCCACCTTTTGAGTCGATTCCTCGGCGTGGGCGCCGGCAAGCTTGTTCCAGTAGGTCAAGCTGCTCAACCCGGCCACCGCAACCTGCTCAACTTCGGGAACAGCAAAGTAGGTGTGGAACAGCACATTAAAGTCAAACGGCTTGCTTCCGGGGTTCTCCACGTCCAGCGACACGTCCAGGGCCTCCTCCTTAAGCGAAACAGTGTACACCAAGGTAAAATCGTACGGCCACGCCTTGGCAAACTCGCCAATTTGCTCGGGGCCCAGCCCAAACTGCACTGTGTGCTCGTCGGTCTGGCCAAGCAATTCCCAGGTCACACTGCGGGCGAAACCGTGCTGGGGCAGGTCCTTGGTGGCCGCATGCTCCGCATTGGGCGGGCCGAACCGCGGGAACACGAGGGGAATGCCGCCGCGCACCGCCTTGGATCCGTCGAGCTTGCTGCCCGCACTCAGCCACAATTGCTCTTTAGAATTAACCCTCCACGAAATTACCGTGGCTCCAAACTCAAGAATCTCCACAGTGGCCTTGCCATTGGTGATTTTAACCCGTCCAGTCTCGCGCTCAACTGTCATATGTCAGCAGAAGCCTGAGGCTGCGGTGTGGAGAGCTGCGGAGTGCTGTGGAGTGCAGGAGGGTGCATCGAGATTTGCCTGTTTGCGCATTCGGCGCATTCAATTGAGCTGCCCATAAAACACGCAGTTTTCGAAAAAAAAAAATTGTTTAAGTTTCCCACACGCCCGCACTGCGCCACACTGCACCGCACTGCACGCACCGCTTATTCCTTAAGCGAGACAGCTCGACAGCCCATCCTTGATGTCTGTATCTCTAGCGCCACAAACCGCAAACATCACAAATATATTTGCATTATGGCTCCCAACCGTCGCCATCTTGCGACATTTTGATAAAGAGGAAGCAGTAGGCTCGGGGATCCTCCCAGTGCTAAATTACCTTAAGGACCACCAGCCCCAAGTTTTGGACAACAAAGATAAAATTGAGATGCTGGGGGCGATGATGCCCAATATTGTTGGCGGATACCCCGAAGCAAACATCCGGGAATTCGCCCCAGATGGTCTGTTTCTCGCAGTTAATTTTGTGCTGTTTTGGGCATCCCTGATTGTTTTCTCAAAAGATTATCGTCGCGGGCACTTTTTCCACCCAATGCTGTTGCTCTGCCTCTATTCGCTGCTGTGCTTTATTGGGTTTCTGTGCCGCTACCGCTGGGCGTTTGACCTCTCCAATATTTCACTCGGCATTGCCTCGGTACTGCTCGTGCAATACTCGCCATATTTTTTGACATTTTGCAATTTAATTCTTGCTCAAAGAGTTTGCAACTGGAAACGGCCCAAATTAACCGCATACGCATTTACCTTCACCTTCTTTTACCTGCTGGGGTTTGCCTCATTTATCATGACGGTCGTGGCCCAGCTAGTCCCCTTTTTTTACTTACTTACTAGCGACCAGCTACAGTCTCTACGGTCCCTGCTCATGGCCGGGTGTCTGCTCGAGGTTTTCTTCACAATTGTTTCGTTCCCCTTTGTGTACATCACGGCGTCTCTGAGTGACCACTACCACAAAAGTACTCTTCCAGTGTATCAGCCTGATTGGATTCAGAGTACGCAGCTTTTTTACTACCCAATTCCTACTCACCGCACCATCAATATCGAAAAATACCCCAAGGTTATCCGCATCATCCCTTCCTTAGAAATTCCGGGTGGGGGCGCCAGCAGATGCCTGAGTAGGCCACTGTTGCCTGGAGCGCCAAATATCTTGTATAGCCATCTGATTGTTCTCATTTCATCAGTGGCCTTGACTGCAGTTCCGCTGCTGCGGTTCTTCTCGTCAATCAATACCTACTCTGGTGGTCAATCCCAGTATATTGCTTCACTGGACCCCGTGAAGTTCACTCACACTTGGTTCCCCCAAAGCCCTACCGCGCTGTGGGTCTTTTTTGGCTGCATCCCTTCAGTGGTAATTGCATTTTGGCTCGGGACGAGAATCGACATCAGGTTCTATCTGGCCCCTATTTATTACAGAAAAAGCGATACTAGCGGTACTCGCGAAAAATTTCAGTCTCTCTACGAGACCCTCACCTAGGATTTTTATTTTTATATAATTGTTTCTTGCATCTCACAACAAACGCATTAATTCGAGCCCTTTTGCATGGCAGTTTGGACAAAGGGCGCCCGATGTCGACAGAATAACTGTCCATCGCGCTTTTGGACCGTGCTGGATGGCCGCAAGGTCTGCCAAAACGGCCATATGAGCAGAACGGTCGAGACCACAGAGGATGAGGAGGAAGCTGTTCTTGGACGTAGGCTACATATTGCTGGCGATAGTGTGGTCAAAGAAGCTCCCAAGGAACAATTCCTGTACGGCGATGAGGCTCGTAAAAGGCTGTTTGAGGTCTTCAAGGTCATTTTACGACATCAGGTCGCGTTCCTCACTGAAAAATTCAAGTTAGACACCAATTTTGAGCATGTGGTGCGCAACATATTTATTAGATGGGCAAACAGTACTGTTTTATCATCCAAGGCTGTCGGCAGCGGCACCCCAGCCGACCTGGTGTCCCTACTCGCCATCCTCAGGTTGGGGATGCATATTGTCAATGTGCCTGTGTACTTTATGGACTTGAACCAGCTGGTCAAATCTGGCGAGCTCGTGTTTTTGTCGCCAAAACTAATACCCGAGGTCAACGTCCTTGCTGAAAGCCTCACTCATGCCTGGCACCAAAACCACGAGGCTCCCAAGCTCAAGGTTCTTGACCAAGCGCTTGCGCGAATTGTTTCTACTCTAAGGCTTGAGCTTGAGCCCTTTGATGAGCGCCCTTTGATTCGCAAGCTCGTGCGGCATCTCTTTTTACCTCCCAGCATCTATACAGTGGCATGTCGCGTCTACAGGCACTTCACGCCGGAACCCTCGGGCATGAGTGGATGGGAAGTTCTTTGTGGTGCTTGTGTGTGGTTTGCTCTCCACTTTTTGTACCGGTTTGACGAGGGAGTGCAGGTTCTCGATGCGCCAGACTGGGACGTGTGGGCTGATTTGACCCGCAAATACTGGGATGAGCGCGAGGGGTTTTGGATTTCTGATGAGCGTGACGTGGAAAGCTGGGATGAAGAGACCCAAAAACGGTTTGTGCAGTTCTACCGCTTTCAATTTCTCACCGACATTCAAAAGCCCGGGAACATGGCCAATGAGCGGCTACTCAACCTTCTTAAACTCACAGCGAGCTCTGAAATGCACACTAAAGAAGACGAAAGCGTGTATTTGGAGCTGTATGCTGCATTACAGGACACTCAGCTCGAGGCCTGGGTCGACCATGGGGTGATGGACAAATACTACATGTACGAGTACGATCGCGAGCTTAGCCCGGCCGCTGCTACTTTGGAGACGACTCTTGTTCGCTTATTGGGTCTAGAACGCCTCGACCTCGGCAGTGCCTTGGGTAGGGTGGAGCGTCGTATGCGATTCCTGCAGCGCGGTAAGAAAAGTGTAAAGCGCCCCAGGAATTCTGAAGATTCTGATGGCGCAAACTGATGTATTTTTATTTAATTGAACGACAACTGCATAAATAGATGGCTGATGCCACAGATGGTCTCGCCGGCATGCATGATGCAGGCTGCACCAGCGGTGGCAGCAGCACTATAATATAAGTAAAGGTAATTACCCTCGCAGACAAGGCGGTCGCATGGGTCTGCTAAGAAACCAAAGCCAGAGGCTAAAGAAGCTTCCAAGCTTCAAACTCAAGACCTTGTTCAAGTCCTTTGGGGTCGAGCAAAGAGTTGGCTCCGACAACAACCCCATCCGCACAGACGAAGACCTGTCATTCCGTGATGTTCCCTCCTTCTCCGAGTTTAACTTTGGCGTGGAACGGTCACCGGTTCACAGCGTCAACTCCGGGTTTCAGCAGCAATTCCAGCAGCAGCAGCAGCAGCAGCCAGAGGCATCGCAGCTCACACTCCAAATTGACACTGACCGTACTCTCAACAGGCAAATCTCGCCGCACCGCTCGCCCCCTAATAAGCCGTACGCGTCGGGTAGTAGCCTCTCTGACGATGAGGGCGAGGGCGAGATGGAGCAATCAAACTCATTGTCTTTTGACTCGCACGAGTCAGAGAGCCTGCCCCTGACTCCTCAATTGAAACCGCCTCGCAGAGAGTCTGTGGTTTTAATCCCGCCCAAGAGCCCATTCCGCCTTGTGCCCGAGATGCCTACAATCGAGCAGGTCAAGCCGGTCGAGGAGCTGGTCGAGAATGCTCGGTCCGAGACCAGCTCCATTTACTCTGAGGACAATGTGCAAGAGATCCCCGAACCTCAAACGCCTCAGTTGCGTGCCAACCTCCCGCCCAGATTCAGGCAGAAGCAGTCGATGCAGTCGATGCAGTCGAGGCAGCCAGGCAACCGCGACTCTATGTTCTCCATCATGTCGCCGTATCCTGGGGCCCGTGCTAAGACGCCGCTCCAATCAATGCGGCAATCTGTACTGCGCAAAGAGCTCAGCTGGAACCACAACCACCGCCAGCCGCCACCTCCACCG
This sequence comes from Wickerhamiella azymoides, assembly GCA_030563245.1. NCBI lineage: Eukaryota > Fungi > Ascomycota > Dipodascomycetes > Dipodascales > Trichomonascaceae > Wickerhamiella > Wickerhamiella azymoides. The sequence goes on along the minus strand of JAKUBN010000010.1, from coordinate 4,495 downwards.
CAGCAGCCTAGGATGAGCGCTGCCAAAACCACCAGCAGGAACCGCATGTCGCGGCAGTCGATTGTCAAGCAGGCCAAGATTGACAAGCGAGACAGCAGACGGGCCAGTATTGCCTCGTCCATGGCCAGCATGTTGCCGTACATTCTCAAGTACAACAGCGATGATTGGGAGCCGCTCAACCAAAATTTCAACCAGAGCCAGACCTCAATTGGGCACTATTTGGCGGTCGAGGACAACACTAGTGTGCCCAAACTATCGACTCCTCAGCAGATTGAGCGCATCTTGGTTCGGCAAGTGATGCCCGAGAGTGTGCAGCCGCTGCGCCCCAAGAAAAAGACCGTGGAGGACCCATTGCACCCCTGCCGCGTAGGAGTCGAGGCCTATGCCTCTGCCCTAGACAAGGAGTTTGAGCAATATCAAGGAATTGAGCCAGATTCTGAGTTTAGAGAGCGGATCCTGAGAAACAAGCCGGCGTCTGTGCGTAGAAGAACCAGATTTATGGACAAGGATCTGCCTGCTCTGCCCATGCCGGGCAGGTCAAAGAAGGACCAAAACCACCCCCAGGTCACGGTATTGAGCAAGCCGCCCTCAAGGCTCAACACCTTGGCCAGAAAATTTAGGTTGACATAGTTTCTATTTATCTGACTGTAACAATATTTCCATCATGGCACTGGTCGATGCTGGGTTTGTAGTTCCGATTCCCGAGTTTCTCAGTACCCTCAAGCCAAAAATGCTGAGCCAGGGCGCCGAGGCCCTGACCATGCTGGTGCAAAGCCCTGTTAACAGGGACCAGCAGTGCGTTGCGAAATTTCGGCCGTCAAAGGCCTACAGAATCGAGCAGCTCGACAAACAGCTGCGCAAGAGGCGAACGACCGCCGAAGTCAAGGTTTTGCAAAAGTTGCAGGCTGCCGAGGTGCCCTGCCCGGCCTACATCAAGGACGACCTGCGCAACGGCCTCGTTTACATGGAATTCATCGAGGGCCCCACTCTCAAGAGTTTTACCTGGGACTTGAAAGACAATACAGAGGCAATGAAGCCATTTTTCAGACGGTTTGGCCAGATTGTGGCCAAGATGCACCAGGTCAATGTCACCCACGGCGATTTGACCACTTCTAACGCAATTGTCTCGGGAAAGGAGCTCAAACTGATTGATTTTGGTCTCAGTAACATGTCTGCCAATATTGAGGACAAGGCAGTGGACATTTATGTCTTGGAGAGAGCGGTCGAGAGCACGCACGCAAAGTACGCCAAGGAGCTGGTCGCAGAGGTTCTGCTCGGGTACCAGCAAGATTTTACTGATGTCGAACAGTACAATCAGATCATGCACCGGCTGGAGAACGTACGGCAGAGAGGCCGCAAGCGCAGCATGCTTGGATGAATATTCATGTAGATGGTGTAGTGATCTTTATGTGAATTTTTGCGTGCTGAGTGTTTAGAATGAGTTCTCAAGCTATGTGGAGGGTAGATTCATCAACCCCTTGCGCAAGCAGGGGCGCTTGCTGGGGTGCATGTGCTGGGTCACAAAAAACGTGCTGCAGCACTCGTAACTCTCAGTGAATGCGTTACAGGCAAGCGGGGTAGTCTCTTGCTCCCGGACCATTTGCTTTTATACATATGTCTCTTGTGAATTTTGACGGCGGGTCGAGGTGCATTGCCATGCATCGCCGTGCGAGTCCGCGCGTCACGGGCAAACTAGCCCCTTGATATGCCCTTCATGCACTTACCCCTGTAATGCATATCCCTTGTCTCCATTGACTGTAAAGGCTGCTTCCTCCCCCCTCCTGAGGCCACAGCCGAATCTTGATTTTCCTCCTGGCAGACGCGCTCTAGTGCGGCTCGAGATAAATAGCCTAGCTCAAAACTACTTTAAAGCAATTTTCAGCTAACCCATTCGGGATCCATACCCTCCGGCATCAGCGCTCTTGATTTGGTCTCAGAGCCGAGCTCTCACAGCCAGGCGCGGAACACCACTCAAAAGGGACAGTTGTTGGCTAAGATTAGACATAGATGATCAATTGCACCAAATGAGGATCTCTGGGTCACGACGGGTCATCCCAGGCCCTTATATACCCTCGGCGCTCGACCTCATCAGTCTCCCTTGGAGTCCTGAGCCTGTGCTGAAAATTACAGAAATCACTACAAATTGCCACTGCATGCCTGAGGTGTCACCAATACCCAACAGATTGAGCACGAAACCTTGCGCGCTGCGCGTCTCGGCTTTGAATTTAATCAACGCGCCCTGAAACCTTGACCGCTGACAAACCCGCAATATAAAACCCCATGATCGCCTCGTTGCTCCTTGCCTGCTCATTACCAATAGGGGTGAGATGTGATGCCAACAACTGGGAGATGATTGTGCAGCCAATAGGCCGGCCTTCCTCCATAGTCGATGGGTTTCCCGACTAGCCCAGCCCCTTCAAACTGTTACCAGTAGTGTGCCAATAGGCGCAGGTTTGGTGTCTGGGTGGTGTGGATTCTTGTTTCTGCAAGCCCCTTCAAATCGTTGCCAGAAGGTGCCAATCGGCGCAGGCTCGGTGTCGGGGTCCTGAAGGTTTTTTGTTTGCTGCGATTTTGAAGGTGCGGCTGTGCTCGGAGACCGGCTGCCTATGCATGCTGCTCTAAGTTGCTATCCCGCACCCATCATCGTGGGACGCCCAGGCGATCAAGACCAAAAAAAAAAAAAAAAATTGACAACGTCACGTCAAAGAAATGTGATTGTGGTGTGACTGTCGCCGCACAAATCTCGCCCAGGAGGACCCGAACCACACCAGCCGGTTTGGCCCAGTGTGCGTAGAAGTGTGAGCTGACCCAATCTACCGACTGCTGCAAAGCGCTAAATGTTTAATGTCGGCGCATCTCTGGCTGGTGAGAGTGACGCCCCTGTTTTTCGGTGAGAGTCTACCATACCACAACGGGCTGCCCGAGGCAGCGATGCCAGGCGGCCATCTACCCGGTGGTGATGGTGACGAAGCTACCGGTTTTCCAGGTAATGAGAAACCGCGTCCTCTTTGTATTTCTGTTTTGATTCTTTGCAGAAATACCAAGGACACGCGGATTTCTTGGTCCCTGTTGGTCCGTTGATCAGCTGGGTTTTGCTTTGGAGACGAGGGGGAGACCTGCTGTCGCTCACGTTCTGGGGCTGCCGCGCGGTAGGCAAAGTGTGCTTGAGCTCCCTCTGAGAGTGGCTCGTAGTTTTGCTGTAGAATGTCTAGTGTCTCCTGATTTTTGTCAATCAGGCGCGTTTCCGAGACCAAATAATCATTGAGAACGAGCGGCAGCGGGAAACCACCGCAGAGCGGAATTGCTGGTCAAGAGTGCATTTGGCCAGACCTTGTTGTATAAATTGCATTAGAAATGAATATAGATATCCCACTATATCCCACCCACGAGAATCCTACATATTATTACCGTACTATCATCCACAACCCCACACTCCCAGCTTGGCCCGCCAGATAAGACCTGTCATCACAAATGTTTGGCAGTACAAACTCGGGCTCAGACTCGTCCAAGCCGGCATTTGGCAGCGGTTCGGGCACTTTTCAGTTTGGACAGAACGCAAACGGTGGCTCCCAGCCCGCGTTTTCGTTTGGAGCCAAGCCTGCCGACAAGCCAGCTGAGCAAAAGACCGGCGGCTTCTCCCTTGGCCAGCCAGCCGCCGCGGCCTCCACAACCTCCACAGCCTCGGGAGGCCTGTTTGGCAAACCGGCTGAGACCCCCAGCGGCGGTCTTTTTGGCAAGCCCGCGGCCCCTGCTGCTGCAACCCCGGCCGCCGCCTCCGGCGACAAACCCCCGTTTGGGTTCGGTGCTGCCTCCACACCTGCCTCGGCAGCGCCTGCAGGCGGTCTTTTTGCCCCCAAGGACTCGGCCACGCCGGCTACACCCGCTGCTGCCAAGCCGGCGTTTGGCTCTGGAACCTCGCTGTTTGGGGCACCTGCCGACAAGAAGGATACCCCCGCAGCCGGCGCCAGCACAGAGAACAAGCCTCTATTTGGTGGAGCCTCGTCCACAACCCCTGCATTTGGCGCAAGCGCCAGTTCTGGCGCCAAGCCTCTGTTTGGCGCTGCGAGCGATAAAAAGGAGACCCCGCTGTTTGGTGGCGCTGCTACTGACAAAAAGGAGACTCCTCTGTTCGGTGCCCCCGCTACTGACAAAAAGGAGACTCCCTTGTTTGGCTCTACCGAGAAAAAGGACGCCCCCGCGTTTGGGGCCAAGACCGAGTCCAAGCCGCTCTTTGGTGCCCCCGCCGCCAGCGACAAAAAGGAGACTTCCCTGTTTGGAGCACCCGCTGCAACCACGGAAAAGAAGGAAACGCCGCTGTTTGGTGCCAAGAAGGAGGAGCCTGCCGCCAGCTCTCCAGCCACATTTGGCAAGAAGGAGGAGCCGGCTGCGTCCACCGCGCCTTCTTTTGGCGCCGCCTCGACCGAGAAAAAGACCGAGATTACCCCCAGCATGTACCTGCGCAACAAGTCGTTTGAGGACATTATTTCCAAGTGGA